>JAIWNI010000009.1:0-514358 GCA_025331435.1 Choanephora cucurbitarum
GATCAACAAGCACAGAAGGAGCGCGAAAGAGAGCGCCAACGTGAACGTGAAAGAGAAAGGGAAAGAGAGCGCGAACGTGAGCGCGAAAGAGAGAGAGAGCACCGTGAGCGTGAAAGAGAAAAGGCTGCTCAACAGGTCTCTGCACCCAAAAAGAAGGTCGAACAGCGTATCAGTACAATGACAGAAGCTCAAGTGATGGATCAATTGAGTAAAGTGTTTCTTTTTTGCATCTGTTTTATTTGATTTCTAATTTGTCAAACAAACAGGAAGTGTTGTTACTCCCGGTGATCCAAATGATATGTACAAGAAATTAAAACGTGTTGGACAAGGGTAAGTTACAAGCGAACACACAAAGAGAGAATATAACAGGCTAATGTGTGTATTCACTTTTCCTTCTTCAGTGCCTCTGGATCTGTCTATGTTGCTCAATCATTAGCAACAAACACAAAGGTTGCTATCAAGCAAATGGATTTGGCTCATCAACCCCGCAAAGATTTGATTGTCACAGAAATTCTTGTGATGAAAGAATCTCAGCATCCTAACATTGTGAACTACCTCGATAGTTTCCTTGTCAGAAACTCTGATCTTTGGGTTATCATGGAATACATGGAAGGTGGTGCTTTAACAGATGTGATTGATAACAACACTATGACTGAACAACAAATTGCTACTGTTTGTCACGAGGTAGGTTACCTTTATTTTAAATGACCGGATCTTGTAATTTAAAATATATTTTTAGACAACAGCTGGTCTCTTGCATCTGCACTCACAAAACATCCTACACAGAGATATCAAGTCTGACAACATCTTGTTGAACGCTCAAGGCCAAGTCAAGATCAGTGATTTCGGTTTCTGTGCCAAGTTAACTGACCAACGTAACAAGCGTGCTACCATGGTAGGTACTCCTTACTGGATGGCACCTGAAGTTGTAAAGCAAAAGGAATATGGTGCTAAGGTGGATATCTGGTCTCTTGGTATCATGGCTATTGAAATGATTGAAAACGAACCTCCTTATTTGGATGAAGAACCCTTGAAGGCATTGTATCTCATTGCTACTAACGGTACACCTACACTCAAGAACCCTGAAAAGCTCTCTCGTGAGCTTAAGAGCTTCTTGGCTGTCTGTTTGTGTGTAGATGTTAGATCGAGAGCAACCGCAGAAGAATTGATGAATCATGAGTTCCTTAAGAAGGCAGGTCCTTTGGAAATATTGGCACCTTTGCTTAAATTCAAATCAAAGCATTAAACACGATCCCCCCCCCTTATATATGAAATGAAGAATTTGTAATAATATTAAAATAATAATTTAACTTTCTCTTCTTGGCCCTAATCGATCCTTTAAATGTCGAGGCATCTCTCTTTCTATTGACCTGTCTCTTCCTAATGTTCTTGTAGTCTCTCTTGAAGGAGATTGACTTCTTGTTCTAGCAGGAACTCGGTTGCCTAACCGACTAAACACATCGCGTCCATCACCACCATTTCTTGTCATACGTTCAGCTCGAGCCATTCGACCTTTTCTTTGGTTTGCTTCTCTAGGTGTCTCATTTTCAACACCATGTAACTGATAATAACGACTTTTTTCGCGAGAGCCTCTCTCTTTTACGTCTTCATCAGTTGCGATTCGGACAAACAAGTCGATCGTACGGTCCTCCTTAGTAAATGGCTTTGCTGGCAAAAGCGTCAGATGATCCAAACTGTCGGTTGGTTCCTTGAGTAATGATTGAGCTACTTCAACAGCCTGAGCATTGGATTCGAACACCAAGTTACATGAAGCATCGTTAATCCATTGTACTTTTTGAAGCAAAGGTGAGTCGACATAAGAAGTAATGTCCGATGTGGATAAGTCATCTACGCCACGTAAGAACAAGACATTAGGGCGAGGAATGCCCTCAAATTCGTAATGATGTTCTTCCTTTTTTTCTTCTTCAAAAAGGGATTGTGCTAACCCAAGCTCGGCAGGTGTTGTGTTCAAGTCTGCTTGAAGTTCAGCATCGAGTTCAAGGTCTATTTATACCCAACGTTCCTGGTGATTTAGGACAAGCGATTTTGATAGACATGGATGAGTTTTACCTAGTTCTACTTTGTCTTCTATCATATCAAAAAAAATAGAATAAAAAAAATAGCACAAAAAAAATTAAATCAAGATAGAGCGCAATTTCATGCATTTTTACATGATTTAAACTGGCTAGACTAAATGAAGTTATCTTGTCACTCATTCGCGAAAGTTCTTTTTATGGTGCTTATAACATTACAGATATCGTTAAGAGACAAGCAAATAACAGCTCTATTCCAAAAGAGCCATATATTACTAAGGCCTAATCATTAGTATGCGCATGGATGTTGAATACTTTGGGTGTCCTAATTTTGCGTGTCCAAAAAGATATCTGCCAAATTAGTTCTTTTACTTTAAAGTCTTTACCTTCACCAGACGAAACAAATTGCAAAACGAACTCTTTCTACAGTCTTTGGTCTTGTTGACCTTAATTCAAAAACATATCTCGAGTGAATGTATTCCGCTATGATGCTTCGGATATTAGCAGCGGCATTCATATCTCTTTTCCAGAACCATCTTGAACGATCAAAAACACAATAAGCTAAAAAGTAATTTGAGCATGGTTTGTTAAAACACTAATGTTATTCGCTGGTCACTGGGAACATAGCTTCAACGGATAAACAGTGTTTGCCTATTATACATAGAGTGTGAACGGAAATAAGTTGCGGCTTTGCAACTTCGCAATTTGATCATACAACCCATGGTTGTTCTGTTGGTCTTCTCATCACCATTTTCTTAATAAACATACAAAAATGGGCACTTTTACAGCTATTCCCGTATCCAAAGAAGCTAACAAGCATCTTTCCGAATATGATTATGGTAGGTTAGCCGCCGCTTTTATGTATCAAAGTAACATTGCTCAGATCGCCAGAGATCTTGACCTTCCTGAATCAACTGCACGATCAACTTATAAAAGATTTCAGCAAACAAAGACTGCTCTTCCTAAGACTTCAAGTGGGAGGAAAAGACTTCTTTTTGAAGCGGATTTGAACGCGATTGAGACAAGCGTTCGTCATCGACCTACTGAATCAATTAGGGCTCAACATCGTCATTTTTTGGGTCCTGGCAAAAAAGGTCTCTTTGTCCACTTTTCGAGAAGCTTTGAGTCGTATGAACTTCAAATTATGCGTCGCAGCAAAGAAGCCAGCTTAATCCTCTAGTGATATAACATGGATTAATATATCAAAAAGTGTATGTCCAATGTTTGGTGAATTATTACCTTCTCTGGATTGAAAAAGAGTCTGGTAAGACCAACATTGACTACATATTGCAGGAAGACAATGCTCCATGCCATGTAGGAGCATACTCCGGGTGGTTCAAGTTGAAGATCATGACAAACACTTTTGAAAGATAGGTTATCACAAAGTCCAGACCTCAACCCTATTGAAAATGTCTGGGCTTATCTGAGAAGCCGTCTAGATCAGCGCGAGAGTGATACCAATACTCTCAGTGACTTAGAGAGGGTTTTGAAAGAAGAATGGTACAGTCTTACGCCAGAGTACCTGAACAACCTCGTTGGCAGTATGAGCAAAAGATGCCAATCAATTGTAGAAGCTAGCGTAGACCATACCAAGTATTCATTTTTTTTTTTACTTTTTTTTTTACCAAAATAAACACAGTACTTTTTTTTACATATGCTTAAAGTATGAAGACACTATTGATAGGCAAAAGTTCGACTAATGCACAACACCCTTCATGGTGTAATGTACTCATTAAATTTAATTTTAAAATCCGCAACTTATTTCCGTTCAGAACGTTATTAGATTAAAAACTGAGAGTCTATCTAGACTCGATCATCTTCAGTAGTACCAAAAGGATTTTTATAGCTTTCTCACTTCTCAACTGGTTGATAAACTAGTGGCCGCTATGCTGCACAGAGACACAAGAAAACATGTGTGGGTGTTATCATCTATTGGAACAATAGAATGGAGTAATCCTGCAAAATTGTTTGCATCTACACCAATGGCAGCTTGAAGGATATTATGCTCTGTCGCATTTGAGGTATATATATCATGAAGCAGTTCTTGCTACCAGAAAGGCCTTAACAATTGGCATAACAGTTGTTGCGTTTGATATCACCATCGCAAGTCAAAACAAATTTAACCTTAGCATAACAACTTTTATGATTCACAACAGTTTTTCAAGAAATAGATTGTTGATTTTGAATTGGTTTTGAGGTACTTTTATGCCTTTCTTTCTTTAAAAATACAAGACTGAAACCATTGCAATAACTAGTGCCATTGCATGCTTTGAAGCCAGTAATGGTGCCCCTTTACAATAGTTTGGGTGGGCTCTAGAAAGAAGAGCTAACAATGTCAATATTATACTTGGTTAAATCACTAGGTTTCTCATCCAACAACTCAACAATACAACTTTCTGAATGCTCGCCATCATGGAATCTCACTCCAAGACGGTTAGTGCTAGAATTGTTGCTTTCGAGTGACAACTTACAATGTCAAGAAAAGAGGATGCCACAGCTTAAACAGTTCAAAAGCATATTTTCCACCAAAGTAGCTTGGGAGCCTTCATTAAGACTCCGGGACACTCAACATATCTGCACTCGAAAGAGGGTCTGTGACGACTTTTTTTCTTCCTTTAATAAAAAATTCAAAAGTAAAAAGAAAGAAAAAAGTTATTTCTAATGGGCAAGAGTGCAAAGTTCTACAAACGTCCCTCAAAGAAGGAGAAGGAAGGCATTGCCCTCAAGAAGCTGGTTGAGCCAACAGCTATCAGCAAAAAGAAAGCAGCAAAAGAAACAAAGACGATCTCTGTTCCAGTTGAGATGTTCAAATCGCAGAAGGCTGAACAGCAAGATAATGATATCGATATGGACTCAAAGCCAGTCGTAAAAAAGAAGCAAAAAGAAGCAGAATTACCAGATTATGTTGATCTGTTTTCTGGCAAAAAGACATATAAAAAGATTCCAGGAAAAAGAAAATAAAGAGAATTGTTATTCTTGTGACAATAAGACAGCTATTTTAGATATTTATTATAATAAAAAGCGACAAACATTCAAAGCTGAAATTAAATAAGGAAACTGTTTTGTTAAAGAGTGTTTACATGAAGTACATGACCTTTTGGAGTTCGGGCTTGACAACAGCGAAGGTGGCCATGGCAGCTTCGGCATCCATAGATTCGGAAGTAGCATCGGTATCAGACCAGTTTTCACCACGACGATGGAAGCGAGCACGAGCAGCAACCAAATCGGCGTAGTAAGCAGCAGGAACAATAGAGACGGCACGGGTAGCACGACTGTAGATGTAACACAACTTGTAGGTCAATTCTTGGAGAGAATCAGAAGTGAACTTGTTCTCATCGTAAAGAACGTGGTAGTGAGTAGGTCTAGAAGTACCTTGGAGACCGGCATGAGATTGCAAGTAGAAATCGAATTCGAAGGGATGGACAATGTCGGTATCGACGACGGTACCAGGAAGACAGTTACCAGTACGGTCAGCATCACGTTGTTCAATAGGGAAGAAACGAGCGTGGTGACGCTTTTGAACAACAACGAAAGTAAGAGTAGGCTTGTAGCTCTTATCCAAAGAAGCACAGGCAGCACGAATAGCAGCAACTTCGGAGTCCATAACTTGCTTGAATTGACCTTCAGAAACACCATCACGGTAGAAGAGAATACGTTCGGGCTTTTGACCACAAGATTGGTAGAAGTTCTTGAGTACTTCCTTGATCATGTTAGCCAAATCAGCAATGATTTCAGTACGGTTGGCTTGAACACGAATAGCAGAAGAGTATCTGGAGGCACGAGCATCCATAGAGGCAGAAAGAGCAGCAATGGAAGGACGGTTCATGTCACCAGGGCCAGGGTGAGTAACATCAGCACCAAGGATAATAGTGGGACGTTGAGCAATGAAAGGAATTTGAGGAGGACTCAAGAACAAGTTCATACCACCCAACTTCATGTTGACCTTAAGACAGACGTTAGCACAGTATTGCTTCTTGGCATCAGCGACGTGCTTAGATTGGACACATTGAGTGGGGACACCAATGACAGTATCAGAGATACGCTTGATTTCAGCATAGAGGGGGACACCAGTGTTAGGCAAGATACAGACAATCAATTGAGGGTTGGCCTTGGCAGCGTTACCAGCCTTCAACCAAGCTTCCTTCAAGGTTCTGTCAACGTTACCTTGAGGGTCAGCAGACAAGATAGGAGGTTGACGGTTGACAACGTTCAAACCGGTATCAATGAAAGTTTGACACATTTCACGGACGAACTTTTGAATAGCGGGCATGGGAACAGAACCAGCAAAGTTGACAATAGACCAAGAACCGAGGGTGGCACCTTGAGCGACCTTCTTACCTCTCAAGTTCCAAGCACCACCTTGAGGAGCGAATTCAGCTTCTTGAGAAGAGGCGTGGTATGAAATCTTAGGAGTGGGCAAGACACGAGCGTTGACAACAGCCATTTCGGGCTTGACGGCCATACCGAATTGTTGCATGTATGGGTTGTCACGGTATTGCAAGAGACTGACACCTTGGTTGATCTTGTTGGCACGAACATTAGGCTTTTGACAAGTAAACTTGATCATTTCAGCGGTTTGCTTTTCGTTCAACTTCTTTTGGTGACGTTGACCAGGAATGACTTCACAGACTTCCATGGGCAAGAAAATGTCCTTCTTAACAACAACACAAGGCAAGAAGGGGAAGTTCAAGCGCTTGTTGTATTGCTTGGCGAAGTAGTTGGCAACAGTGATTTCGTTACCAGCTTCGTCCTTGAAGGTAGTCTTTTCAGCAGGAGAAGGAGTCAACTTGTTGATCTTGTACTTAAGTCTCTTTTCACCACGGTGAACAACTTGGATTCTGAGAGTCTTAAGAATCTTTTCAAGTTTGCTCATTTCACGAGGGGGGATACCGCGTCTAAGTTCATCAAGAGAACGACGACCCAAGATCTTGGCAACAACTTCAGGCAAAGGACCAGATTCATAGAAAGCAGTAGCACTGACATCGATGTTAATCATCATCTTACCTAGACTTAGACGTGAGCATATTATTACAAAAAGACGTGTTTTTTTTACTAAACTTACCAATGGTAGGACGAGCGGATTGGTAGTAACCTTGCCAGACTTCAGCACCGTTGGGCAAAGGCTTCTTGTCATTAGGAGTGAAGAAGGAACGACCAACAGTGGTGTGAACAGAGGAGGGAAGATGTCTGATAAGAACATCAAGAACCATGATAGCTGCATAAGGGTTACGTGTTAAGGAGAATTTATCAATAAAAAGAAATTAAGTTTTTATAATACAAATATACACATACCAGTGAGACAGTTAGAAGTACAGGCAGATTGACCGTTCAAGAAACGACGGAGTTCTTCCATGTTGACTTCACCAGCCTTCTTGATACGAATCTTGAAGGTACCAGAAGAACGCTTAGAACCAGCAGCACCTTCTTGAAGTTCAACCTATTATTGTTATTATTTATCAAAAAAAGTCGTCAGATCAATACATGCAAGGGCGTTTTTTTCTTTGTTTATATTTTGTTCGCTGTATTACCTCAAATTGCTTAGCTTGTTCTTCACCCAAAGGAAGAGGCTTGGGAGAGAAGACGTTCTTACGACCATCGAAGACGGCCTTGATACCGTTGAGGATACCATGACCGTTAACATCTTCAAAAGACTTCCAGATCTTACGGTATAAGAGAGCAGGAGCGGTGGGGGGATCGATGGTAACATCATAGTGGTGAATGTTTTGGGTAGGGAAAGAGGTAACTTCAAAGAAGTTGGCTCTGACGCGAACAGGTCTACCGGCCTTACCAGCACCTGGACGCTTAACAAGTTCTGTTAATTCCAAGGACATTTATAAAAAAAAAGATTGGGTTTATGAAGAAAAAAGAGGAAAAGATAAAATCAAAAGGAATATTTAAAGGAAAAATTTTGCTTTGCGTGATGTCACCCGTTTGAGGGGATTTATTTGGAAATACTTGATTTTGATTTGTTCATTTTGGTTCGTCTATATTATGCTTATTATAACTCCACAAAGGATCCGGATAAATGCTCGATTGTTATTCATTGATTCTGATGTAGAAAAGAATGTTCGATATTTTACAAAAGAGAAGAAAAGAAAGGCTGAGGTAGGTATCCATTTTGAGTGTATCCTTAAGTTGCTCTCTGTCACGTAGCTTTTCAAAGTAGCTCAACATCTTGAGACTTATTTCACTTACAATCGCTCTAATAAACGCGTAAATAAGTGTTTATAATAAGATGGGCTCATTGCTAACTTGCTGTATTTTCAATTTCTTTCACAAAGAAAAAAAAGGTTGTCAATCAAAGTAAAGATATGGCTATTCGCTAATTATGACCATAATGTATTTTGGTTGTACATACTATGCCATCATGGCCATCAAACGAAGAATTAGTAAAAATGTAACCTTTCTTCTACTTTATTTGTCCGCAATTCTATTTCTGGATTGATTGTTTTATCTCTTCTATTCTTCATTTTAGCTTTTACATCCCTTTAACTTGAGCTGTTGCATTACTTGGAATCAACTTCAAAACAGCACCTAAAGGTAGAGAAGTTGCACCAATCAAGAGACTTAGTCCCCACAAATGTAGATTGAGTGGAACAGTTTGAAAAGCAGTACCACCGTACTGAACGATCAGTACTTGGCCCAAGCAGCTTATGAAAATGATAAATATAAAGAACTTGTTGGCCTTTATTCCTCTGAATACATTGATCTGATTGTCTATCCTCCTGCAGCTGATTAAACAAACACAAATTGTTATGAACCAATTAAATTAAATTAATTTTTCCATTTTTAAATACATACTTGATTTCATTAAAGATTTGGCAGAATACATAGGTGGTAAAAATCATTGTCTGCAAAGCTGCTTTGTTATTTGACAGTCCAAGTATGTCCGTATAAAGCATAGTCAAGATAACTACTAGCTGGTACAGACTTTGACCTAACACCATCCTCCACATGCATTTGTTGATCAAAGGCGCTGTTCTTTGTTCCGGCTTTCTTCGGAGTAAGTCTGGGGATGGTGAATCAGTCGCTAATGCAAGCGCAGCAAATGTATCCATAAGAAGATTGATCCAAAGCAATTGTACTGTAGATAAAATTGATGCTTGTGTATCGCTTACAACAGATGAAACAATTGTCAAAATGACTGCTGTAACATTGATTGTAAGTTGGAATTGCAAGAATTTCTTCACAGAATCATTAACACATCTTCCCCAAGAAATAGCCTTGATTATGCTCTCAAAATTGTCATCCATCAAGATGATACTAGATGCTTCCTTCGCCACCTCTGTACCTGAAATCCCCATACTAAACCCAACATCTGCTGCTTTAAGCGCAGGTCCATCGTTAGTTCCATCTCCGGTTACTGCGACAATTTCGCCTGTGTCACGGAGAGTCTGAACCAATAAGCGTTTGTCTTCTGGATTTGACCTAGCTAAAACTCGCAGTTTTGGTAGCACTCTGAGCCTTTGTTCTCTAGTCATGTTTCTAAAAGTGACACCATCAAGCGCTAGAGTACCATAAGAGTAAATGCCACATTGACGTGCTATGCTCTTGGCTGTCAACATATTGTCACCTGTCACCATTCTGACACACACCCCAGCCTGCTGACAAGTGGCCACTGCGTTTGTTACACCAGGCCTTAAGGGATCTTCAATGCCGATTATACCCAATAAAGTCAACTGGCCAGTCTCCATAATATTATCTAATTCAGCATGTGTTGGCCATGTTTCAAAATCTTTATAGCAAAAGGCGAGTGTCCGCAAACAACGCGTAGCATAACTTTGGATCACTTTCAGCATACGCTCATGATTATCGTCTGTCATCAGTCTTACAGCGACATCGTAGTTGGAGGAATCATCTGTGTAGTTCTGTGAGTATAGAGGATCATGGATTGAGACAATATGGGTACATATGTCTAACAAACGCTCCGAAGCACCCTTTAGATGCATTCGATAAATGTATCCGTTTGATTCAGGGCAAGGTATGCGAATGACAGTAGCCATGGCCTTTCTTGACGAGCTAAAAGGATAGACTGTAACAATTGGCCAGATATTTCGTAACGTTTCGAAGGGCTCTGATTTTAGATATTCTCGTGCAAAATTCCACATAGCTGTCTCTGTCTTATTTCCAACTATAGCATTAGCAGCACCTGTATTCTGAAAAACATTCGAGTTTACAGCGAATGCTTGATTGATAAAATTGCGGATAGAATTAGGCAATTCATCTTTGACATTGTCGATGTCTATCAAGTCTGTTCTTGAAGTAGGTGGATCCCTAAGAAACCGGAAAGAGGACCCGAAAGTTCCTGCAACCACTTCCATTTTGTTTTGAGTTAAAGTGCCTGTTTTATCCGAACAGATAGTAGTAGCGTTCCCCATGGTTTCACACGAAGCCAATACTCTTACTAAGTTGTTGTCTTTTAACATCCTTTGAGTTGCATATGCCAAAGCTATTATTTGTTGTAAGCTTTCAGTCCTATTTTTTTTATGCTTGCGAGCATTCTTATTTACCTAAAGTAACAGCTAGTGGGAGCCCTTCTGGAACGGCAATGACAACCACGGTTACTGTTGTGATAAGGATTTGCGTAATATGCGATACGATATCTGATGGTACAGTAGAAAGCGAACCTCTGTAGTATTCAACTGAACTTCGAATGATCAACATTAAGAGCAAACTGCCTGCTGTCAGTAGCCCAAATTTCGCTATGCTTGTGGCCAATACATCTAGTTTGTCCTGTAATGGAGTATTTTCATCTTTTGTTCGAAGTGCCATCAATGTGCGGCCATAAAACGAATTTTCACCAACAGCAGTAACAATATATGTACAAATGCCTTCAATGACTTTTGAACCAGACAATAAAAAGGGATTAGGGCACCCCTCACCAAGATCTGATTCGAAACTTCCTCGTTTGCACAGATGCATATCAAATTCATTCTCGAATCCATCTAGGGTAGAACTAGAAGACTTGCACTTTCGTATCTCTTGGTAGTAATGTTTCCATTCATCTTTTGCTACTGCATCAGATTCACCAGTGGCAGACGATTCATCACACTTCAAATTATGACCTTCGATGAAGATTCCATCAGCACAGATAATGTCTCCAGGTTCTAATGCGAGAACGTCGCCTACTTGAACATCGTAAACTGACACTGGGGCTTTTTGACCTGAACGTATTGCCTAAATGTAAGCATCAGATTACTTCGAATTCGAGGCTTTCACTGACTACTTGATTGTCTCTTACCAAAACCATTCTATCGTCCTTTTTGGAGTTAAGCGTTTGAAATTTTCTTTCTTTCTGATAATCATTAACACTGGTAACAATAACGACTAACACGACAGCAACAATAATGGCTACACCCTCAATCCATTTGACTCCAGGCATTTTGTTTCCAAGAGCATCATACTCTATAGTATACACGTCTTCATATATGCCAAGTACCAAACTGATCATTGCCGAGATAGTCAGCATGATCTTTAATCAAAAGTTTGATGATAAAGAAAAGAGTTAGAAGAGACTCGACAAGGTTTCTTTGTTCTCTTACCAATGTTTTGTCTTGAAATGATTGCCACATAATTTCTACTAGCGTTACCTTTTCAACAGGTGGTAGCTTGTTGATGCCAAAAATCTCTTTTCTTTGACTGAACGGCTCTAGAGTATGACTGTCTGGAGGAGTCTGAGAATCAAGTGATGCTTCTTGCTTTGTAGAGTTTTGAAGTTCGAGCATACGAATATATGGTAAGTAGCTTTCTTCATGATTCAGTCCAGATTTTAAATCTGTATGAAGTCCTTTTGCGATATTCTCGATTCCACCCATCTTCTCTATGAATTCAATATGCTTTTGATCAACAATAGCTGACATTTGATCTAGAGAAAAAGCGAATGGATTGGCTGGCTCAATATGTGGCACCAACATCATATCAACTACTTCTGTTTTTGTCTGTGGACTGTTTTCATCTTCTTTCATTGCTGTATTAGTCTCAAGATAAAAATAAAGGAGATAAAAAGAGCACAGCACTGTTCTCTCTTTGTGTGGCTCTTTGTATCCACTGAAATCAAGGAGAAGTAGAAGGTTTTAGGCTCTCCTGTTCAATGAATAATTGATACTTTTATGGACATATTGCTTAGACAACAATCAGGAGAAGACTGTTTAGATGCACTCCCTTATTTAATGTGACACATTTAGATATTTCGAATCAAAGCATGCATTTGTATGTCAAGTTGTTTGGTTAAGTGTATTGATTTATTCGCCTCTCTCATTCATTGATGATCCTATTTTGCATATATACATTGTTATATTTATAGCATTACTGCTGGCAGTTGAGAAAGTCTGGAAGTCATTGATTTACTAAATTAAGAACAAGACATTGAAATTGAATCTTGTGTAGGAAGCAATAAGGGAAAAATCAATAGACAAATTAAGAGTATGATCTTTGTTGCTTGCAAGCAATAAATATTTACACAATAGATAAAAACGACTTGTAAAGTTTTTTTTAACTACCTATCATGCACTAGCAAAACAAACTCCATCTACAAGACTTTTTATCTGTTCGGCTCTGTCTTGTTATATGTGTGTTAGTGCAACCCATTTGCAGTTAGATAATTCGAGAAAAATATGTGTTGGCTACTGCTTGTCTATCACTCAATCTCTAAAATACGTTTAAAGAACTTCACTACTACTCTCTTTATTGAAGGCAGAAATTGGATTTTTATTTGTGTTTCTTATAATACAAATCATTGAATGTAATCTTTGTTCAATTCAATAAAATTTTTAAATGTTTGTGGCTTTCTTCCTAATAGTATCTCAATCACAGGTGGAACTCTTTGCCAATCTCCATGCATCAAGGGATCTGAAAGTGTAACAGCAAATTCAAAAGGTAAACCAGAGCTTGTCAATTGCTTGAATCTTTCCGTAGCTGATATTTCATGATAAGTAATATCTTGACCAAGCACTTGAGAAAATACGGCAGCTCTCTCGCTGCCCGAGACAACATCTCCAATTAAAGTGTAGACCGATTCGCCATGCTTGTTTATATCATCTTGAAGAATAGTAGCAGCTACTAAACCCAAGTCTTCTGTAGATACCCAGTCTTGAAGGTAGTCAGCATCAATTGCATCTTGCAATACACCACTTGTCTTAATTCTATACATCCACAAGGCACTCGTCATAAAGCGGGCTGGACGCAAAACAACAACTTTAGCGGTTCGCTTAGGGTGCTCATAAAACGCCTTCTCGCCGTAATAATGAACAGATGTCCAGTGAGAAGATCGATAGCTCATGTTGACAGCAGCAGAAGAAAGATCAATTACTTGCTTGATGCCAGCATCATATGCATAATCGGCTATTGTCTTCTTGATTTCAACATGTGTAGTAGTCATACCCAGTATCACAAAAAGTCGAGAGTATCCTTTCAAGGCATCCTTGAGTGGTTCCAAGTTTTGATAGTCACCCTGAACAGTGTCAATAAGATCTATCTTTTCAGAGAAAAGCAATTTAACTTTGTCTGGATTGCGGACAAACAATGTTACTCGAACATTGTTAGCAAGAAGCTCCTTTACAGTTTTCGAACCAACATTTCCAGTGCCACCAATGATAAAGATACGATCGTTAAAGGAGACCATGGCTTGATTAAAAAGAGGATAGGACAAGGAACGCTTGATAACCGGAGGAGAAATGTGCTAAGATGCAAATGTATTTATACTAAATCAAGGTTGCACAAAGCAATCAGAAACGAGTTCTGCTCAATAGCCACTTGGACGTGCAACATTGTTTCTATCTCCAACCTTTGATGTCCAGATAACCTAAGCTCCAGCACCATTCAATAGGCTGGTCATACTTTGCGTTTTTCATTCTCGTAAAATTAGTTTTTCTTTTGAAAATCAACTGCCGAATAAAAGCTTGAACGATATTCTTCAAAAAAAAAAAAGGCACCTTTTGATGGTAATTTTTAAAATAAGCTTTGATTAGATAAAGCGTTTCAACTAACGTCTTCCGCAGCTTTTGCTTTGTTTTTAAACCCCCCCCCCCCCGCAGCTGTACCCAATGTATAGAAAGCATCAATTCTAATAAAAAAAAAAGACTTTTTACATCTTTGGTTCTAAGTAAGCTTTTCAAACCCCTCACTTTTAGGAAAAGAAAAGAAGGCGACTTGATACGGGCTACAAACACAAGGACTAGATGAGAAATAGATAATGAGACATGTATCAGCATAAATCCAATCTTCAGGAACCAATCATTTTTTAATAAGATTGGTCTTGTTGATTTTATGCTATAAGACAACTGCTAGTCAGTGTTGTGCACTTTCAATTTCAAAAATCCTTGCTGCTTCATTGACAGAATTACCCATAGGAGAGTAGGGAAGGGACACCCTCTTACCAATGCCACTCATTTCCATCATTTGATTGACTACATCATTTACGAATTCAGCACTATTGTCGCTGTTGATGATTTTGGGAAATCCAAGTAGGGAGAAGACATTGAGTAGTTCCTTTGCAATAGTGGTACTATATTTGTCCGGTAAGGCTCTTAAGATAGTAAATCGTGAGTAGTAATCAACAAGCACAAGCATAAAGTTGTTGCCTTGATCTGAGGTAACATCAAAAGATCCAAGATCCATGCACCAATGGTCTAATGGTTGATCAGGCAGAACTGATTTAGGTGAGTGATATCCTACTTTAGCGATGTTGAATTTGTTGCATTCTAAACAGTCAGCTAATATGCGTTCAATATTCTTTCGCATGTTTGTCCAATGTAACCCATCATGGTGTAATTGGTCATCAATACTCTGTAATCCATAATGCCCTAACAGATGAGCTTTCAAGATGAGTGTATCACGCTCGTGAACTGGTGGTGTTATGTACTCAGCAAACTTCATGGCCCTCACAGTAATATCGAGGTGTGAATTACTTGTTTGTGATGATGAAAAGTGATTGAGATTGTCTTTGATGTCTGCTGGTAACTTTTTGAGGGCACTGTTACTGTTGCCAGACGAGAAAGTTCTGGAAGAAGATGAAAGAAAGGGAGGCTAAAAACACCTATAAAATAAAAGTTAAAAGCGAATGGCTATTAGGATGAGCTATGTGCAATCACATCGTTGGATAAAGGAGAGGGAGATCAAGCAAGCAAGTCGTTGTCCTAGACAGTCGGATGGAGGTGTTGTGTTGGAGGTAGTCGAGTTCACAAAGGATTGTACATATGACAGGCCAACAGATAATCCCAGGCACTCGCAAGACCATATTTTATTCAAACATTATTTGCTAATTTGAAGAAAATGAAATCGCTCAAATATGGAAGTGATATTACCGACACACCAAAAATGAGAAATATAGTCAAACGAAACAATGATACTGGGTCGTAAGATACCAAAAGGAAGTGCCTCATAAATACCAACGCTGGCGAAACAAACACTTCGATCTATGGAAAAGCAAGTCGAACTCCAGAATTCAGTTAGTCGTCCTCTTGAAAGCACTGGAGTCAAGAAAAATAAGCTAAAAGCAAAGATAGAAAGTTTCAACACAAAAATTGGTGTTTTAAAAATGTTGTGAGCTGAATATTCTACGTCAACTGCGGCAATGGAATCTCTCTCTCTTGACAAGAACGTTTCCTATTTAGTTGGCTCTGCTACAGTATTCAAAAGAGTTTGGTAGTAGTTGTGCACTTCTGGAACGAGTTGAAGATAAAGACGATTAAAAAATACTTCTTTCTGAGTTTTAAATCGGCCTTCTTTCAATCAAAATCGATGAAATCTACTTTTTGAGCTTCCTCAAGTTATAGTAATCAGAGAGAAATAGGTCCTACTTCAAAAAGAAAATTCGCAACTTTCTTCTGATCGGATGGAACTGTTCTTGCAAAAACTCGATGATTATAGCGAGAGTAAATTAAAAAACGGAGTGGGGTGAAACTTTCTAATTCACTCCATAGCACTTAAAAAACCCGTTCAGTTTTTGGATTTATGTTAACAGTGGATCGCTCCTTGTTTGAAGACGGCAGAGGAGACATCTACGACGAAAACAACGAGCAGTTGGATATCTTTGAGATGGAGGTTAAGAGGATAAATCTCTACTCAAAAAAAGACTGCTTTCGTTCACTTTGTTCACTATTAATAAGTGATTTTTTTCTTTTATTTTGAACATCACACATATAGTAATTGACTTGAATAGTAAAATAAATACGCATCGTAACTAAATAGGCAATCTAGCCAAGCGGGGATAAATACAATAAGAAAGCATCAATCAGAGCCTTCTTGGAGTTTTGAAGTTTTTTTTTTTTTTAAACTTAAAAAATCATTTGGCTTGAATGAAATGAAAGGGAGAGGTTTAACCTTTTTATTTTGCTGTGTCGCGCTCTCTTATTTCTTGTCAATTAAAATAAACTAAAGTGAAGGTAAAGTGAATGTCTGACTGTTAAATAGGTGCCACCAAGAGTTTAAAGAGGAGTTTGGCTGTCAAATAGAATGAAGCAATAGTGGCATGAAAAATCATGATCACTACAGTCTCTTCTTTGTGGGTTTTGTCATTGTTTGCTTACGTGAATTACTTGCTTCATCATTATTTTCTCACACAATGTATACAACACAAGATGATAGATGCAAGGCTCTGATTGGTCAATCATTTTGGGTTAGATTTTATTTCAATTCAAACCATATGCACTCGATAAAAATTTCCTTTTCTTTTTTCTTTATTCAGATCTCTAAATCTCTTTGGCAACACATCTCTTTCAACAGTAAAGTATCTAAGCAGTTTTCTTTCTTTCATGTTACTAACGAAGCTTTATTGTGTTTGAAATAGACTATTACAACCTTACAATATATCCATTTGGTTACACGCGTCTACACATTGTTTCTCTATCTCTAGGCCAAAACAGAATGCTCTCAAGTTCCTCTACGCGTCTCCTAACTCTAGTGTTTCTTGCCAAGAACTTGACCAGGGTTGAGAACAAAGACTGATGCTGTCTTTTCTTCTTCCAATAGAGGCGAATCACTGTCATAGGCTAGTCCTTTCTTCAGACGACTCCTCTGTTATCAATAGACCAGGAAGTACTCATAGTAAGGAAATGCGAATAAGCGCCCTGATCTGATAACAAACTATGTGCGAGTACTTTGGGGATCTGGATAAGGAAGTGGGTGCAGACATACTTGTACAATTCCTGTTAGCTGACTGATAAGTGTTTACCAGGAAGTGAGAAAGTGCGAACAGAACTAAGCTTTTTTTCTTTTAACAAGGAAAAAAGGCTTATCCTCTGCGTTCTCTGCCCTGTCTTGTTTGCCATGTGTGTCTGTCTACTGTTGAAGAATATATCAAGCTCTATCCGCAAGATCCTATATCTTTTTCTTGGTCTACACGTCTTAACTCTCGGTTTCATGGCTATTTCCCAACTACCGCTGCATCTCTTCAAGCTATATACTTTTTTCTTGTCTCTACATCTTTCGTTATAATTACCATTGCTGGACATAAGCTACTGTCACCTAGCACTTGTTGTCTTCTCTAATTGTCATCATCCATTGTTTGTTCTGATTGTATGTCTTAACTATTTCATTTAAATCGCAACTACAATTATCGCTTAAAAAAGCACTCATTACAACTCTTTTTGTTTGTTAAACAAATCACTCTGCTCATATTTTGCAAATAAACTTACCGCAAGCTTTTTTTTATGTCCATGAAGCTTAGGAAAGTCTCAGTTTATCGTCTAAAGAATGCTTCCAACATCTATCATGATGCTTTTCTGTATTTGAATAAGACGCGAGTTTATTTTTTCTTTCCTATACCTTTCTCTAAAAAAAATATGGACAAAGAAAGTGAAGCAGAAAACAGAGAATATCAAAACGAAGAACTCATGGCGATTGAAGCTATCTATCCTGACGCCTTTGAAAAAGACACAAGCTCACCCGACGCCTACAACTACACTCTCAATCTTGACGAAGACGATCCCGACTTACGATCGCCTCGAAAACTAGTTGTTCGATTCTTCTTGCCACCCACATATCCTGGACAAGACATGCCGATCTATGAAATAGCTTCTGTCTATTGTGGTACTAAGAAAGTCGACGATCCCATGTTGGATGCTATTGATGCAGGTTTTCAATCGCTTTATCAACCGGGACAAGTTGTTTTGTTTGAATGGATTAGTTGGCTTCGTGACTATTTGGAGGATCATGTTGAAAGACCGACAAGTCAGGAGCATCAGTTAGTTGAATCAACAGCTGCCTTGTCTATCCAAGAAGAAGAAGAAGAAGAAACACAAGAAGAGAAGGATCACGTTGATTTGAACAAGAATTTAGAAGAAGAAGTGGATAGACCAACTGTACGTTCACTGATGGGAGGCAATTCGTACCATACAGAAAAACCACCTACGATTTTCTCAAGTGAGCCCTTAGTGGATCGTAAATCAACGTTTGTGGCACATGTAGCTGAGGTGCATAGTGTGCATGAAGTCAAGGTCGTTTTGGCTCATTTACTACAGAACAAGAAGATTGCAAAGGCAACACACAACATCTTGGCCTATCGTATTATGATGCCTGATGGAAAAGTGTTACAGGATAACGATGATGATGGTGAATCAGCAGCAGGAGGTAAACTACTTTTTCTTTTTCCATGAAACCTCAATTCAATGCAAACTGTTGTGTTAGGTCGTCTTTCCCATTTGATGCAGATTCTTGAAGTTGAAAATGTAGTTGTGGTTGTGACAAGATGGTTTGGTGGTATCCATTTAGGCCCTGATCGATTCAAAGATATCAACAATGTAGCGCGAAATGCATTAGAAGAGTGTGGCTTCATCAAGAACAAGAACACAAAGGGCAAAAAGAAACAATAGACCCTCTCACTTCTTTTTGTAATAGAGTGTATTATTATTTTCTTATGAGATTTTATTACGAACACTGGGCAGTAAATATGTATATAATGATCCAAATGTACGCATATTGTAATCAGCAATCAACGATAATTTCTCACTCAGTTTTCCAATCTCTTGTTCTAAGCCTATTGTCGCATGTTGTTGTTGTATCGCTTGTTCATCAAATGAACCTTGAGACATAGCATATAATAGAATAGACCGCACGCGATGATACATGACTTGATAAACTGGCGAAGTACTTCGAAGGTTCTGGTTCATCCAGTTAGACCAATATCTTGCTTGTTCAATCATAGCATCCTGTGGTATCAGTCGCGTCTTGTGTCTCTGTCGAACCAGATTACAGGCATGAAGGGCAAGATGGAAACAAGAGACTCGGCCACTTGTGATAGAGGCATCCCTTAGAAGTTTAGAGTAGGTTGCCTTGAGCTGGTTCAATTCGGTACGAGTAGCCTTTCTACCTGCCATCAGACGATAAGGCATCAATAACAAGCCAATGACAATGATATTCTGAAACTCATGACGCATTTGGTGTTTGAGTCGCTTTTCGTCATATGAGAATGTAATAGGGAAATTTGTAGTGGGCAATTGAAATACTTTGATAGTGTCACCATCATCTGTCATCAAATCAATAATACCTGTATGTACAAAAATAATGTGCATTTTTTTGTAAGTATCAGAGCAAATGACCCATTTTTTTTTCTTACCTGAACGAAAGACTTGAATAAATTTGGCTTCAGAACCAACACGTTTCCATGAGTTCACCATCCAGTCCGAGACAGATGAGGTATCAACTTCACCTTGGTCTAACTGCTTTAAGAACAAATTCCACTCCATACTAGTGCCTGTTTCAATAAGATGAAGGCGATAACTATGCAGCGCTTTGTTGGCACAATCCTGATAGAACTACTATGAGTCTGATGTAGCCAGTTGACAATACAGTGATCACTTACCAACTTGACTGTTTCTAGTGCCAGAAAGCAAAGTTCAAGTGCTTTAGCATATTCACCTCCAGCAACACATGTTTGAATTCTCTCTGCTTGATCAGCACATAAGGGGTTTAGGATAGAGTGAAGAAAGTCAAAGGTAGAACGAATATCAAAGCAGCCTTGCATCAGTTGCTGTTGAATCAGATCTGGATCGAGTGCAGCAAGAATGGTAGCTTCTGTCACATGATGTGGCCAATGCCAAGCAACTGAGGTTGTTGGATGACTAGGAAAAGGAGAGGTCAACGAAATGAGGATGAGAGATAGCTCTGTCAACAAGTTTCGAATCAGCAGTAAAAGTTGATAGAAACTATCATCCTGTTCCACTTGACGAGTCTTGGGAGCAAATTGCTTGATGAGTTTATCTAGACGACACCAATAGGCCTCTGACTCTTGTGCTTTTTCTGCTGTCAAGTTAGGTCGAAATGTTAAATGAGGATCAATCAATAGATCGTGTCGGATTTGTAGACTTTTGAAGAGATGATTGATGGACAGTTCGGAAAGTGCTTCTGCTGTGATAGAAGGATAGTCTGCTTTGTTTTTTATAGTACATGGCTCACTAGGCCGAGAGGCATGTTGTTCTGCCTGTTGAAATAATCTCTTTGAGTGATCCAATGAATGAGTATGATGGTGATGCTTCATCGTCTGTTTCTCTGATTTAGTTTTCCGAGCACTCTTGATCTCTTCTTTATTGGCATGAAGTGACCATGCTGTTCTGACGGCATTGATGAATGCCAGTCTGTTTTGTGGGGGTGACAAGATATTGGTAGACGACAACAATACTTTTCTTAATCGACGCTTGGTTGGATGATGAATAGCACTGTGGTATGATGAAGGGTGTTGGTGTGGCAATAGGTTGGGTGGTGAATTAGATGGGTTTTCTATATGATCTTGAGATGCTGATGTTGTTACAATGATTGTGTTAGGTTTCGGTGATTGTGTAAAGTCGAAATCTTCGTCTTGATTATTATTTTGGTGCGTTTGAACGGAATGATTATTTAACATGGTTACTCTATAAGAAAAGAAATAAATTTAAAAAAAGGAAGAGGAGAGAAGAGAAGAAAAGGGAAAAAAAGAACAATGGAAAGCAACAATAAAAAGTCCCCCGCAGAAAAAGAGAGAGGCGATATACACTGCATCGAGATCAATAAATTACGCGAAACAAGGCTACCCTAAACCCTAAGCGGAAAAAGTAAACTTGTTCATCGAAGAAATTCATGCGCATTGAAAAATTCCTTTGGATAATCAGCAAATCCTTCATTCGCAACTATTTGTTTTTTATACATGTCAAAAAAAAATGATGCTCGTTATGATCTCATAGTATGACTATTTTGTTAAGTAAACAAAACAATAAAAAAAAAGGCAGATCAACCCTTTCAGCTTTCTTCAGTCTAATTCCATGTAACTTTTCTATCCTTAAAAAACAAGAGAGAGAGAGAGAGAGAGAGATTCAAGGAAGCAAAGATGAACGCGAAATAGTCTTTCATTCTTATTTTCTATTGACCCTTGAATTGGTCATTTCACTCATAGTGATAAAATACACAGAAGAAAAAAAGAGAGGAAAATCATTACCAATTGTTTGTTTAGACAGTGATGTGTCTCTGGATATCATTGGTTCATTCATGGCTGCAAAAATAACCGAAGTAAGATTTTCTCTTGTCTTCTTTTCTTTTTCTTTCATCAGAAAGACATTACGAACAGATGAAATATTGTTGTCAAGAAACACCCTTTTGTTTTTTCTGCAAACAATCCTCCTTCTGAGGAAAAAAAAACTCAGAAATAATAAAACAAATCAAAGATCGAAAAGAAAGACGATTTTGATCAACTTTCTTAACCCCCCCCCCTCTCCTTCCCTCTCTCTCTCTCTCTTCTCCTACTCCGTTCTTTCTCTTCTTTACCCTAAAACAAACAAATACGCTTTGATAAATACAGGTCTATGATCTATGTACAGAAAAAAAGAGAGAGAATTTCTTTATTATCGTTGACAACAAATAACCAAAAACTTGTTTATGCTCTGAGTGCACGTCTATCTTCTTTGGTTTGTGCCTTGAAACCAGTCTTGATGGCAGAAACGGAACGAGTAGATCCACAGTGTTCACAAGTAACAAAGTACAATCTGTTGTCCTTGGTCATAATAGTATTGGGTGACTTACAAGTCTTACATGTAACGTATTCAACAATGTAACGACGCAAGACGTTTTCAATTTGCTTTTGTTGGAAACGACCCTTGATAATCAAACGTTGAGCAGCATCAATAGAACCAGTAGTACCCAATTCGGCAAACAAGAATTGAATTACATGATCAGCAGGACGGTGAAGACGTTTGCTGATTTCAGATACGTTGGCAAAAATAGTCTTCTTGTTACCTTCACGGTGAATGGAAGGTGGCACGATGGTGTACTTTTTCTTTTCACCTGCAAGTTCAGGGTTATTCTGTCTCAGGATGTTGAATACACGGTCGAGAAGTTCATCGTAAGCATAATCTCTATCACTCTTGAGCCATGCTTCTTCACCACCAGATTCCTTGCTGCTTGTCTTGCCTTCGACAGCTTCGTCTTGGTCATCATTTTCATCTGCCAAGTCAGCTTCAAATTGAGCCATAGACTTCTTCTTCTTCTTCTTTTTCTTGAGTGCGCCAAAGTCTAAATCTTCCTCATTCTCAGCTGCAGCTTCAGCTTCAGGAGCATCCTACATACAAATAAGGCTTATCGATAAAAAAGTTCTAATCGCTCTGTAGAATGGCTTACTTCTTCAACTGGCTTAGACTTCTTCTTCTTTTTCTTTTTCAAATCAGCAAACATGGCTTCAGGATCTTCTTCAGCATCATCTAAAGTGAACAAATTAGTAGGTGTCAGATGCATCATGTCTGTATGGTCATTACCGTTTTGTTCAGCATCGACAGGAGCTTCTTCAACAGGTTCAGCCTCAACTTCAGCTTCGAAATCAACCTTCTTCTTAGACTTCTTCTTCTTCTTCAACTTGGAGAAGTCAACCTAAGAAAAAGAGAATATGAGTATTTGCTCTCAATACCAAGTAACGCTCTATCTAACCTCTTCATCTTCAAATTGGTCTTGGACGGGTTCTTTCTCGTTGTCAGACATAGTGCTTAAAGTGTAAAAACAACAAAAAAATACGAGTAAGAGGAACTTGTACCAAGCAAAAAAAAATTTTAAAATTCAAATATACGTCACACTGCTGTTTTTTCAAGCAAGAAAAAAAAAAGAAAAGTGTTTATGCTATTCATATTCTGTATCAAAGATACCTGACACGAACTCTTTTTGAGGCAATTGGTCAGTGTTCATCAACAGTAGAGAAGTATGATTTAACTAGTTTCAAAGCTGCTGACATTTTGCTTTCTTTGCTTGATGTGAAGGCACCCACTTCTTTTTTAGTTCCAAAAATCAACGGCTTTTGTCATCAATAAGATGTTGTCAAACAGCCCATATCTCTCGCTCCTTTATGTTATTTCCCTACCAATAAGCCTAGGGCAATGACACCATCATGCTTATATCACAAAGACGAGGCTTGTACAAACCAAACTAAAAGCTGCTTTTGAATGAAATCGCTCTTTATCTTTTCCTGATAAATAATGAGAAAAGAAATTACCTATTCTATGATCTATCTTTTTTATGCAAATAGGATAGACTCTTCACTTCTTTTGTTATCTGTTATTAGAAGAAAAAAACTATCAAACTAAAATCCAGAGGGTCTTGCTTCAAATCATTTGAAAGGTTGCCTGAGAAATTGCAGGTTATATCCTTGAATTCCATAGCAACCTATACTAAGCAGAGCCATTGCTCTTCGCACTTGAACTTCTACCATTTTAGAACGTAAAACTTGCTTTGAAACACCGATTTTTCTTTTATTCGTTTCTTCTTCCTCTCTCTCTCTCTTTCTTTCTTTTATCTGACCACAATGACTAACTTGCTATTATTGCAGAAACCTCATAGCTATGGGTACAGCAATATACCTTCTGAAATACTATTGAGTATTCTTTCTCGGCTAGATTCCACACATGATCTTCTGAGTTGTGCTCAAGTCTGCAAACTCTGGAGCTATTTCGCTACGGAGTTACTATGGTACAAACCAAATTTAGAAGTTCTGAAGAGTTCGAATAGATGGACAATGTTCTTCAGTATCATTCAAGCGAAATCGACCCTATTCCCTTATGCTCTCTTTGTCAGACGTATCAATCTGTCGCCATTGTCATTAGTGATAGAGGATTTACATATCATGGCTTTACGATATTGTAAGCGACTCGAGAGATTGACCTTGGCAGGCTGTTCCAAATTGACAGACATTGGACTATGTACACTTATAGAGGATGTTGGTGCTGCACTGATATCTATTGATTTGAGTGACGTGGACCAAGTGACTGATAAAACCATTCGGCATACAGCATCTCATTGTCCTCAACTTCAAGGTATTAATTTGAGTATGTCAAAACCACAACATGGCATCACAGATGCTAGTATTCAACAGCTAGCTTATTCATGTAATAATCTGAGGAGGGTAAAAAAAAGGTGGAGCCAATAAGGTTATATCTAGATAACCTGATTTTTTGTTTAGGTTAGATTCAATCGATGTGTTCAAATCACTCGAGAATCCATTGTGCCTCTAGTCATCTACTGTCCTCGATTGATGGAAATAGACCTGACCAATTGTGCTATAGACGATACTCTTTTGACATCTATATTTGAGCATAGTCATGAACTAAAAGAATTGAGAATAGGTCAGGCTGATTTGACCCATACAGCACTCACTGAAACTCCATTCTGTCTGGCCATTCAGCAACCAAACAGCTTTCAACAACTTCGGTTTGTTGACCTGACAAACATTGCTATCTTGACAGATCAGTCCTTGACCAGACTGATTCATGCAGCACCCAAGATACGTAATCTGATACTGAACAGATGTTCATCTATTACAGATGAAGGTGCTCTTACGATCACTCAGCTTGGACGGTACTTACGTTGTCTTCATCTTGGTCATTGTCCTTTGTTGACAGATAAGTCAATCAGTCGGATTGTGACTAGCTGCAATCGTATTCGCTACCTTGATTTGGCTTCTTGCACTCAGATCACAGATCAATCGATGCTTGAGATTGCCAAGAGTCTATCGAGACTAAGGCGAATTGGATTGGTCAAATGTGATAGACTCACTGATATGTCATTAGAAGCACTTGTCTATTATCATGCTGATATTCATGATAGCCTTGAGCGAATCCATCTTAGCTATTGTACTCAACTCAGCACAAAGGGTGTTGCTAAACTGTTGAATGTCTGTAGTCGACTGAACCATCTTAGTCTTACGCATGTGCCTTCCTTTTTACGAAATGATTTGAAAGCGTTTTGTCGTGCACCACCTAAAGGATTGACTGAACTACAAAATCAAGTCTTTTGCGTCTTTAGTGGAGACGCTATTGGACAATTGAGAGATCACTTGAACCGTATATATGAAGAAGATTTCGAAGTGCTTCATCCTCTAAAGCACGCTAAAGAATACCAAAGACAGTTTCCATAGATACTTATTACAACGGAATATTTTGCTGCTGTACAGTGACCTATCAAAAAAATCAAGAATTTTTTTAATATCCGCATAAATATCTTGAGCATGCATGAAATGAATGTACCCCTTTATCTCTTTTATATAATAAAATGTCTGCTAAAAAACACGTAACTGAAGAAAGAAAAGCCTTTGTCTTCGAACTGTATAAGTTAGGCCTTAAACCCAAGAGAATTGCACACCTAACAAGCGTAAATGTGAAAACGGTGTATGGAATTTTAAGCAGAGGAATTTCGCGTGGTACCACAAATCGTGCTAAAGGATCAGGTAGAAAGACTGAGATGACTCCCAGAATGATTCGTGCTCTTGTCAGGGAAGTAAACTACAATAGAAGAGCAACATTGGCTGAATTGGCTGCTTCCTTGCCCAAGGCCGTCAGTGTATGCACAGTCCGTCGTGCCTTGCACAAAATGGGGTATCGCAACCGAGTTGCTCAGAAGAAGCCTTTTCTTTCTATCATACATCGAAAGAGAAGGCTTGATTTTGCCAAAAAGTATAAGAGCTGGACAGTGGAAGACTGGAAGAGGGTAATTTGGACGGATGAAAGTTCATTTGAAAATGGCAAGAATTCCGCCGTGGTGAAGGTTTGGCGCCTGACAACCGAGAAGTACCTGGAGGGCTGTCTTGCACCCAGCTTCAAGAGTGGTAGATCCTCCTTGATGGTCTGGGGTGCTATAAGGTCTGGTAAGAAGTCAGACTTGCACTTCCTTGGCGATGAAGAACGAAGGGGACCTGGATTCGTATCGTCCATCTACGAAGGTCCTCTGACAAGATTTTATGGATTGGAGCAAGGTCTCGTGTTGATGGAAGATGGGGCTCCAGTCCATAGATCTAAAATTGCCAAGGAATGGAAGACAGAGAAGGGCCTTGATGTGCTAGACTGGCCTGCACAATCGCCGGATTTGAATCCAATCGAAAATTTATGGATGATTATGAAACGGCGTGTGCAGGCCCAGGCAAGCAAGCAAGGCCGCTTCAAAACCATGGATGAACACAAGGCATGCTTGCAAAAGATCTGGGACGAACTTCAGCCCAAGGACTGGGACCGTCTTGTTGCAAGCATGCCTCAAAGACTTAGACTAGTGAGTAAAAATAAAGGGGGGCCTACCCCCTATTAATGTATTTTTATTATAATAAACTCTCTCTTTTTACTGAAAAAAGTAATCATTTATATTTATAACGGTTTTCTGATTGTATTGTGTAAGTTTGGAGGTCTTAGAGGGTTAAAAAGTGATTGTTAGAGGACAAAGACCAAGACATGATGATTGTGATTTTGCGGATATTAAAAAAATTCTTGATTTTTTTGATAGGTCACTGTACCTTGTGAAGTAATATCAGCTCTCAAAACGTTTTTGCAATAATATATAAAATGAAAAAAATCCTACACTTTTGTACAACCTTATACCCAAAAAAAAAGTCAGAGGCTATAGCCTATTAACAGAAAAAGACTACTGAAAAAGTTAAATTTTCTGAGAAAATCTTCCATGCTTCTATTGTTTCAGGATGACATCTTATGGTTTATTTGAAAATAAGGTGATAGTTTCTAATTCAAACAAACAACGTATATACAAACAGCAAAGTTATTTGTCATGTCATCTCTCTAAAGAAGGAAGATACAGATGAATATGAGCTATTTGTGAAGTACAGTTTTGTTTACCTCTTGCTTTTTTGACGGATTTCGTAGGTGGTCTAGAAATAGCTCATTATGTATTAGGAAACAATTGTTCTTATAATCTCTTTAAGTAAAATGCTTGTGCTGAAGGGACAACAAGATAAAAATAAACCTATGGTCACATGAAGAGCCATAAAAAGATGTTTTTTTTTAGATCAAACCATTACCTTTAGCTTTTCTAACTATCTATACCAAATGATGCTCCGCTGTGGCTTATTTTTCCCTCTATAGAACTACAACAAAGTATTTTGAGATACGAAAAATACATCAAGTGTTTCTTGTTGTTTTATTAATAGATTGTTTGAAAACACATAAGGAATGAATATATATTAGAGAGAGGTGAGGGCGTTGATATGTAAAAAGACTGTACAGGGGGGGTTCTACGATTTATATGAAAGAGGATATTTCTACAAATGTTTGTCAGTTGACAAAATTTCAATTATAGTAGGCTTGTTTTCTTTTAGAAGAATTCAGTTTTACTGGGTGGCTCAGGGAAATCTTCCAAGTTCCTGAGTTTTTCATGCAGGTTGGTTCTGCGCAAACGAGTTGCATAAGCACTAATGGCTGAGGCAAAATAAAACTAAAAAAAAAGGTCAGGGCGATTTATGCTAAGGCGTGGCTCATTGGGCTTACCTGTATAAAACAAACGATCATGACGATGACGGAATAGATAATCATGAAGTTTCTATAGCCTGCTGAACATGTATCGGTTGTCTCGTCTACATATAGTCTAGAACAAGCTTCAATCACAGCGGATCGACTAAGGCCTAAAACTACAATACTGGCTACACATACAACGAAATCAATGATAGCTACAGTCCAATAAACTAATTTGAAAACTGCAATCATTTTTCGGTGTTGCTATGTTGTTGTTAGTGTCTTGTTTGAATTCTTCTGCTTCTTTCAACTCACAGAAATGCTACCAACGACGCCAAAGAGAGAAGCAAGTGCAAAAAGAATAGATACAGCTACGGCTGTATAGAACACACCTTGAAAAACAGGTGTATTGGCATTATACCCATCATAAACACCTCCTAATAAAAAAAAATAAAAGAGAGTTGAATACACTTTAAGCGATTGTTGGTAAGAATATTGTGGTTGTAGCTAACCTCCATGTGTTTTTGACAAAAAGAGGCCGACTGTTGAAACGATATAGATAGCCTATATGATTTGTTTAGTTGATATGGTGATTGTTGTTATGGTGAGATATATAATTTACAGAAGAAAGTAAGGCGATGATCAAAACACCGGCTCTAAAATGGAAAATAAGTCAACTTGTAAATTTTTATTTATTTATAGATGTATTACCTAAGAGGAACACAACAACAACACTTGTAATGGCCCATAATCCAAAGAAAAAGTGAGTGAAAGAGAAGAAGAAAAGAAAAGAAGAAAAGAAGAAAGTAAACAAGAAGAGAGTTGAGTTAGGAAGAATACTTAAGATTTTAAAGGTTTACTTTCTTTTTTTTTTAGCGAAGCCTCATGAAAGCGCGACAATGAGTGTTCTAAAAATGGCAGAAAAAATGTTAAGCCCAGATAAGTGATACAAAGGTTTGCCTTTCCAGTGTCACACCATCTCCCAAAATAAGTCTGTTTGAGTATAAATCCCCAAGTTACCCACTTGTTTAAATCAACTTTCATATGTAAACTCCCCCTTTTTTTCTCTCTCTCCTTCTGTAGTAATGGAATTAAAATGATTGTAGCTGTCTCAGGTTTAATTTGGTGCGTGTGACAATTATCTTACATCTTGCAAAAGAAATATATCTGCTTGTGTTGGGCTCTAGGGAAGAACGGTATAATTGGATCCAGAGCCTGGAGAAACCAACCAATGGTTCTCGGATTAAAATTTAGCTCAATACCATCTATCCCACATTGAATGCATGTTCTTGTGACAAAAGTATAGAGCAAGAATAGATCCCTATTTGCTTTGAATACTATCCTAATCTCAAAACAGAACAAGATTGTACTAATCGTTCTAAAAAAAAAAGCATTTAGTTTGATGAAAGATATTTGAATTACCTTGTCAGAAGTAGTAAACATGATCCATGGTGTGTTTTGAAGATAAAGAAGGGTTTGCCTTAGAAAAGAAATTTACTGAAGGGCAAATCGCCAATGATACGCTCCTTGATGGGAGAAACCTTGTTTTTTTTACTAATTTGAAGTCTATTGTCATTTGTGCATTTACTAACAAGTGTGTGCGCATGCAGGTAGCACCCTTATGGTTGCTAATTAAAAACTAAACAAATAAACTGAATGCACCTAAAGAAAGAAGACAAACCGTTGTTTGTTTGATCATGTTTAAAGCTAGTATTTAGTTTTATAGGCGTTTTTTTTTCTTTTCTCACTGTCTTGAAGAGACATTAACATTTCCATTCTCTTCAACAACGAACATAAAGAGTATCGAAGCAATACATTATGAGCAATTATATGACCATCTTTGACAGCTTCGAAAAAAAATTGGAAATTGAATCTTTGATTTAAATGCCCTCTTTTGTATATCAAAGCTTAGCATAATATAAACAAATCGTCTCTTCTTTCTGAATTCTGTTGTTGCTCTATCATAAATGATTTTCTGATGCACTAGTTCTCTTGGCTCCTGACTTAGGCTGAGCAATGAACAGCCCAACTTTTATTTATTTTTTCTTTTGTGGCGAAAATTCATTTGAACAAAAATTCCTAAACACCCAATCATGTTCGTTCTTTCTGTACAGAAAAAGAAGGAAACCTCACCAGAACCAGTAGCACTGTCCTCAAAGAATTCCTACACCATCTAGACTAAGACTTTCTGATATTCTCGTGCTATCCTTTCTGAATTGATTCGTTCCTTTTTTAGTATGTGGCTTTTGAAGAATGATGGCACCATTGAAGGCACATCAACTAAAATGATTCAACTGAAGAAGTATGAGTAACTCTAAAAGGTGGTAAAAAGCTTTCTTTTATCTATACGAAATATTCAGTGAACCAAGGGGATACTAAAAAAAAAGGCACCAATACCAACACTGTCATTCAACAAAGCCATTGTTATAAGTTCTATTTGCATATCAATCTAAGCAATAATAATCAGCATTTCATCCTGATGTAATAGTTTCATATCATAAGATCATTGATAAATTTACTTTTATTGTATATCACATTTTTCTTTCTCGTCCGAGTTTTTCTTATGAAGCTACTTGAAAATCAGACTTAATAACTTCGATAACAGCCTGCTATAGCCAATTGAACTAGAGCACAATGAGGATAATGCCTATAGCCTAGTTAATACAAAACTAGAAACTTTTTTAATAGGTAAATGTAAAAAAAAAAGGAGAATAAAAGGGGAGATAAGCCAAGAGATGAGAGAAAGAAAGGTCATGAGAAGGGCTTTTGTTTTAAAGCCTTTTCACGTATATAAACATGCATTCTGTATTGCAAGCGGCATAATGGTGAATCATAAGCTAGAGCACTCAAAGCTTTTCGTTCTTCAAGATAATGCTGTACACCTAATATCAGATGAAGTAGTGAATCATTCTGATATTCGTACTCTTCTTCTTGTCTATCATTCATACTGCCTTCTGACCTGTTGTCCCATCCATCTTCGTTATCTGCTTTAGCAACAACTCTTGCCACTTCTAGATCGTATTGGATATATTCTGGGTTTGTGAACTGTTGATTGTTTCTGTAGATCATTGTCGATTCACTTGTGTTGTGTCAAATGTGTTTACAAACAAATGCTGCAGATAAAGGTATAGACAATAATAAGGTTTGTCTCAGATCTAATATCCTTCAAATCAACCGTAGTTCAATAAGTAGACAACCAATTGTAAAAAGAAAAAGGAAAACGAAGCAGAAAGAAAGAAAGAAAACGAAATGGAAGATAACCTGCATTTCTTTATATATCGCCTTGCTTTAATTTATCATGGATATGCAGTGAGAGAAAGACAGAACAAAATCGAAGACATATCTTTAAAAAGTAACAAGGAGTTGTTTGGCAAGGCTAATTTGTTTTTTCTTTTCTTTTCATTGGTCATTGCTGAAATATATAGCTATGTGATTGTTGTCAGATGATCTTTTGTTGCCATAGCTAAATGGATTCCAAGATACAGTAATGACTTTCTCTTTTAAAAGAACTTATGAAAAGCTCTCTGCACTTTCTGTCACTCTCCTATTTTCTTTTCTTAAAGATCTATTCGAGATTACTATACAGAAAGGGGATGAGGGGAAGGGGTAGAGACAGAGAAAAGGGCCACAGTACACGATGTAAGAATACTGAAAATTGAACTAACAGCTACATCTCTTTATTTAAGCAGGTTTTCTAAAAATACCCTAAAAGTTGATTTCTAACTCGTTTTCTTTTTAAAAGGATTTAAGTTAAATGCTATGTCTCTTTTGACAGGTTTATTATTTAAGTAAGTAATTAGGCGATGTGTACAGTTTTTATGTGATTTCTTTCTTTTTCTCTTTATAGGGAGAAGAGGGTTAAGTAATACCTTCAAAGAACAGAAAAAAGAGATAAAATTATTAGTCAAAAGATACAAACTCCCTTTTCTTCTTTTCAATATGGACAAATACAATTTTTTTTCTTCTGGAGATAGAATTAAATACATGAAAAAACTTGTCTAGTAAGTTGGTCTTTGGTAATCATCTGCATGATAGGTGTGTTGGGGTGGTGGTGGTGGTGGCCCGCTTGATACACTAGAATTGAAGTTGGGATTCATGGGTTGACTGACCTCATATTCGTCATCTTCAGGTCTGAATATTTCCTGGTCTGCAGCAGATTTAGCTCTTTTCTTACGAATCAACAAAAATGCCAGGAAACCAATTAGAGCAAGGCCCACCACGCCACCAACTACACCACCAGCAATTGCACCCACATTATTAGAGGATCCAGAGTTAGCTGCTTCTGATAAAGTTGGTGTTACAGAAGGTGTTGTTAAAGTCGTACTCGAGCTGCTGAAAGAATCATCTGTTGTAGTAGGTAAAAGATCATCTGTCGTGGCAGTAGTAGGCACATAATCTGTTGTTGTTATCGTGGGTGTGTAATAATCTGATGTTGTTGCTGTATAATAATCAGTTACTGCTGTTGTTGTATAATAATCAGTTGCTGCTGTTGTTGTATAATCGGTTGTTGTTGTAGGTATAGAGTCTGCTGTAGTAGTAGTGATATAGTCTATATATTTTTTTTCGAGTAATATGCTTTGTTAGATTATGCATGCAACTATATTCATTAAGAAATCAAGGGAAGGGAAGGGGGGTTTACCTGTGGTAGTTGTAGTATATCCTTCGTCATCCGAGTAATCATCCCCTGAGCCATCGCTCGAGCCATCATCACCTATCAGTCAAAAATGAAGTTATCGAAAAACTGTCAGTAAGAAACAGAAGACTATTTGTATTATTTACCTGAGCCATCGTCCTGAGCAAAAGCTAATTGCCAACTAGAGGCTGCTAGTATCAGTGCAATAAATTCTGGCTTCAGATTCATCAAAACAATAAGAAAAATTATAAAAACAAAAATTAAAAGAAAGAAAGGAAAAGGTATCAGAATATCACGTTTATAAAGCTATAAAAAGAAAGAAAAAATAGCAAACCACTGTTTTCTTCAGAAAAAAAAAGTTATGGTTACACTGAACATTCATTTTAACCTATGGAATTGGGAGTCCACGTATTTTCTGTTACTGGAGAGGGGGGGGGGGTTATAATATGTTGGTGGTTAGGTCAACAATTGTGGCTTCTTGTTCACGAAATGAATTTCTGAATAGAACGAGATGCCTGTTAACAACACTATTAATTCTTGCAAATACTAACTCAACCACTCAAAGCAATTTTTATTGATCAGGGCACTTGATCTCTTTTAGCTTTTTGAGAACGCGTTTTTGAATAGTCGGCGTTGTGAGGTTGATGGCATTATGTTGCTTTTACTGTTTTTATTCTCGAGTTTTATTTACTTTGGATTATCAAAAGAAGAATCCAGTGCGTTTTTATCAAATTGAGACGACTGACACAGCTGATCAACATTGTTCATGGGCCTTTCTAGAAAAGAAAAGCAAAATAATGACAGACTTGACCTTGTGTGGTATACTCAATACAAGCAATTTCAACCTAGCTTTTATCTGAAGAGGTCTGGTTTTGTTGCAGTCATATATTCTTAATTTAAGGATCGTGTGTATTATTTGCTATTTGCGCTACTGCTCTCAACGTTTTGCTTGACAAAGTGTTTGATGAAATCAAGTTATTGTTTTAGAAAAATTCTATTAGGCAGTAAAGGCACATGTCGTCTGATTTTCTCCATGATTCATTCAGCCTACTGTTTAAAAGAAATTATTTCCTCTTTTCTACAGGGTAAAAAAGGAAAACGCTATAACATCTATCAAGACAGTTGGTTTTCTACTTCGAAAAAGTAGAGTAGTCTTCAACTATTTGCGCCATGGCTCAATGTGAATATAGTTCAGCACATATATTTCATCGTTTGTGCACAGCCGGCCTACGCTTTTTCTAGAACAGAAATGCTGTTTGCAACGAGACTTCAAACATGTTGTTGCGTCTCATAAATGACATTCAGATAGAGCGATTGAGTGACATTCAACTCATTCGAGATGAGTGAGTCAGAACTTCCAAGAGCAACAGACAGAATAGAGTGGTTAGAAGTATTGCATTCTTGAGGAAATTTCTGTTAAAGAGAATGCAATTTTGGAATAATAAACGTACATCTAACTAATGAATTAAAAAGAAGCCATGTCTTCTTTTCATCTAATAAGTCGGCAGTGTTTATTAAATGATCTCATCACTCGCTTTTCAACAAAATACATCTGTCCAGAAAGCAGTTGAAGGCATTCTCTATGTTAGGCTCTCTCATATCGTTAGCCTTACACATGCCATCTTGACACACTATAACAGTTCCAACTCTTTCAATGCTGTTGCTAATTTTCGAAGCTTTACTCTGTTTATATCATTGATCAAAAGAATGCAAGAGTAAGTATTGTGAATGCTCAGTAGCAGAAGAAACAGTTATACTGATTGTCATTCTTGATCAGAAGAGAATGCTATTACAGTGACGTCAATGCAGAAGAAACATTTCACTGTAAAAGAATCAAGTCCTTCTTGCACATTCAATGAAGGCATTTCCCCTTTTTTGGGTAGTGAATTATGAGTAAAGGTGTAAAGCTTATTTGGTGTTTATTTTGGCCTATCTTTGCTCAAAATCACAAAGAAGCTTGTGATAGCAATTCGAACAAGAAAAAAGGACAATGCCCTGCACTGTTTGCAGTTTTAAAAGAGAATCACAAAAACAGGATTACAAGACATTGTTTTCAATCGTATAGTTACATAGAAAAAAAGGTTTCTGAGTGTTGCCATGAAAAAAGTTCTTCTTTCTTCTTAAGTCCCACATAAACATAATCCTGATCTCTAATTACATAAACTGAATTGGTTTGACCTGATACAGCGCCTAGCTTTTTTTATAGTACACGTACTTGATATGTTGTATAGTTACCAGATCAGATCTATCTCAACCCTAGTGGCAAAACAACACTAGGCTTCCTGTATCAAAATATGGATACGGATACTGTTGCATTCTTAATGAATGGATTCTGATTTGTTTTCTGAAATTTTAATAGTGACAGATTTAAGTTTTTCTTCTTTTTATGTTGAAGCAATTATGATGTCGATTTCAAGATCATTGAGATTCTTTGTTGTCACTATTCCTTGGGGGCCATAAGTTCTTTCATTTATGAAACAGATTTGTTTGGTACTGTCAAAATAGTATTTTGTTGAGTTTAGGGTTCATACATTTCTCTCCTATGCAATCTGTTTAGCATATGGAAATAGAAACCAACACTTGATCTGGAAAATATAAGCCCCTTTATCTCCTTCTTCCTTTGTTTCTGGCACTGTCAATTGGCTAAACAGCAGCATGATATGATACTGCTTCTCTGAAACTCTCTTTTTGTGATACACATCCAGAGAAAACAAAACAATTGTTATCTTTTATAACATTACCTCCTGAGACTTTGATTTAGTGCAGCATTGTTGAGTCATAGCTCAAGTAAAAAGTCAAATTATACATACACATAGTTGTCTTTTTTTTGTATTTATTTCTAGAGAGATGTGCTATCAAATCATACAATGCATTGTTGGTTTCAGAATAATGAATACCCTCAATGAACTGCTTCTGACGATCAATTTATTCTTCTCCCTATACCGATGAAGAAAATGGCATAAATTCATACTGTGTAGAGCCATATGCTTGACGTGTATTGATTGGTAGTCGAGAACCTGCTGTAGATGGAGAAGCATCGTTTGAGTCGTCTTCTACTATAGCCTTAAAGTCACTGCGACTCAGCTGACATTGCTCTATCAGTCTTTTACGTTCATCTCGAATAGGATGCTTCGATATCTGCTTAGGATACAAGATATAATGCTGAATCATAAATAATGCATCATAGCAAACAACAATTGATCCAAGCCCACTGATAAATTGATTTAGTCAATCATCTAGAAAAGAAAAGAAAAAAAGAGACATATGTGCCCAAATTGGCTTACTTACAGTTTTACATTGTCCTAATGATCGTTTTTTTTTCTGTTAGATTTAAGCATATTACTTTCATCTTTCCTTTCTCTCTCTCTCTTAATTTCCGTGGGTGCGCACAGCTTACTTTACCCCTTCAATACCAGTCCAGTCTCCATCTAAATAGGCATCTATCAGTAGCTGAACAATAGAGAGCAAGCCACCTGCTAAATCCTGTAGAGACGAACGAACATAATTAATTTTTGTTTTGCTTTCTATCTATGTGAATGTATTCTACCCATGATATATATTGAATACTCCAACCTTGAGTTGATTGTCTCTTGTAATTGACCCAGACCTGTTTGATATCAGAAAGAGTTGTTGTAGACGATAAACAGACGTATTACCTGAGGCAGATATTTAATAAAGCTCACAATGAGCGTCACTGTACTAAGAAAATACAAGAAATCAAGTGAGGTTGCACCTCCATAATGTATAGTAGCTAAAACAAGCACTGATATTAACATTGTAAGCCAAACAAAGGCTGCAGCAAAAGATGAAATGTGTTGACGTGCTTGTTTCTGTCAAAGCTGATGAATAACCAATGGACAAACACGTTGAGGCGCTCTTTACTTACTCTATAAACACAGGTTTGTAATAAGATAAGGAGAGACAAAAGAAAGCCATGGACAGAGAATACCACATCATTCAGACGGACCAAACTGTTTCTGCTTGAAGGGTGTCTTTGATGATCTTTTTTTTTTCAAGTACACTCAGTCGGTATTCAAGTAACACATATAGGACTTACATTCGTCTCTAATCTCATCGTCAAAATATAAGGCTAAACTATAGGCCTGGTTACACCAGACAAGCGAGTGAGCCGACTGTCAATCTGAACAATGCAACAACCTACCGAATAACAAAAGAATCCTAATACGTTATAAAACAAAAAATCAATAGACAAGCCTCGTACACTTTCAGTTAACAACAAATAAAGAAAAAGGAAGTCAGTTCATCAACTCATTAGGTTTGCTTTATGTTATTACCTCTTTCTTTTCCAGTTCAAGTAGGCTTGAGGATAAAAACTTATAGACCAAACGACTACATAAGACTAGACACATATCAATAATATATTCTCTCTGCCTTTTTCTCAAGCAATTGAGTTTAAGCTCATTTAGAAAAAAGTACCCAACCAACAAAGACCGAGAGAAGATTCCAACCGGTCCATGAAGTCTCATCCCAACTTTTAGTTGCCATGTTGAATGAAAGACATCAACTCATTTTTTTTTCCTTGAAACATTTTTTTTCTCGAATTAGCACAGCTGAATTTGAAGTGACAACGTTATCCACACTCAAAGCATTCTGGATGCCCAAATCTATTTGGCTTGGAAGCGCTTTCTCATCTTTGTTCTTGACTCTTTTTATTTCTCTAGTACAAAATGTATCAAGCAAACAAGAAAAAGAAAATGTTTGTTAAGGATAACTGAATACATTTAGTGTCATCGATCTCGATAGTACGGGGTTTTAAACATGTGTCTACAACAGCTCACCTTCATGTAAAGGATAACATATCATGTGGGATTTTATTACTTTTTATTGCATACTTATCTCATGAGACTCATTCTACTCATAGACATTCTCTCCTTATTTTTTGTTGTTGTCACAACCGTAAATTTATGCAATTATGAGAATTTTCAATTAGTTTGGAACTGAAGCAGTTGTTCTGGCGTATCTCAAATCCTACAAGAGGGAGGACCATTTAAGAGTCAATAACTTTTACTGGTCTTAATACATACACGTACATGAAACCAAGTACCTGTACTGTATAATGGGGTTTCTTCTCTTTAAGCAATACTAACATGAAAACAGAGAAAAGTATTAAATCGAAATCTCAAAAGGCATTGAGAAAATAAACTCTCAAGTAATAGAGTTATATCGGCATATAGAGTATATTACCTCTTAGAGATAAACGCGTATGACTTAATTGACTCTCTTTCTCTTTGAAGAAATCTAATTGACGCGTATCTCGCGTTTGCTAGATTTGAATTTAATCGGTCAGAATACTTCTTTTTTTCTGGTTGAAATCATAAAAAATAAACAGAGAATTTCCTCCTATTCAACATATCCATCCCCCCTCTCCTCCCCTCTCCTCTCCTTCTCCTCATATTTCTTTCCTTTTCTCACTCCTTATATCTCCTTTTTTGGACTGCCTGTCATCATAAGGTTTCCTTGCTTGAATGTCTGCTTAAAAAAGAAAAAAGAAAATTCGTTCGGTTCATCAAAAAAGCGAGTAAATATTTCGCCGATTGAGGGGATGCATAAAGGCCAATTTCCAACCAATCAGAGCGACTTCCCCACACTTTTCATTAATGAATTTAACCACTTATTTTATAATGATCACAAGGACCGGCAAATAAGAGAGGACCCATCTACTTTTCTGAGGCCCCTTTTTTCTCCTTTTTTGTGCTAGTATAACTACCCTTCATTTTTTTGTTTATTTTTCTTTCTTTCTTCCTTTCTTCCTTTTATCTTCTTTTAAGCTTTTTTTTTCCTTGTATTGTGTTGTTGTACCATAGCATGTCTAAAACCACAGTGAGTCAACAGCCAGCAAAACGAGTCAAAGTGACTTTAGCATGTGTTGTTTGTCGCAAAAAGAAAGTAAGGTGCGATGGCATACAACCAGCTTGTTCTCGATGTCAGTCAGTAGGCGCTTGTTGTCAATATTCAGATCCCCCAAAGAAAAGAGGCCCTCCAAAAGGCTATGTTGAAGTAATTGAGAGTCGTGTGCATCGAATTGAGTCCCTTTTGGGTGGCTATCAGCAACAGCAACAACAGCCCATATTACGAAATCCTGACATCAATGTATTTCCAAGTATGCTCTACACAATACAGTTTCTTATACACAATGAATGTACTTACCTTCTCTTTTCTTATGCTCTTCATTTTTGTCTTCCTTTATTTTTGCTAGCCATTAAGCCAGCGAATTCAATGCTCTCTTTGATTGCTGGCAGAGTGGACGCACTAGAGCACCATGCACACGTACGTTTTTTCTTGTTGATCTATAGAACATTTACCTTATAGATCAAGGTTATTAGTAAATGAGACAGAACATTGATAAGATCCATTCTATGACCTTCTTTCTAGGGCAGCAATGGCATAATACCTGATTATACAATGCATGACCAACTATCTTGGACTAATCATTATTTCGATTACTTCAATTGCATTTTTCCTGTTCTGTCAAAAAGCCAATTTGTATTTCAGCTCGAAAACAGCACATTGAACCCGCTCTTAAAACTGGCTGTCTTTGCCTTAGGATCCCGTCTTCAGGGTGGCATGGATGGTCAGGAAGCAAACCTGGTAGCCCAATTCGATTCGCTCATATCTCATGACATTCTATTTCCTGAAATTTCCACTCTACAGGTAACGTGACCCCCAAAAAAGACATATTTGTGCTTCTATTCACACAATCCAATTCAGGCACTTGCCATCATGTGTTGGTATACGCACCTTACGGGTAATATGCATAAATGTTACTCGCTTCGTCATTGTTTAGCTTGCATGTCCCATAAATTAAATTTGAGATATGAATCTGCAAACGAGTCTCAAGATATGCATTTGACAGAAATGAAGCGTCGTGCCTATTGGGTCTGCTTTGTGCTCGATCAATGGCTAGCTAACTGTACAGGCACTGAATCTTTCTTTACCAGCGAAAGCGACTGCAAACAACCACAATTGGAAGAAAGCCAGCTCTCACTTCTCTTTGCTCAGCAACAACAACAACCTGAACTAAGTTTACTTGATACATTTGAATCTGCTTTCCAGATTACCTCATTCAGAGAGATGATTCGATTGGCTACGATCTTGAGCAATATAGCAGACAGACATCCTCACCAATCTGAATCAAGCCTGACCGAATGGCTTCTGAAGCTACCTTCTTATCTTGACTTTAACAATGCGCAGGCCTGCAAACCTACACCACTGACAAGAATGTTCCGTATCCTCTATTACACGGCCCAAATAATGATCAATAACAAGCAGTTTTATCATACGCTTAGCTCAAGCATCTGCACAACAGCTGCAAGCACTATAATCCATATCTCAGAGCACATGCTAGCTTCAGGGGAACAAAGGTACCTTTCCAACCTCTTCTTCATCTCCTTAACCTTGGCCACATCAGTGCATTTAGACAACGCCGTCGCCAACACAAAGGACAATGCACCAGACAAAGTCAATTTGTTGAAGGGTGCCTCATTGATGAAAGAGCTTAATATCACTGTCTTGCCTCGTTCAGAGCTAAATAAATTGATAGATTGCTTCTTGATGGATAAGTGCGATGTCAGTCTAGAATTTGTCTATCCCTCACCTTCTAGCTCTGTTGTGTTGCCTGTTCAAAAGAAAACCAAACGCTCCTTTGCTGAGATGGAAAGCGATCTTCTGTTGGTGTCTCCCCCTTCTACACCAGTGACAGCAGACCATCAATCAGTAACATCTCAACATATGCTGATAGAATCATTTGATATCAACCATCTATTATCCATAGACGAATGGCCAGCTGATTGGACTCATATGTTGGATCAGTCATCATGCTCACCTATTTCGTACTTTACACCCTCACAATCTCCCTCATTAAACCTAGAAGACGAGCAAACACAGTTACATGATGACTCTCTATTTTCATATCCCTTTGACCTATTGTAACTTTATGCTTCGTATCCTCCTTGCTTATGATATGCTTGCCTGTATGTTTCTTTTTATACATATATGTATACATTACTACTAATTGACCCCATACCCTACGCTAAACCTTTATGTACATATATGCCATTTCACTCCCTTTTCTTTTTTTCTTTCCTATATACATATGATTTCTTATATTATACATGTCAAATTTTATTGCTAACTTATGCTTTTCAGTCAACTGCTTTTCTTGATTTTCTTAATTTTATTAAATTTATTGCACTCAACTAAAACAAAGGATATTTTTTCTTTAAAAAAAAGTTGGTTTTTTTGATCTGTCAAAATTTCGGATCTGTCAAACTTACATGCTTTTAACTTCAGATTGAGACGCCATTTAAATTTTCAAACAACAAACAATGCTCTGATTAAGTAAAGAATCAAATGAATACAGATATTCTAATGCAAAGCCTCAAATGGTATACTAATTCCATAAAGTATTAAAGCGTAGCTGTTTTTCTTAGCGAGAATGCTAACATTAGATCATATGTAGCTATAAGTGGCAAGAGGAACTGATTTTAAAAAAATTGCACTGGTTTTCTAATTGAAAAGATAATGGCTAATATGCCATTTAACGACTTGAAATGACAACTCAAGTCTTTTATGTCTTGGCTTAAAAAGTAATGCCGCTACTTGTTAAGCTTAGGATCATATACTTGGAGTTCTGATCTAACAAGCCTACACGTCATAATTTAACTAGAAGTTTTTTGTTATTTTATTGCTACTGTTACTCTAAGACAAAGCCGTTAATTTCGCTCTCTTTATGAATAATAGGTTGTAAATGCGTTGGCTTGGCAATGCTTGTCTTTCAGGACAGTTGACAAATATTGTCAGAGCAAAGATGAGCAGATTAAATCGCTTTTCTAAATGTCCGGACCGGAATATGCTTAAAAAGGAAGTACTCTGTCTATTTGGTGCTCAGAACCTCTACAGGAAGAGTGAGCATCATGCACACCAAGAAGGAGAAAACCACATTCATGCCTCGCACAAGATGAAACTTCCTCTTTTTCATATCTCTTAATATGGTAGAGTATCTCATCATTCACAACACAAAGGCAGACAAAGAGATGGATGAATGCGATGCAAAGACGGATGGGATATTTTGGATAAACAACAATCAATGGATAGAACGATATAAGATGGATTAGCATATTGGTCTTTAAACGATCTTTATGTTCTATGCTGCACGCCATTCTTTCTCTTTGTCCTGTCATCTAAAAAAAAAGAAGAAAGAACTTGGACTGACAATGCATTGTGATAGGCTCCTGCTAAGAAGTCCACTGGTAAGAAGGTTGCTCCCGCTCCCTACCCCATCAAGGGTAAGCAAGCCACCAAGGCTGCTTCTAACCCTTTGATCGAAAAGACCCCCAAGAACTTTGGTGTCGGTCAAGACATCCAACCTAAGCGTGATGTCTCTCGTTTCGTCAAGTGGCCTCAATATGTCAGACTTCAACGCCAAAAGAAGATCCTCTACCAACGTCTCAAGGTCCCTCCTGCTTTGAACCAATTCACTCACGTCTTGGACAAGAACACTGCTACTCAAGTCTTCAAGTTGTTGCACAAGTACAGACCTGAATCCAAGACTGAAAAGCGTGATCGTCTTCGTGCCGCTGCTGCTGCCAAGGCCGAAAAGAAGGAAGTTGCCAAGACTGACAAGCCTGTTGTTGTCAAGTACGGTATCAACCACATCACCGCTTTGGTTGAAGCCAAGAAGGCTCAACTCGTTGTCATTGCTGATGACGTTGACCCCATTGAAATGGTCATCTGGTTGCCCGCTCTCTGTCGTAAGATGGGTGTCCCTTACTGTATCGTTAAGGGTAAGGCTCGTCTCGGTACTCTCGTCCACAAGAAGACCGCCACTGCTCTTGCTTTGACCGAAGTCTCTGAAGCCGATAAGGCTGAATTGGCCACCGTTGTCTCTGCTGTCAACACCAACTTCACCTCCAAGTGGGAAGAAGTCCGTCGTCACTGGGGTGGTGGTATTATGGGTCCTAAGTCCAACGCCAAGATGGCCAAGCGTGCTGCTATTGCTGCTAAGGAAATTGCTGCTCGTCAGTAATTTAACATCTCTTTTTTTTTTTGCTTCAATAAAAAAACAGCAAAAAATAATAATAATCAAACATTTTACTATATCTGTTTCTTTAATGTATGTGCGCAATCTTATAAAGGGGAGGAAATTAAAGTCTCGAGTAATTTAATTATCAAATCTTAATCCCCTTGATATATACTCTTCCCTTTTTTTTATTGATATAAGAAAAAATGGCCCTATTTAAGAACGAGCTTCTTTATACGTTCTTTCTTCTTTTTTCTCTCCAAATCGTTTTATCTCAACTTATAATAACCAACTAGATCATGAAACAACACTGCCCTTTACTGTTATGCTGGACAAGAAGTATCACATTAATCCTCTCAATCCTTATTGTTGTTCTGTCTCTCTATATCTATCACAGAGATACTCGTCCTGTTCTTGCCCTACTTGAATCACATCGAGATCAAAGTGTGTTTTTACATGATATGATCGAAAACAAGAGGTTGATTGCAACATTAGTAGCAGCTCAAGCATCTATCTTTTATCCTCTTTTCCTTCTTCTAAATCCTCAAGAGCATCCAGATGAAAAGCATCAAATAACCATATTTGAATCATTAATGCCCAGTGGACTAGCTCTCAGTTGGGCATTTTGTATCTCATTTGAAGATAGAATCAACCTGATACAAGCCCTAAAGCCTTCATTGACTTTGTATCTGGAACACCATCTAAAGTATATTGTTGTGATTACACTTTTGTTTGAAGTCATTGTTATCTGGATGTCTTTTATTTGCTCCATAAGAGAAGAGAGATCAATACAGTTGCCGCTAGATCAAAAAAGTGACCTCCCACTATAATTTACAAGATATAATTTACTTATAATAGCTGACTGTGCCATAAGCACAGACAGAAGAAACCTATAATAAACTATAATTTCATTAATTACATTACTTTACAAAAAGAGAGAGAGAGCGAAAAAGAAAGTCAATAATATTTGGTAGTGTCGTCTGATGTTATGCATTGAAGTATGTTGTAACACATTTGTTGTAAATGTACCATCCCCAATTCTGTAAGCCCAGTTCGTAGATTTTTTACTCTTAAGGCAGAAATTCTTGCTGTTCAATTATTCTTGTTTGAGCAGAACAGGCATTTGTTTTCTGCAGTAGACTGAATGGACGAAACAATTAGCCCTAATGATGGGAGATTTTTTTTTTTTGCAGACATACAAGTGGCATCAGATACCGCTTTGCAGGTTAGTGTAGCCAATTTTAAAGCTCATAAAAACATTTATGAATGCAACAAACAGAGATTGTACACTGAGAGAAACCAACTGCATAGAGAAAATGTTTGGATTGCACTAACAAAGAACAGTGCTTACACGCTCAGAAAAAATAACAGAAATCATACTTAATTAGAAAATCAACTAGATAGCTGTGCAATCTTGAAGAGTAGCTCTCTATTCAGCCATATTTGCAACTTTGAGCTAGACTATCGACAAACATACAAGGCTTTCTCAAACAGATACTGCCACAAGCATTGACTGTTCAGAAATCAAAATCCTTTCTCACTCACGACTCTTGCATTAAGATTTAGACAATAAAGTACCGATGTCTTTTTAGTTCTAATAAGACTCGAGATGAAATTATTTTCCAGCAAAACTTATGTTTTATCACTGTTGTTATTCCAGGGGTAATAAGAGATTCCCTACAGTACTAGTAATGAGAAATGGTTGTTACATTAGACAATCAATTGTATTGTTCTTCGAGTTTGTATATTCACTTTCTGAATCTAAACACAGGCAGCCGTTATTTACTTTTATCGCTTTGTACAACAGCAATGGCTTTTCTCTAATATCTCTGGAATCAACCTGAAGCCCTTCAATACAATAAAGTTTTAGGGAGCGAGAACTTTCTTCTTCTTTGTAGGCAGCATCAAGAGTAGTTCAAGAGACAAACCAAAGCTTGTCGAAGTTATAGTAAGAGCAAACAGCAACTTTAGTCGCATAATAAGGCCGCTTACTTTTAAAGTAAGCTACATAAAAAGAAAAAGAATAAACTGTTTGAATTGATATCACTAATTTCAAAACAACTGTATTGGTGCCATTTTTGGAAAAGTGATCCAAGCGGTAGGTGCTTTTGATAATCAAATGGCTCACATACCTCGTTTTAGACTCACTAGAGATGCTCAAAAGAGCGACTTTCCAGTTTGATCTTAATCATCATCTTTCTAGCCTAACCTGTGGCTCTCAAGTATTTTAATGCCTACTGGCTACAGTTCTTCTTAGCAGCATAAGGAACGCGACTATCTGCCTTTTGTCTATTGTGTTGAACTATGGATATCTATTTGCTTACAAGCAAACTCTCTCTATCATATATTGTCATTTTCCAGAAATATGGAGAAACCCAGATCAATATACTTCGAATAAGCGTTGTATTTTATGTTCTCCTGGTTTTTTTTTCAAATTTATGCGAATAGTATCAAATATATGCACTTTAAACAAAGTTTGGGTTTTTTTTGAAGTTTCAATGTTTTGCAATACTACTCGCCCTTTCTTTCTGTTTCTCTTGATGTTATTGTATAGAGTCTTTTTAGAAAATAGAGCGTTTATTGCATACGCACAAACCTTATACATGGGATGAAAGCTGTCCATGAATCTTCACCAAAAAAAAAGTGTTTAAACTGAGAGGTAGCAAGACAATTAAGATATTTAATATAGCAGCCGAGCCCCTTTATCTTATACAATTCATCAGATTAACAAATCGTTTTTTTTTTCTTTTTACTGCTCTCTAAAGGTTACATGCATATTTGCCATTCTTTCTAAGTAGTAAAATTTTACCTAATTTGGAAATTCATACTTTCATAATTCGTAATTTTATCCATTTTTCACTCTCCCTCACAATTTTTTTTTACACATTCTCGCTTTATCTCGTGTGTTTGTGTATAGTTGATGAACAAAATGACAACAGAAATCAATCCCGATCGTCCACTTCTTGTTGGACCTGAATCTCCAGAGTCACCTTTTCCTTTCGGCATGAAGGGTACTGTAGTAAAAGGATACGGTAGAGGATCTAAGCAACTCGGAATCCCAACAGGTAAAAACAAAAAAGTTTATTCTTTCATTTCTTTGTGCATGAGAAGATTTTCATTGTTCATTAGCTGATGACAATAAGCCAATCTATCCGATGAGGCCATTGAGGCTCTTGCTTCGGGGCTTGAGACAGGTGTCTATTATGGCTGGACACAGATTGGGGAAGTAGGAAGCCAAGTGTATCCAATGGTCATGAGTTTAGGTTGGAACCCTTATTTCAAAAATGAAAAACGCTCTGCAGTAAGACGCTATTTTTCTCCCAAAAAAAGAGTAGAAACGAAATATTCACATTATCATTTTAGGAGGTACATGTCATTCATGAGTTTCCGGAGGATTTCTATGGTGCGTCTATTCGTGTAGTTGTCCTGGGCTTTATCCGACCCGAACAGAACTATCCTTCTTTAGGTAGATGAATGCGATAAGCTAAATGATCCATAGGCGCTAAATAATTTTATGTTGTAATAGATGCTTTGATCAGAGATATCAAGACTGATGTAGTAGTTGCACAAACATCTTTGAAGCGAAAGAGATATTTAGAGTCAAAAGAACACGAATTATTTTTTAAATAATGCGCCATATTAAAATTTGATGGCGTGCTTTCCACTCTTATGATAGAATAAAATTTGTTAATTTCGTGATTGAAGTCAAACTTTAACTTATACAAGCTTATTAATGTGTGTATATGTAAAATATATTTGTATAAGTGTACCTTTGTCGCTTTCTTCTTCTCTTTTAGTTCTTAGAAAAAAAGACAACAATGACTCAGGACAGCAAGTTATCTATTACAGTAGAATCCAAGACATACACTTTAAGTCAATCCTTCTCGGTTACTATTCATGCCGATAAAAGATACATTTCCATCCAAGGCAGACAAAACCGAGTTATTTGGCAGTGTAAGTTTACAGTCGAACAGTTGATTTCTTCCTAGCTTGGTATTGATTCATTCATCCCTTGATGCTTAGCTTTGAAGGATGTTCCTTTCATCTTGTCATCATTGGGCGAAGATACATTTAAGAATGGTGATGGTGGTGTCTTTAGAATTACTGAAATTGAAGACAAACTTACCAACACAACCGTTGCTCAAACTGTTGATCGGGTATTCTTTGAAAAGCAAGTACTTCAACTCTTGGGTCGTCTTAGTTTTGATGGAAAGGAGCAAGAGATCAATTATCAGCTTGAGTTTAAGGTATATAATGAAAAGCAACTCGAATTCCGTATCGAAATCGACTTTGGCGATCGCATCCTTCTTCAATTTGCAAGTCATGCAAAAGAAGACTTTTACGGCTTTGGTGAGCAATTCTCTTACTCTACGCTTAAGGGACAAAAGGTACCTGTGTTCGTAAGAGAGCAAGGTATTGGTCGAGGTGAAGAACCAGTAAAGTATTCTTTTAGGAAACATGATGGAACTAGTGATTAACCTGAATTAGGTGACATCTATCTTGAATGATCCCAAGGGTGTTTTTGGTGAATTTGCAGGTGGTGATAGCTTTACAACCTATTGTCCAGTGCCTCAATTTGTCTCAACAGATAACCGATCTCTATTTTTGAAAAACTCAGAATACTCCAGTTTCGACTTGAGAAATGATGACTATGCTATTGTTCGTGTCAACACATCAGTTGTAGAAGGTCGCTTGATTGATGGTGACAACTTGCTCGATCTGATTTCGGAATACACCCTTTACTCAGGCCGTATGGATCCTTTACCTGATTGGATTTCAGAAGGCGGTGTAGTAGGTATGCAAGGTGGTCAAGAAAAGGTACGCAAGGTGATCAAAGATCTTCAAAGACATGGCACACCAATTGCTGCTGTCTGGCTTCAAGACTGGTGTGGTAAGCGTATACAAAGAACACCTAATGGGACTGAGTTTAAGCGTCTATGGTGGAACTGGGAAAGTGACGATATGCTTTATCCTGATTGGGCTCAATTCGTAAACCAAGAGTTGAAACCCCAGAATATTCGTACCTTAGCCTATGTCAACACCTTTTTGGCTAACGTTCAATCAAAGCCTACCTACCGAGACAATTTCTTTTTAGAAGCACAACAAAAGGGCTATTTGGTCAAGAAGACAGGTACCGATGATCCTTACATCGTCAGCAGTGGTCCCAACTTTGAAGCAGGTATCTTGGATCTCTCTAACCCAGACACTGTCTCCTGGTTCAAAGCAATTGTCAAGAAGCAAATCTGGGATGCTGGTATTTCAGGCATGATGACTGACTTTGGTGAATATTTGCCTTACCACCGCGATGTAGTACAGTTGGCTTCTGGTGTATTACCCGAGGTCTATCACAATCAGTTCCCTCAAGAATGGGCCAAACTGCATTCTGAACTTGTGCATGAACTTGGTTTGGTCTCAGAAGCTGTTCTCTTCTATCGTGCTGGATTTACTCGAACTCCCGGATACATCAATTTGATGTGGGCAGGGGACCAAAATGTTGCTTGGGATGAGCATGATGGTATCAAGAGTGCTGTTACAGGTATGCTTTCAGGTGGCTTCTCTGGATTCTCCATCACGCATAGTGATATTGGTGGCTACACGACTATTTCAGCTGCTCCCGTTCTTGAAATTCTTCGATCCAAAGAATTGCTGTTCCGATGGATGGAGTTGTCTGCTTTCACTGCTGTCTTTAGAACCCATGAAGGTATCATCCCCGAACTAAACGCTCAATTTTATGATGATGAAGGTAAAATTATCTGATTGTGTATAAAAGACAAGTTAAACTAATCCCTTAAATGGATGAAATAGAATCATTGGCCTATTATGCTTATACAGCTAAACTCTACAAATCTTTGAGTTCCTATAGAAAATCTCTGATTCAAGAAGCACATACCAAAGGCTGGCCTTTGATGAGACATCTTGTACTCTACTATCCTTCTGATCCTATTGTGCGTCAAATAAAATATAGCCAATATCTCTTAGGCAAGTCTCTGCTGGTTGTGCCTGTGCTAAATCCTGGTAGCTCTCAAGTCAAGGCTTACCTCCCCAAAGAGGAAGGTGTTACATGGCGACATGTTTGGACAGATCAATCTTACACTGCAGACGGACAGGAGATTGAGCTCGAATCACCTCTCAAAAAGCCGGCAGTGTTGATTAGAGAGCCACGTGAAGATGGTGGATTGTTAGATGACTTCTTGGCCTTTATTTCTCAGTATCAGTAAGCATCTATTTGCCTGTTTGTTTGTTTGTTTCGCAAGTATATTAGAAAGAAAAATAAAAGTATATTACAAAATACAAAGTTTTTATATGATAAGGATAAATGTTATAGCTATTTAAAAGCGTAATAGTTCTGAGCTGAGGCCAGCTTGCCTTTGATCGGCTTGTAGTCTGTCTCAGGAAATCAGAACTAGTAGAGATATTTTTCACAGAAAATACGTCGTTAGACTTGATTAGGAGCTGTATTTTTTCACCATGTTTGACTCTTTTTCCTTTCTTGTTGACCCAAGAGCTGCCGCTAATGATGTACAATAATATTGGCTTGTTAAATCAAAGAGCAACATTTCTTGAAGGAGGGCACCTGTTGATGAAACAGTTGTTCTCTTATGGACTTGTTGTGCATTTCTCCTTTTTTGATTTCATGTTGTAAGGCACAACCAAAGCGAGGGATGTCTTCATGAAGATGATGAAGATAATGTGCTCTATACCTTGTAGAGAATGGTGTTTTGTTGTCCGTGACTACATCAAAGGAAAAGAGAGCTTCAGTAAGCTCTTCAACTGCTTTCTCGGTCACCACTGCACACTCTTCAAGACTTGAGTTTACTTCACGCAGAAAAACGAAAGAACACAACTTTGCTAAATTTTTCAGAGGCATGTTTAGGAGCAAAACATCAGCATCGGTTTATTGTCAGTAGTTTCTTCTTCAATGAAAATGGGCAGGGCCTGAACCAATTGCTTGCAAAAAGGAGTCCATATATCGAAGATTGTCATGGAAGTTTCTACTGTAGGCCAGGGTTCCTGACATCACACTTTCCATTCTGAAATTCTTCCTGCTCTTATTACTTGCTTTCAAAACATAATGCGACTTTAGACTCTTTGAATATTGGCTATTCAGATTCTCAATAATAACTTTGCTTCACGCTAGTGTTTGGTTTTCCTTCTCGCTTTGCTTCAAAAAATAGCATTTGCGACAGAAATATAAAGTTGTTTGTTGCAAAAGACAACAGATATCTGAGTGTACTGGATTGTCACCCTAGACAAACAAAAGTGACGCCTTTACCAAGACTGTCTTATCATAATGACTGGAATACATAGTAGTTTTTTGAGGGTATACAAAGCAGTTTTCTTGTCGTCATAGAGGACGAAAAACCAAGCTTTCTGATTTATTTTCATTTTCATTAAGTTTTTATAATAGTTCGGCAAGTTGTGTAGTTTAAGGGAAAGAGGAAGAGAGAGTTGGTTCTGTCTTTTGATGGCGTGTAGCTGAAGTAGTACGTTTATTAAGAATAGATCAACCGAAGTCGGCACTCTTTTTTACTTTCAAATGCCAAGACAAGAAGCAACCCTTCTCAAGAAACAAGAGAAAAAGAAAAAGAAAAAGAAGTAAAAGAGGGTAGTCGGCAAAACCAGCATTACGACTCTTTCTATCTCACCTACATAGACAAGAGCCAAAGAGACCCGATTGAAGCTATTGTCACCTACAACAATCTAAAGTCCCTCTGAGTAAAAAAATGGCGACACCTTCACCATATAAACAAGCACCTCAGATCTACAGAAGAGAAGGGGTTAGTAGGGGACAGGTTGGGATAGAGCACTCGTGCATCAGCCAGTACATCGGAAGGTTGCCGTCCTTCTTTCAGCACAGCCTCTGCTAAAGCAGACAAAGAAAAAGAAAAAAGGGAAAATAAACCTGGTTGATATTATAACATGGGGTAAATTCAAAGTCAGAGCTTGTCTGAGACTGAATTGATATTAATGCAGCAGGCTTAAGAGTAGGTTCCTTTGACCTATGAACAAAGTTTTTTTTTCTTTTTAAAGGATAAAGGCTATTGAGTAAATAAGGAGCTGCATTAACTCTAGAGATAAGTGCACGCAGAAGAAGCTTAAGCCAAGTTGGCAAGAAGACAGAAATGGAGTGCTTTCTCATATCAGATTGCAATCTTAGAGATGTTTCTTCAATCGAGCATACTTGTTTTAATATTACTTGTAACTGACTTTATTCAAAGACGGAGCAGTTTGCTGCAGTATGAAATTTATCTTGTAGACTAAACAAACTAGTCCTATTTTTGGTTGATAGCTCATTCTTTAGTAATAACATGATCAAAAGACGTTTCTCTCGTCAGCAATGATAGTACTATACAGCAAAAGTAAAGTAGGAAGCTAAGAAAATGACTTGCATGCTTTTATAGCCATGCGCTGCAAACACAAAGAATGAGGCGACGTAACCCAGTATCTATTTAGACCATCATCCATTACTGTCAAACCACAAAAGGACATTTTGAAGAGATCTTTCAGCAAACCTTTCAAAACTAAAATCAGATAGAAGTCGTGCTTTCTCTCTCTCTCTTTCATGTCAAGCTCTATACTGAGTGAGTAATTTAAACTAAATATACAGCAGTTCCAAGTCGTAAGAGGTACAATAGTCGCTTTGTTTAAGGGCATTGATATTCTCAAGAAACACAGTCTCAAATCGAGCAGCCACTTCATGTCACTTTTAAAGATTCTTTGTGAAATTCAGTCGTTTAATTGTGTTCATGTTGATGGCAGTGATATCACCATTAGGCTTATTTGATATAACATTTGGAAGCTGACAGAGAGCGAGTAGCCTTTGTCAATTAAAGCCAAGCTTGAATGCTTTCTATTTGAATGTGAAAATATATTGGCTAGATAAAATATCTTCTGGCAACTTTGCTAAGAATTCTCTTGGAAAGTTAAGTAGCTTACATTTTTGATTGAAAGAATAACCAACATGCAACTGGCAGAATTAGTCAACAACAGAACACAAGGAATGCTTTCTTACAGAAGATTGAGTGTTCATATCCATACCATAAGACTATAGCTTATCATTAGATAAAAGGAGACTATCGTTGTTCTTGCTCTGTTTCTATCGGTAATGAGTCAAGACTGCTTGCTTCTGAGGGCAAGAATGGTTGCGTTCCCATCTAACACCGCAGTGGCAGCACTTTAAATCCTTTGAGGCGAAAAACGGTTTGACCTTTCTATTTCGTAAAGTCTTTTCACTTCAAATACTCCAGGTCTTTTTTTTGCATCGATTCTCTTCATTAAATCCTGTGACAGTATTGATTTGCTGGTCATTTAGATAGATACTCTTAGGGTCGAAAGTCAATGTCTTTAGGTTACTCGAGCCATCTGACTTTTGTCTCCCAAAAGCTTCTGAAATCAAACCTTCGGCACTTGAATTGTTACCAAACAGAGTTCCAACTGTAATATTTTCATCAGCTCTTATGTTAAAAAAGTGGCTGCCACTTTTTACATGCTTTGCAACCCCTCCCGTTTGATTGTTCAAAACTTTAAGAAAACACCTTGGAAGACTTTTCAGCGTTTCAACCGCTTCTCTTTTATTGTTGATGCGATCGCTTGTATGCAATAATATCCTTGATAGTAATCATCTTAATACCGTGTTTTCTGGCAAAAGCAAAGCAATCATCTCTTCTGGCCATATCACCATTTTCATCCTCTTCCTTAATAAGTTCGCCAATACAAGCAACAGGCTGAAGACCGGCTAACAGGCACAAATCTACTGCAGCTTCTGTGTGTCCAAAACGATTGAATGTACCGCCAGTAACCGATCGAAGGGGCAGAATATGACCAGGACGCATAAAGTCTTCAGGTTTGCTTGTAGGATCAGCCAGCTTGCGACATGTTAATGCTCTATCATGTGCACTAATGCCTGTAGTTGTACCATGAGCATAATCACAAGAAACAGTATATGCTGTTCTCATCAACTCTGTATTTCTCTCTACCATCAAAGGAAGCTGTAATTCTTCTAAGCGTTCAATTGTTGTAGGTGCACAGATATAGCCACTACAATATACACTCTTGTAAACATCATTTCATACTCACCCACAACCATACACAGTAATATATTGCTCTTTACCTGGAGTAACGAATCAAAAATGCCATTTGCTGTGTTGTAATGTTCTCGGCAGCTATAATCAAGTCACCTTCGTTTTCGCGATCCTCATCATCCATAACAATAACAAACTTATTGGCAGCTTTTTTTAAAAGGCTATCAGCCTTCTTTCACTTGCACTTTGAAATAACTCCCTTACCATAATCCTTCAATGCTTCTTCCACTGAGTCAAATTCATATCTTGAGTGAGGGTTTTGTGCTTCGACCATGATGTAAGTATATTTCGTTTATATAAGAAAGAAAAGAAGAGAAAAGAGAAACGAGTGTTAGAAGGGTCTTTTTTCTTTTTGTCATTCGAAACTTACACATTTTCTTATGAAAATTGTGGAGATCGAATTTAACTGATGTGGGACTGGGAAAATATGTCAGCAAATGACAGCTGGATTACTCATCTTAAAAGAAAAGCGAACGTTTATATTTGTTGGTAGATGGTAAATTATTAGCCGAAAATGAGGCTTATCTACCATCAAATTGAAAACATCAATCTTGTGGTAAATCTGATTTACTTAGAAAAAAAACATCAAATTATTTGGCAAATGACACAAATCACTTGGTCAAAAAAAAAGTTCTTTTACTCAAAAAAAAAGCATATGTATGGAAGTAAAGTTTATTTGAAAAAAAAAAGGGAAAAAAGAGAAAGAAAGAAAGAAAGAAAGAAAGAAGAAAGAAAGAAAGAAAGAAAGAAAGAAAGAAAGAAAAAAGAGAAAAAACTACTAAAGTTGTGTATTTGATGTACGGAAATTGACTTCATACTTATCTTTTGTTCTTTGTATGATTTCTAATGTGCGTTTTTGAGCGTCAAGGATTTGTAATATTTCTTCTTCTGTTGCATATTCTGCAAGTTTTAGGAGATCTGGGCTAAAATGCTTAATTGTTTGATTAATATCAATGCAATACTTAGCCATGTCTAATTTTCGGTTTTCAGGTGATCTAATCTGATTTTGGGAAGGCTCAGAGACATTCAATGTCTCGACAGATGTTGTTGTTGTTGTTGTTGTATTAGAAGAGACAAAGACAGAATAGTTAGTATGCATTTTTAGCAAATACATATGCTTACATGGCTGTCTTCTTCTGTCATAGTCAAAGCATGTACAAGATGCAATGACCTTGTCTCCAGTAACTTCAACTGAGTAACCAGTTGAAGCACCTTCAACGAAGGAGCAAACTTGGTACACTTCAGCACCATCAGCACCATCAACTGGACCACCAATCATCTCACTCCTTCTTTCATCATCTACTTCTTCTGCTGCCAGTTCACGGATTCTTTGTTGCTTAAAGAAAGGTGACATAGCACCGTTTCCTTGAACAACTCGTTCAAATTCTTGGCTGAGATAGTATTCAACATCGTTGACTAGCACAAAAGTTAACTTATCGAGTCTCTTGTTTCTGATTCTTCCCAAGAAGACAGTCTTAAGCTGGTTGTGCCAAGATTCGATGAAGTTGTTGGTCAACATGTGCGAGTATTGGCGTTCTTTGTATGACCGACTCCAAACCTGAAACTTGTCTTCAGTACACCAGTTGCTGACAAAGTAGTTCATGAAAGCCTCTTGGTCGGTGTACTCTTCTTGAAAGGATACAATCTTTTGATGGAAAGCATCCAAATCTTCTTCGTAGACAATGTCTTGTAGGACACGCATCATTTCACCACGAAAAGCTCGATTTTCAGCAGGAGAAAAACCAGGAACAGAAACAGAAGAAAGATGCTTATTCCATGCTTGAGTGACATGGAAGACACAAAACTGGATCTTGGTCACAGCACGATCAAAGGTGTTGCTGATTGCAGCTACTTCAGTTTGACAGCAATCAATGGTAAATTGCTGAGGGTTGACCAGAAGCTGAGCATTGCGTAAATGCTGGAGCCATTCAACAATTGGACCAACACTATGGTCGTTTGTGATCATGTAAGCAACAGGCCATCCTCTACCAATTGTGTCGTCGCGAATGATCAACGTGTAGAGCACGTCTGCGATGTTGCTTGAAATGCCATGAGTTGAATCAAGGCAAAAGGAGGTTGCGCTCTTCATTCGGTTTTGCTGATCAGGCGAGCAAAAACCAAAGGCAAATCTTGATTCATCTTGGGTATATCCCAAGCTACCAGAGAAGCAGTTGTATCCTTCGGCAGGAAGCTTCTCCTTGATCCAGATCTTGAAGGATACCATATGATCCTTGTGGAAATGGTAAAGCTCCTTGTCAACCTTGAGCAAAAGTGGGATTAAAGTCAAAGATATGATGCTATGGTTATTTAATGAATTACCTTGTTCATCAAGTTCCAAATGTCATGGTAGTTGACCTTGCGTTGAGATGCATGGCCGAAAGAGTCAGCAGCCTTAAGCATGTCAATCCTGATTTGACGGGGACTCTTGGATGAATGCTTAAGCTGCTGCAAGATCTCATGCAAGCTTTGCTTGGCAAGAGGAAGGGTGCGAATGTCATCCAAAACATCACCAGGAACGTGGTTGGTATGGTCCTTCTCGAGAACAAGCTCATAATACTCGGGATGAGCATAGTACTTTCTGATGCGAAGAGTACAAGCACAGTTGACCTTCTTAGACTTCTTCTGGACAGGACGTTGACTGGCTGTCGACTTGTAACTGCCAGCACGGTGACAGCAGTACTGCTGGGAAAAAGCAAGGGTGATGCCTCTTGCACGGGCTTCTTCAGGGGAAAGATCACCGGCTTGCTTGTTGGAGTTGATTATTCTCCAGCTGTATGAGCAGGCTTCGTTGATTGCAACAAAGCATTCCTTCCATTGAGTTGCTTCTACACGAATAACTTGGTTAGTTTGCAACTTCATGACGCCTCTGATTGAGGATTCTTGCAAAACATCTGTAATGTTAGTCAATGAGTAAACGGTGTTGTTAGTAGACATTTTGAGTAGTGTATCTATAGCAGAGTAACTGTAAAGAGAGAATATAACGTGAAAATATACTATGCTCAAAGTTTAGTAAATAAAAAAAACTGGACCAGGAAAAGTTGTCACGCTATCGGCTAATAATTTACCATCTACCAACAAATATAAAAAATCAGAAAAGCAGAAAGCTGAGTACAGAAGGAAAGATAAGTTTACCTGGAAAACGGCAAGAAATTATCCGGTTCTTCATCTCAATAGAACAGATCAACTTGTGCTTTTATTTCCTCTTTCTCACTATGCAAGCATGAGCCAAACCGAATTCCATTAACTGGCTGACAACCATTTTCGTATATTCAGAGCATTGGCGCACTTTTTTCGGCACCTAAGGATTTTAGATATGTAGCTTGTTTACTATTCTTTTGACTTGCTAATTTAATCATGAGGCTGAATCCTGGAGTGTGAAAAGGAACGTATTTTACAATGCTCATTATTGTTTTTTTCAGCAATTAAGAGACGATCTCGGATAAAATAACTTAAAGAAGAGTTCACTCGGTTTAAAAAACAGGTCGCCAGATACAAAAACGACAACTGAATCAAACCACAACAGATCAACAAGGAACCTGTTCATGAATTCGAGAAGTGGAAGACAGACACCCACTAGGTTATGGCGTCAATTTACAAGTACTCTGAGAACACCCGAGTACAAGCCAGAGCACACCCAGAATCATGGATGCCTGCTACAAGGTAACCAAGAAAGACTACCAAGGCTGGATCCACCATTCCCTCGGATTCTTGAAAAGTGCTTAGACCTAGAGAAAAACTTGTAACGAGATCAAAGCACAAATAAGCTTTCTACTAATTGCCCTTTTTTTTCCTGAGTTTTCTCTTATTTATTGGTCAGCCTTCTCTTAATTGATCTAAAATCTTCTCTTCATATGTTGGCGTGCTATCCAAATCTTCTAATAATTCCAATGGCGATTCTGTACCATGACATTCCTATTCTCGTCTGGTACAGTCTTCAACTTGGAGTTGCTTGAATCATTCAAGTATTTTGTTTGCTGTGAGATATCGTTCTTCATTCTCGTTGATATCAGTCACAATTGTTTCCACGGTGCGCGGCTTTGAAAGATATGAGGAAGAAAGGGATTTACAATTTTATTACTATATTTATATGAAAAATAAAGTGTGGCTCTGAGAGCATTAACCACATTGGAAGCCGGAACGAAGGCAACTGAGATTGTTTTAGGTACGACGAGCAATAGAAAGTACAGTCGTTACATCACCAATTTGCAGATCATAAGTTCACTGACACACCATTTCTGGAAACAGGTTGCACACTGGAAGAAACAAAGAACAATGATTGTATACCACCAAAAAAAAATCAATCAGACACTTGCGTAACTTTGGAGAGTATCTCCTTATCCAAGTATACTTGTAGTTTTGAGTCAGAGCAGCAACAGGATCCATAAAAACCTTCCAAATAGACACAATAGCAGCAAAGTCGCGCTTGAGTATCATATCAGTACTTCTTCTTGTTATTGGCTTTCTTTTCACAGTCTGTTGTTATCCTTCTTTCTGTTGCTTTTGTACATTACCTTGGATGATTGATAAGCCAGATGAAACGATAAGCCGATTCTCTTGAGTTATAGCAAAAAAGGCTTCAAGCCGTCATATAGATCAGATCGCGCAGTCTATTGTCGCTTAGTTGCGTAATAATTGTATGCTTGACATGTATGTTACATATGCAGCTATTATGGTTTATCAGCTCTATCTAGTGCGTTTATTTCATCTTGTTTCAGACAATCGGCATATTACAAGTAAGAAAGAGAAGAAGGAGAGAAAAAGCAATACGCTTTCTTATCAACTGTACAGCTCTTTAAGTACCAGCTCACCAGGACCCAAGCAGGCTCTCTTGATCAAAGTAAAAACGTATTTTGTATATTGGTCTTGAATATCTTAGGAAGGGTTGATTATTTCACAGCAGCTGATCATTCACATGGAAGCAGCAGAAAAGGAGAAGGGATTGTGTATGGTACTTGATTTTACTATTCAAGTCTGTTTAGAGTGACTTACTCTAAAACTGGAAAGCCAATCTGTTATAAGCCAGCTTATGAAATCTTGACAAGTCGTTTCAATATTGCAGACTGATTAGAAAAGAACGCTATAAGCAGTAGGTAATTCAATCAATCCTTTGCTTTGGATGCATATTTAATTCAAGCCATATAGAGATATAAATGCATAATTTATGTCTACCATCTCTTCAAAATTCAAGTCGAAAGTGCCTGAATTCATCTTTAATGTAGAGAAGACATGACCTCATGCCTGAGTAGCAATAACCTGCTTATCTTGTTACGCAAAACGACACAATATTATCTGCAAGGTACATTAATAACCCTTTTTTTCTTCGCATCTTTTAGGACAAAGATCTTCTTTATTAGAGCAACCTGTTGTCATCATTCTCCTTGATCATTTTATTGACATTGTTTAATAATAAAGTGCACTTGTGACACAAAGCCTGAATGTTATTTCTAACAAGCTATGTTCATACAGGCACGGTACCTTTAATTAAGGAGAGAGGGGGGTAATAGACATTTGTGTAAATTTGGTTTATAAATTAACAACACCACATTGGTTTCTGTACAATAAACAAGGTATTAATCAATAACAACTAAATGGGCGTCAAGAAACCTTTTATACCAGCCAGCAAGCTCATCATCAGTAGCGTCACTTTTGACTGAATTGAGCACACTAGACATGGTTTGAAGGTTTCCAACAGCCCAAAGGTCCCTATCATGCCATCTATGTGATACAGGTGTAATATGATCCAATGTCAAGGCCCAATAAGGTACTCTCTTGTACCTGGCGTCGTGTATATAGCATCTAAGACCAGACATCTGGCACGTTTGTCGCTCTTGATGGTATATCTGCAGTAGATCATTAAATGCTAATGGAAACGATCTGCTCTTACTGGATGTTTTAAATTGCCAACGGGCTTTCATGATCTCATACCGATGCTGGAGTCGACGAAGTACCTGATTGCTACTTAGATTGGGAGGTTGATCATGGCGAGGAATCTTGCCTGTAATCAAATAAGATAGCATTTCACGTCTCTCCATATCCGTACTAGGAAAGTCCAATAGTCTAATAGCAAGAGAGTGGTTGTTTTATTGCATGCACATACTATTTCTTTACTATCTTCTTACCTTGCACATCCAAGACAATACACTTTTCCTCTAAGCCAACATTTTGATTTAAGGTTTCTTTCTTTTTTACGATGAGCTTTAGACGAGGTGCATTCAACATGACACAAATGACACTATCAAAAGAGAGTAAGAGGATAGTCCAATGAAGCTATACTTACTTGGCAGCAGAGATCCGCAAAGAATGAGCACTGGTAACAGAATCTTACTTTGGAGGGTTTTGAAACAGTCTTGCTTGACTATAGAACTCAGCTTAAGCAAGAATAGAAGCACTTTTGTGAATCAAAAGAAAATACATACCCGTCCTGAGCGCGATCTTTTCCTTGAAGGTAAAGGGATATTTTCCTATTGTCACTGTTAGTTCAAGGTCTAGTAAACAAGAAGCGATCTTACAACTTCGTCTTCAGAATCAGAATCAATAAAGATGATGGAGCTTGGTTCGTCATCGGAAATATAGATAATATCGTCTAGTTCTGTTGAACTAGGCGCTTCCAAGGGAATATAGTCAGCTTTTTCTCCAGTGTCTGTATCAGCCAGTTGGAAGTTGGAGGAAGACTGTTCATCAAGCCAGATATCAAGCGGGTTTTCAGTTGTTTTGGAAGCAAGAGTATTGACAGGTTGCTTTAGAATCAGTAAATCATCGTCTAGGCTCTTAAAGAGAGCTTCGATTGTATTGTATTTGATATTTGAAGAGAGAATAGGTTGATCCATTGAGCTAATTAGTTTCAAAAAAAAGAGAGAGAACCACGCGTCTGAAATTCATTTTTCGTGTTGAATCAAACTTTACTGTCATTACTAAAAATAGTAATATCCTCTTTTCTGTCTACTGAATGATGTTTTCTGCAGATATAACACACAAGAGAATACCACTTGGAAGCAACCCTTTCTTTCTTTTTTCAGAGGAAGTCTTTTTCGATTTTGAAATGCGATAAGGTTACTTTAGCTATCTTTTTGTCGAATAGTATGCAATGCATAACTATCATTTGAATAGATAATCAAAAAGGAAATCCTGAATATCCAGTAAAAGATTTGAGTAGGGTGGTCATAGAAAGAGAGAGAGAGAGAGAGAGAGAATTACTCTGCATACTAAACTATAGTTATTTTCATATAGACCATACTTGAGTAGATTGCTCTTTTTTTCTTAAATAAGTGATATAGTTAACCTTGCATACGGTAAGAAATGCTATCCTTTTTTTACTCCTAATTTGAGAGAAATTCTCTCTCCTGTTTCTTTCAAAGTCTTTTATTGCATGCTACAAATTCAAATCAAATTCGACTTGTGAAGAATTCTATTCTAAATGATAGAAAGACCTCTCCTCTCTCTCTCTTATGATCAACATTACTTTTTTTTGTTATAAAAAAAAATCTATTTTTGGAAATTCAGTAACAGATTGAATTTGCCTAAAGGTGTTTTCAAACAATCTCTGCCTGCTTCCCTTATAGAACCCTTTTCTGCTTTACTCCTGTTTATTATTATGCATCAGAAGGAAATTGTTATTGTCACTTGTATTAAACCTCTTGTGTCCCCCCCTTCTTCTCCCTTTCTCCTTTTGATAGAGTCAACCTCTTTGACGGATTCAGAAACCACGCGCTCATTTATTTACTTTAATAAGTTAATCCCATTTAAGCGAAGCGATTTCTTATTTTTTCTTATTCACTTTCTTTGACTATTGTTTCTATCTATAGTATCATCTTATGCATGAGATGAAAGAAAGGGACTCAGTTTCATCTTCAAATAGATGGGAAATTAGAATTCTATGCTTAAAATAGTCTAGTGAATACAAACCAAGCGCATATATCGGGCTTTTAAATAGGGTCCCTATATGCTGCTTAAAAGGGAGGCTATAAAATAGAGGGCATCTTTCTTTCTTTTTCTACAAACTTAGTTTCTTTTCTTTTACTTTTTTTTTAGTCTATACTTAATATGAAACCATTTGTACTTTTTTGTTTGTTGCTTATCGTTACAGCAGTGTTTGCTCAGCAACAAAAAGAAGAAGAAATAGCCAATCAGAACTTGGCCAATACAGATGATAGTTCACTGTTTCGAGGTGTAGAAAATGCCATTGATGAAAGCACAGAAGAAGATGATGCATATCGGATACTCAAGAGTCTACAAGATGTTACAGACGAAGGCGAAGAAGACAGTGATATGGACGATGATAATGAACTAGACGAAGTTGACTCAGATTTAGGTGAACAAGACTTGATAAACATAATTCATGAAGCAGACAATGATGATAATGATGATAATGATGATGAAGATGATGACGACGATGAAGATGATGAAGACTTTGTCTCCAATTTCCCAGAATTTCAAAATGAAGAGACAACAGAGTTCTTTAAAAACCTACCACAGCAATCAACAAATAAGGGGCATATGCAGGATGAAATAGAGCAGAAAATAGAAAATGTCGATCAAGAGGAAGAAGAAGACGATCAAGCAAATGAGCCAATTGAAGAAGCCGAAGAAGATGAAGTAGAAGAACAGATAAAGCAAGAAGAAGAAAACATCGAAATGGATCATGCAGCAGCTCCTTTTGAGGGCAGCCAACAATTCATTCCCTGGAAGCGACCTGATCATATAATCAAGACAGACAATTCTGATTTCTACCAGGATATCAATTTTAGAGAATCTCCAGAGACTACTTTAAAGTCTAGTCGATTTAGGCTTTGGCATTTCATCTGTATTATAGTGATCTTGATGATTATCTATTACAGACAGGCACGCAAGGTAAGAAAGAAGGAGAAAAGAAGAAGAGTGTGTCTCATCATTCTCATTTCTTTCTATAGACCGCGAACAATATGGTTGAATTATCTAACGCTGGTCCTTCTTTATCTTGGTCTAACGAAAAAGACTTTTTACCTGTAAGTTCATGCATGCATATACACACACACAAAAAAGACTTAGAAATTATAAATTAGTCACACAATTACAACAACAACAAGCATTTCAAATTTGGTTAAAAGAGCTAATTGAAAAATCCCGGTAAAAGAGAGAGTCAAAATAAATAGTTAGTAATAAGTAAACTTAATAATAAAATCCAGCTATTAAGCTATGAACTTAACAATCTAATCTAAATATATCCAAAATAAATTTTTAATTTGAGAATTCCTTGGATTCTAAGGGTAAGGTGAATTACTTTCTTTTGATGTACAAAAAAGGGAATTAGTCGAACTATTTCCAATCCATTGGCATCTTCTGTTGCTTTTCATAGTAGATTACACAGTCTTTGCTTGACGTTTGATGCATGCTCTCAATATACATCGTGGATGGTGTAACATTAACAGAAATAAGACATTAGTTTTTTCATGACTTTTCTTTTGTTGCTTGGATACTAGAGAGCATAGCAACAAACAACAGATGTGAAATAGATCTGTATAAACTTATCAAATGGTCTTCCTGTCATGGAAACTATAGAAACTCGAAAGATCGTCTCTGGTTCCACAATCCTCTTACTCTTTTAATCCCAGTCTATTACATAGATAGTCAATGGTATATAGGCAAAGTAAGAAATGTGAGTGTGTTTGGACTGCCGCATAGGATTTCAAGGCGTTCCTATCTGTATGAGCCATGCTGAGACGGAAAATGAATTCGCTTACCACTCTAGCCTCTTTTTTTTGTTTTTGAAAAAGGTAGTATTTCAACATACATAGGGTGCGTGCTTACTTGTTGATATCACGATAGTCTCCTTGAATAGTGTCACCTCTATTAGCATTTGATTGTACTTTCATCATCATGTAACCTCATGGTCAAACGTTACATTTGTATAAGCATATATACCATCTGATGCCTTTCTATTTATTTATACAGCGACACTGTAATCCAAACCAAGCAGCTATCAGTGGTACAATACCCTAAAGAAATACTGCAAACATCTTGGTCAAGCACTCTTCACATATCGAAGACACCCATCCATGTAAGCTCTTTGTCTTGTAGAGTTTCCTGTAGTTCAAGTTAAGCTTTAATTTTAAGGTTGCTTGTCTCATTGTTTCCTTTCTGCAACAATTATCCAAGTTAAATGAAACCATCTGTCAATGTAACATGAGTCATGAGCAGCTATTTCTTTTTTTTTAAAAAAAAAAAAGAGAGTTCTTCTAAGCATTGTTGTTATTGAATTAGGCAGAGACTGATAGCTATTAAAGAATATCGTAACCTTTAACTATGCTTACACTTCATAGGTTCTTAAAGGCAGAAAGTAAGTCTTGGTTGTACCTTAAGCAGGCTAAAACCTTCCATAGACTGTCTAGCTATTTTGATTGGACAGCACAACTTATTCAGCTAACGACAGATGGTGTCTGAAATCTAAAGCCAAATGAGGCATGATATAAGAGTTCTGTATCATCATTTATTGATACATATGTTTGACATTAGAGGTTTCGCATATGCATACAGATATGGGGTGTACCATCTTCAAGGAATGTTTCAGCACCTTCATCGATAGTGAAACCGAGTTTTGAATAGAATCCGCGACGAGGATATTGTGCATGTAAGATGATGTCCTTAAATTGATGTTGTCTACAATGATCAATAAAAACCTTGACAAGTGCCTGACCAATGTGTAGGCCACGAGCAGTAGACAAGACAGCCAATCGACCCAACTTGGCTAATCCATTAGGCTTTGGAATCAAGCGGATTGTGCCTACAGGAACATGATGTTCTATAGTGCCATCGTCATTCTCTTTATCACAGTAGGCAACCCAATGTGTAGAGCCTTCATCTTTTCTGAAACATGAAGTGAGTAGATAGATTTATTTGGACATCACTTTGTTTACCCGTCTAATTCATCTTCCATTGTATATTTCTGTTCATCTACAAAGACGGCAATTCGCACTTTAAGTGCATCTTCAATATGGTCAGAGTCTAATTTTTCAATACGAGGATGAGTGAATTTTGACATGGCTTAATATAAGAAAAAGAGAGAGAGAAAAAAACAAACATAAAATTCAGGGACTGTGATAAAGATGGGTAACACCAAAAAAGCTTCCTTCTTCATTGGCTGATTTCTCTTTGATATAGATGTATGTATGTACAGCAATTGTCTTGAGAAAGAGAAACACGTAGTTTGGATCAATGTGTGATGTTAATTAGTGTATTTTCTTTTTTTCTTTCACATTTTTTAAAAACCTAATGAACAGAAACCTAAGAAGCAACCCTCAAGAAACATGAAAGATATGATCTTAAAACAAAGAGGCTTTCTTTCTACTCTGATACTTTTGAGTATAGAAACTCAATCGTTCATTTTTAACCAAGTTGGTGTTTGGATAGCTTATGCCTTGAGATCAATCAAACTTGAATTATGAGATACACTGAAGCAGCCTTGTTCAGCAGTATCAAAAACTGCAACGCCAAGAATACCTCTGTCCCGATCGAGCTACTACAGGTGCATTTCCTGGTAAAGAATAATGTCTTTGTCCAGAAAATTACTGACATACCTATACTCGCCGAGGATTTCGAATAGAAATTTGCACATGTTCCTTTACTTTTCAGGCCCAATCAAACAGTTTTAGTCGAAAATGAAAAGTTAATCTCAATGTTGCCTCTAGCCTGAACCACCAGATGATTGAGTCATAAAAAAGGACTTGTTTCTAGAGACAATCAAGGATGAACAAGATATGTATTCTTTGAGTCTTGAATGTGTGCTTTCATTGATAGAGATCCATTTGTGTCATGTATAAACTTTCTTTTTTATTTTCAGGTACGCCATATTCTTATCAGTGCAAAATCAAAAGAACACTTACTTGACTTAGGAATATTTGGCTTGATAGCACAATACTTTAAATCAAGCACTGAAACACTTTTTGATATAAGAGTATGTTTAGTATAAAGAGTAACAAGAATATTGACACTTAAATAGCAAACGCCTACTGTATTGATTTTTCGGATTGCTTCTGATTTTTGATTTTGCGTAAGCAGAGAAAATTATTTGCAAAGATTAGTTTGCGTACAAAAGTAGATAGTATAGTTTACATCATAGGCTTACAGTCAATACAATCATCGAAGAAAGAAATGCTGTGCTTCATCCAACTGGCGCAGTCTGAAGTAGTAACCTTTTCTTTTTTTTTTGCTGATTCAATTATTCTCTGACCAAGATTATTATCTGCAATCAAACAATCTCTTTTTACGCCTGGCTTCAATTTCGACCAAAATAATTCGATTGGATTTAAGAAAGGAAGGTAAGGAGGGAGGAAGATAGGCTTGTAGCCACGCTCTGAAATCGTTTTCTGAACTTCTAATACTTTGTGTATGGCAGCATTGTCCATGACAATGTATCTACCTTTCATCTGATGCTTATCCAACGTATTCATCACACCTTCAATAAACTCGAGGAAATGCTCCCTACGGGTACCAACCTTGACAGTGGCAGCAACTCTGTCAGAGGTACCATCATTTCTTTTTCTCTTTTAATTAGAAGCAACCTTTCTTTGTACTGTTTTCGGCTTACGCGATGCCAAGTCAATGATTCCTTTCTCACAAATTGCTCCAACAATAGTCACTGTTATGCCTCGATTGTTTAGAAGCTCAGCCTTGGCAGGCTTGCCTCTCTTAAATCTCCCGAAATCACACCTAGTATGCATGTTAAGATCTGCCTCATTGATAAAGACGCAACTCATCATCTGCCTTCCATTGCAACACCTTTTCCTTCCTTTGCTCTATGGTGGTATCGGCATTTCTGGCTTTGACAAGTTTTTCAAGCTTTTTTCAGAGTCAGACTTGCATGCTTTGTCAAGTGATAGTGCAATAATGATAAAGCAATATTACCAATATTCGGAAAAGCAGACAGCAAGGCATCTCTTGCTTCCCACAAAACAGCAGCAGCATTCTTTTGATAGAAATCTATCAAGAAAGCTGTGTGCTGATGTTCTAATTTCTTACTCAACCCGCCGCTCTTTGCTCTCACAACACCAGGCAGACTTCTCTTCGTCGTCCTTTTACAGCTTCACATAGTGATGTGCAGTTCTTGCTTCAATATCAACAAACAGGCCTGCTTGTCTTGCTAAAAGATCCTGCTCAATAACAAGATCTAGGAGCTCTTGGATCTGCTGAGGAGATCGGTAACTACCTCTAACTTTACCGGCCTTTGCAGCTTTTTCTGTCTTAATAAGAGCAATAGCTTTCTCTTTTGCTAGCTGTTTGGGAGCTTGGTTGCAAGCTTGAGAGAAGCTGTCTAAATCCATCAAACACCTCAAGTCGGGCTCTGCTTCAGCCTACTTTGATTGAGGCTTGAGGTCTTGTCCAGGTTGCCAGTGGCGCCACTCCATAACAACAGTACTGTACAAGTCCTGCTAAAGCTCTTCAACTCCCACAGATCTTCATTCAAGTTGAAGCAATTTAAGTATTCTGAAGGGATGGTTTCGGACGGCATAATGATATTCTAATGTTGAAATATCAAAGAAAAGAAATATACGCTCTCGCACGTCACTACACAATCCTTTCTTCCTTGTTCTCTTGATTATACTCAGTGGCGTATTTCCATCCCCTAAGTTTCATTCGAAAGATTGGAGAAATGGATCAGGCGCGTAAAGAACTATTGAGCTATACTCAGTATAACGTTTATTGTGTTGGGCCTTTCCAATCAGCCTTCATTGAAAAGCATGTAGGAACTGTCCACAGAAGAATGATTCATAGGCGGCGAAGCTCTAGAAGGGATTGGCAGCTACAAGTTTCATGACAAGCGAAAAGAGATCGAGTAATTCCGTTTGTTTGATCCTGCTCAGTCAAATGAGCAATTTGCCTTCCTATGTCTTTGTTCCGGGGTTTGGGAAATGAAAGCTGTATATTTTTAGATATTTTCTTTTGCGTTTATAAACAGCGTTGCTGGATGCAAAGAAGATACTCCAACGAAGCAGTCTGGCAGTATCTTTTAAATGGCTCTCTTTTATGGTTGATCTTACGCAGATGCTGAGCTTTAACAATCGCAGCAGATCTAAACGTGAACCATGGGACAACAAGACATCAACTATTAATTTATTGTGACACATAAAAGAGCAAGCTTGCTAACTAGTGATGCTTAGGTAAAAGCAATGTATGAGGCATGTCCTCATAATACTTCCTCTTACTGCCAGCTTTATTATTATTTCTAAGAATGAAATCATTCAATGAGCAAAGCTTAGATTTCCAGAAGAGAAGAGACGCCACCAGAATCCACAAGTCTTCTGTCACTTGGGATCAGCAAGTCAGCGCACTTCTTGGCAAGACAAAAGCCACCACAGTCTACAATCTGGAACATAGTTTTGTTCCATCCTTCCCAAGTGATGGATACAACAGGCTGTTGCAACCTATTACTCTTGATGATGCAGTGGTTGAGTCGCAGGAATTTTGATTCTTGATACTGAATCAGGGGCTTCTTGACATGGTGCGACTTGAAGTCACTGAAGGCAAGTTCTTGCTGATCTTCATCAAGGATACAATTTTTCGAGGGAAAATCTTGCGTTTTCCGTTTGAAGTTGAAGCAAAGGTAGTACGAGAGGAAGAGGGCATAGAGGTATTATAGGTGCTATTGGCAGCACCGGTAAATTTGTCTGAATTGTACTTTTAAACATCTATAGTGTACTTGGCACCTGTCTCGCCAAACAACACAGACAATGATGTATCTTCAAACACAAACAACAAAAGCTGCTTGACAAAGCTTGCGTATTTTGCTTCTTGTATGTCTTTGTCTTTTCTTTCAGCCAGCATAATAATTTGATTGAGCAAGTTGACAACCTTTGCTTTTGTTGTGCCTTCATTGTCTATTAACTCCAACTGCTGACCCAAGATATACTTCTTGGCTGCTTTAGTGCTATCTGAGAAGTGGCAAAGAAACCTGTCAACAACAGAAGTAATGATAGCTTCTTCGGCTGTTTCAACTGAGATTTCTACTTCATCTTCTTACCAAAGCTAAAAGTGTTGTTGAGGGATGAAGCGCTTGTAGACTGCAAGCATGTTGTTGCCTATGTTACATTATTATGTATATAATACGGAAATAGAAGTAATGTAAAGATAGAAGTAGTTTAAAGATAAAGGTAATGTAGAGACAGAGTCGATGTAAAGACAGAAGTAATTGGAAGATAAACAAGGATCGATATAGTTGAGGCTCAAGGAAGGAACATTTTCCCCTCATACCATCAAGAAAAATGAGACCTAATTTTATCAGCAACCTGTGGTGTTACATTTAATGTTTCAAGAATAGCTGATCCGCTATAACAACATAATTAAAACTGTGGTCGAATCTTACTTGAATGTGAAGTGTGCTCTTCAATACACATAAGAGCGTTGCATTCAGAGCAACGAATATATCTGGCCCAAGTCGTCTCTCTCATTCGGAATCTTAGTTAGGTCTTGAGCTGCCATATGTCTGGTATGCTCATAAAAGGGTACATCTTTGAGTTATTTTGCGGCGATGAGTTGAGCTGCCACAGGAGTTACAAACGAATTGGTTATAAATGCTTGTGGCGATTTTGTCAGCCTCGCTTTCTACCTTTTGAACACAATTAACGATGTTAGGATTATTGGGGCAGGAATGGTGAGCGTTGAAGCGATGACACTCTTGTCTGCAGCATACGCAGTTACGTTGCGGATTAGCATCACAGTCGCGATGAGTGTAGCGTACGTGGCCAAGCTTGTTACAATAAGAACAAATTCTTTCAGTCAATTCGCTTTTTATAACTACACGGACTGACGATCCTCGAAACGGCCATTGTAGGTCGTGCCTACCACAATGGCTAAGTTGGCGAAACAAAGACAAAGGATGTAGTGGGTACGCGCCCTAAAAAGGATTGAAGAATTGAATGGCTTGGCTTAGAAAGATAGAATATAGCATATATTTTTTTATGTGTTAATTGTCTGAGAATAAAAGCGCGGCTAGAGAGCCATTGACCTCTGTCTTTGTTTCGCCATTGTGGTAGGCACTATTAAAATGCCGTACGCAAATGCAGTTCAAAAAACCAATATCACTACTGAAATACAAAATAGATTTAAGATCCGGTACACACCAATGATTTTTTCTTTTACCATTTTTGTGTTTATTTCTTTTTCACTTTCTCTCTCTTTTTTTTCTCCTAATTTTTTCCTCGTCCTATCATTTGTCTTCAAGAAAAAAAAACAGAGAAAATAAACAATGGCAGCCATATTAGCTAAGAAACAAGAAGAATGGAACGCTCAGTAAGTCAATTTCTTATAAATCTTTAGGCCTTTTCTAATTAACTTTAACATCATAGAAAACTACAAGAATTATTACGTCGTCCTGAAAATAAAAAGTGCTTCGACTGTCCTACCAAGGTAAGGTCAAAAGGAAAAAAAAAAGAAAAGTGAGTTTTAGCCAACCAAATCTCTTTATTGTTATTAGAGTCCATTTTTCGTTAATGTGAGTATACAGACATTTGTATGTGTACGTTGTTCTGGTCTTGTGTAAGTTTTTTTTTTTAAAGAAAAGAGTCCAATTTGGGAAAAAGAAGATTGACGTCAAAACATTCGACTTTACGAAAGGCGTGAAGTAGGTCACCGAGTCAAATCGATATCAGCAAGTAAATTTTCAGGCCCAGAAGTAGTAGCACTTGAATATGGAGGAAATGAAATAGCCCGTGCTATTTGGTTAAATGGCTACAATCACAATTTACCTGAGCCAGAGACAGATGGGGATGTACGGTTGTTTATGAGACAAAAGTATTATGAGCAGAAATGGTTGGATCGCAAGAGAGGAATGGCTCATGCTGAACATGTCAAGCGCATCATTACAGATATGTTCAAGGAAGACGGTACACGAAAGCAGCCGCTCTCGAAACCTACTTTGGATATTCAGTCCAAACCTTCTATGATTCATTCAGACTCTTGGGTGGATGATAATGTGCCAATAGGATTAATTAGCACTGTCAAGAACAATAACAACAGAATGAATGATGTGCTGTTGAACAAGGATATGATGCTATCACCCAAATCACCTACCTTTCCTCAAACTAACAAGACAAATGATATTTTCTCTGAATTAGCCAGCTTAGACTCACCATCGACTACTACCACTCCTTCTACTATTGTAAATACAAGCCCCACATCTATAGGTTATATGGGACATATTCTGCAGCCCAATACACCAGCGAATGCTTCTCCAATAGTTGCTTCTCCAGTAATTGCTTCTCCAATGCGTGGTTCACCTGTACATACTATATCATCATTAGATCCTTATGAAGCCTTACGTGATCTATCACCTACTGTGACTTCACCTTCAACAGGTACATAGTAACAAAACACCAAGAAATCGAAAACTAATTATCTCTTCCCTGTATAGGCAAAATGACTCAATCTTTGTTTCATGATTTAGATCCATTATTTAAAAAGTAGTAATAAAGTAGAAAAGAAAAAGGAGAGAGAGAGAGAGAGAGATAGAGATGACCATTTATTGAAATATAAACATGTATGTATATTTACCACTCAAAATCACCATTAGCTCGATGGAAGAGATAATCTCGACCATTGACTAACATGATACCATCCTTCAATATACACTTCCACTTGTTCTTTGTTCTGGTCACTTTATCGTACAAGCATAGAATGATATGCTCGATTTCTTCTCCGCCTTCGCCTTCATCGTCATTGTCGTCTGAATCATCCAAGTCTGAGTTGATATCGTCTTCATTGCCTGTGCTAGATGAAGCTTGTGCAACATCCTGTGTATTGTCTTGATCTTCAGTCGCTTCTCCATCCAGTTGATCTATCATACGGCGCTTTTTACTGTTTGCCTTAGCTTCTCTCATCAATGCCTTGACACTCTCAGGTAAAGTATCCAAGGCTAATGGTTCACCTCTTGAAGTAGATGCAGTAAATGAAAGGGTAAATTGGTCTCCTTCTTCTTCTGTAATCATATCATGAATGCGTTGATCAATTTGCTATAGAGATCATTAGAATCAATTCAATAGTCAATTAGTTGTATGCATTACCTCAGTAGTCAGTGAATCTAAATCATCATTAGCACCATCATTTTGTGGAAGATTAGGTCGATTGTTTGAAATGCCTGGTAGCTGTAAATCCGATAGATTTTGTTGCTTCATTGTGTTATTGTTATTATTGTTGTTGTTGTTGTGCATCATTGGATACTGGTTCACCAACGTATTGGGATCAGCCATTCTGTTCATTGGATTTGTATTTCCAGTAGAAGTAGGTGGGGGAAGAGACAATCCGTAACCTTGAGGAGGCAAGTTTCTGTTACCTTGAGCAACAGCAGTAGCAGTGGCTGCTAAGTTGGCTAAGCTGGCTGCAGAAGGTGTAGCTGAATTCAATGCATGAGCATAATCAGAGGGATATTGCAACACAGGTTGATCATTGGACTGGTTCACTGGTACATTGGAGGGACCAGTAGCCTGTGTCTCATTACCATTGTTAGCACCATTCTCTTCCTCATAATAACCATTGTCTTTAAAACCGAAATTGGCTACACGCGATCGAGCTACTTTTGATTCCCAAGACTAGAACGTTTTTTTTTTAGTTTGTTGTCAACCATATAAGCTTGTACTTACTCTTTGAAGTTCTTGCAAGATAGAATCATCAATACCCATATCTTCAAAATCACCACGTACTTGGTTGATCACATCGTCAATGACAAATCGATATACATTTGACTACTTAATTAGTGAGCTAGTGTCGTTCAATACAAATAACAGAGACACATTACCACAATAGCGTTGGACATTATTGCGGGTTAGATAATATATATGTAGTGTGTATGTGTGTTTGTGTATGTGTGTGTGTGTGTGTATGTTGTTTCCCAATAATGTATAACAAAGAGAGACTACTTTATGCAAGGTTAAGTTATTTTCTCACTTTTGTTTTTATTGTTACTGTCTACCTTTTTTCTAATGCCTTTTTCCTCTTTTTATGTGTGTCTTCTCTCTCTTTTCTTTCTTTAAGCTTACTTTCAAGGAGACACCCTAAATAATGAAAAAAAAAATATGAGAAAAAGAAAAGAAAAAAAATCGTTTAGGACTATTTATAATGACGGCATCAGTCCGAGCCGGAATTAGCTAATTTTCTTTAACGGAGATGAGATTCAGTTGAATACTTTGACAATCAATGCAGCCTATTCTAGTGTCATTTAGTACTCATTCTTTCTAAAAAAGAAAAAAAAAATCAAATGACGATAAGGCAGACTAAATTATTTGTCCTTTTGTTGTTCATAGACCTAGTAATAGAGAAAAGAAGATGACAAACAAGCATAAGGACTTTATATGCCGAAAGAGGTTGAGACAAAGCCTAGTTCAAATAGTTCTTTTGAGTGCCTCAATTTTATCTTATGCTCTATTATCTAATCAACACTCTAATTGTTGTCAACTCAAATAGACACACACAAAAAAAAAGACTCGTTTATTACAATATACGCATATATACATATATTCTGCTCATCTAATCGGATCTGATCTTGAGATCGGACAAATCAACTTGGTTACCAGCAGCAAGACCGCGAGGACTAGCACGTTCAAAAGCCCTAAGTAAAACATATCAATACTCGTTCTATATCTCCACAGTTTCCATCTATTTTACTCAGGGTATCTCATGCGGTGGATAGGTGAACGTTGAGCTTCTTGATAAAACAATCTGATAACCAAAAAAAAAATAGTTAGTTGTCACTGTCTCTCTGTTGATTGAGTCCCTATTTTTTACTTGTATTGAGCAGCAGCTTCAGCACCAGCCAAGTTGGTGTGGTTGACTTTATCGTTTTCTTCAGCTGTTGTCATCATACGGTATTCAATCCAACGAGTGAAAGGGTGCTTTTCCTATTACATTGATCAATAAGTGTTTACAGAGGCAAAAAAAAAAGTCATCTTACATCGCCAGAACCAGTCATGTGTTGATCTACTCTGAACCAAACAAGGCCGGCAACAACAGCAATCACACCGTTTCTCCAGGCATTGGTACCGAAAGCTATTCTCAAGAAGAAATAAAAATAAATAAACTGATATTATTGGTATTAACAGCTTACATTCAACAGGGAATTCTTGGGTGGCTTGCTTGGATTCAGTAGCATAACCACGAACTGATTGTCTCAACAATGAAGTCTTTTGAAATAAGCGGGATGCCATCGTGTATATAATGTAAGACTTTTGATAATAAAAAGGGAAAAAAAAAGAAAAAATTACATTTTAGTGAATTTCAGACCCCTTCAACCCACTTCATTGATGACGTCCTTCTTTTCTCTCTGTCTCTCCATTATTTTATGAACTCTGCTGAGTTTCTTATTGGTGAGTTTTTTTTTCTTTCTTTTTTTTTCACCTTTTTGTTACGCATAGTACACATGTCAGCTCATTCTGGAGACGAACTTGATATTGATATCAAGGAGCAAGATCGCTTCTTGCCTATTGCCAAGTAAAGAAAAAAAAACAGTTAGCTTTGAGTAGATTAGAGACAAATAGACTTATACTTTAGACAGTGTTGCGCGTATCATGAAAAAGGCGCTTCCAGAGAATGCCAAGATTGCTAAAGAAGCTAAAGAGTGTGTTCAAGAGTGTGTGTCTGAATTCATTTCATTTATTACAAGTGAAGGTAATTAGATCAAGAATGTATAGGGACTTTAAGACTCAAGATCTTATCTTAGCAAGTGATCGTTGTCAACAAGAAAAGCGAAAAACCATCAATGGTGAAGATATTTTATGGGCTATGCAATCGCTTGGATTTGAGAATTATACAGAAGCATTAAAGATTTATTTGGGCAAATACCGTGAAGTAAGTTAGGAATTATTCTTCTTTCGGATCATAGAGAACTATCATTCATTTTCTAATTCAATTAAAAAAAAAGACAACCAAGATTGAACGAACAAGTGGTACAGCAAAGGAAAAAGAAGATGAACAACAACAACAACAACAATTGTATAATGATCAGCAACAAACACAGCCTTCAATGACTGGTTATTATAATGGAAGCATGTAATATATCGAACAATAAACACTTGACATATAAGCAAAGTAGTATCATAGTAAATGCATAACTTTGTTGAGTTTTTTTTTCTCGGACATTCAAAAGCTGTCCTCCCATTCAAGTATAAGAAAATGCATAAAATTTAAAAGAGATTGCGTGTTCCATATTTTTTTTTCTTTACCCTATAAAATGACTTTACCTTTTAGATTGAGTTCTACTTTAGAGAAACACACGCAAGACGTTAGTCTAGAGAATTGCAATTAGATACAATTGAATGCTTACTTTATGAGTGTATTTAGGTGAAAGCAGTCATTGCTTGTTCAAGTGATATTATTGTATCCGCTGCTCGTGACAAAACCGTACAATCATGGCAGCGTACAAGTCCAACCAGTTTTTCGCTTCAACATACTTATTTAGGACACAGCCACTTTGTCAATGCACTTACTTATAGACGATCTGATGCTACCTTTCCTCAAGGTAAAAAAAAATGCATATACACTTGAAGCACGCGTAAACAGTTGTTTTAGGTTTAATTGTATCAGCTGGATCAGATAAATTGATCCATGTTTACGATCCTCATCAACCTCAAGAACCTCGTTATGTGTTAGTGGGACATACTGAAAATGTCTGTGCCTTGACAACAACACCTTCAGGTCATTTCGTTTCTGGTTCCTGGGATAAGTAAGCATTGGAAGGTGTTTGAATTTGGAGATGAATTGACTGTTCTTGAACAATAGCAAAGCCATCGTGTGGAAAGACTTTCAACAAGCTTATGTACTTGAAGGACATACTGCTGCTGTTTGGGCAGTCTTGGCTATAGATGATGATTTGATTTTGACAGGTAAGAGAAGAAAAGCAAGAGAGGATCATCACAGTATATCGACTCAACTGAATTCTTAGCATCGGCTGATAAGTCGATTCGTCTTTGGAGAGATGGCAAGTTGATTCATGTTTATCAGGGACATACAGAAGCTGTAAGAGGACTTGCTTTAGTGCCTGGTATCGGCTTCATATCTTGTTCAAATGACGGGTAAAGTAAAAAGCGATTTATGAAAAAAAAATGACCATGCTGACATGGTTAGCAGAACACTTCGTGTATGGACATTGGAGGGCGAATGTCTGCAGCAACTTGATGGACACACTTCTTTTGTTTATTCAGTAGGTGTCCTTAGTACAGGAGAATATGTATCTTCAGGTGAAGATCGTACTGTTCGTGTTTGGAAAGGTAAAGGAAGAAGACGAGGGTGAGAGGATATGAATATAGAGTTGATTGCTTTTGCTTAGATGGTCAATGTATCCAAACACTTCATCAGCCTTGTATCTCTGTTTGGGCAGTGGCTGTTTTGCCTAATGATGACATTGTTGTAGGTGGAAGTGATGCTATGGTTAGAACATTCACAAGAAACCAAGATAGAACAGCAACCGAAGATATGTTAAAGGTTAAAAAAAACAAAGAAAGGGAAGAGTTTGATAAAGTGAACTGACATTCTTTCTTTTTTAAATCTAGGCCTTTGAAGAATTATTAGCCAGTCAAGCTATTCCATCGTAAGTAGAAAGGAGCAAAGTATAAAGCCAGGTTATTGATCATAGCGGGGGGCTGGATTGCGTATAGAAATCAGATTGGTGATATAAACAAAGATAAGTTACCTGGACCAGAAGCACTTGCTTCACCTGGACAAAAGGAAGGTCAGGTAATCATGGTCAATATGGGTTCTACTGTAGAAGCACATCAGTGGAGTGCTCAATCTCAATCTTGGCAAAAGATTGGTGAAGTGGTAGGCAGTAAGGATCGTTCAAAGCAGACATTTGAAGGCAAAGAATACGATTATGTGTTTGATATTGATATTGGTGCTGGACCTGGTGGTAATCTCAAGCTACCTTACAATGTGACAGGTAGAGTCATTCAAAGAGAAAAGAGAGAAAGTACTTATGAAAAAAACAAAAAGAAAATCCTTATGATGCTGCTCAAAAGTTCTTGATTAAACATAATCTTGATCAAGCCTTTTTGGATCAAGTTGCTGATTTCATCTTGAAGAATGCAGAAGGTGTAAATGTAGGCAGCAGTGGTTATCAAGATCCTTTTACAGGCGGTAACCGCTATACACCTGGATCCAACCCAACCACCAGTTCAACAGGCTACATGGACCCTTTTACTGGTGGTGGCTCCTATAGACCTGCCACTGGCACGAACAACACCTATGGAGGGGCAAGTGGAGGCGATCCTTTGACTGGCGGTGGATCTTATAGACCTGTTTCATCAACAAGACTTTTACCTATTGTAAGTGATTATCATCTTGTATATCTTCATCGGCTGACTGATACGTTATCAAACGTAGAGAACTTATTTGACATTAAAACAAGCTGTACCAGATGCTGTCCTTAAAAAGATCCATGCCTTGAACAACGAGATGAATGATGGTATGAAGCTATCAGAACAAGAACTGGCCTCTTTAGCCAATATTGTTCAGTATCTCAAGGCACCTCAGGGCTCACTCGATGATTTGTCTGTTATTGTCAGTATGGCTCTTAAATGGCCTGTTGAAAAACGCTTCCCTGCCTTGGACTTGATTCGTCTGTTGACATTGTATGCACCTGTCCAATTGGCCGATCAAACACCTCAAAAGAGCATTGTGCAGTTCTTGAAAGAAGTAGGTGGTCTGTCTGCTGATCAGCCAGCTAACGAGAACAACGCCATGTTAGCTTATCGAGGTTTAGCCAACCTCTTCCATCAAGAGCAAGGTAGATTGCTTGTATGGAAAGAGTGTCAAACTTTGGCTGATGTATTGAGTGTTGATGTATCCGGTCGATTCAAAAGCAAAAATGCTCGTTTGGCTCAGAGCACATTATCTGTCAAGTAAAGTCCTTTTGTTTGTTTGAAAGGAAATGAAACTCAAAGTTTTTTTTTGTAGTTTATCGGTTTTGCTTTCAAGTCACCAAGAAGGCGAAATTCAACTAGGTCTCACAGGCACACTTGTAGAATTATTGAAAGACGAAAAAGATGATGAAAATCTTTATCGTTTCTTAATGGCCTTGGGTACATTGGTAAAGTAGTGAAAAGGGAGGATTTTATTTAATGTATACCTGCTAAACTAAATCCATATGAATTCAATAGATTTCTCAGTCAAAAACATGTAAAGAAGTAGCTATCATTATGGAAGCCAAAACTCAACTTCAATTGATACAATCCCAAAAATCGGAACAAGAACGTATGCAAAAAGCAACAGTAGAAGTGCTTTCGCTTTTAGCTTAAAAAGTAAAAAAGAGAAGACTTTTTTTTTTATTTTTCAAATAAATAAATAAATTATTCGGTCCATCTTAATCCACCCAATACTTGATCAAACCTAAAAGAAGGAAGGTGATGTGAGTCAAAGCCAACATATTATATGAATCCATCTTTACCTTGATATTCTGCTTTTAGCTTGGTCTGATTCAGCTCGTAAAAGTGCTGTTAGATCATCCCAATCAGACTTCAAACGTTCATACTTGGCTACCCATTCTGCCTTGAGTTCTCTTTCTGATGCTAGCTCATCGTCATTTGCATCTATCGTCTCTTGCACACATCTTTCACTCGCCTCCAATGCTTTCTTGAGTTGTTCAATCTCTGCATCCTTACTTGACAGACTCTCCTCTTGCTCACGTTGAATGGTTTCCAACTGATGAATTGTTTGATCCTGTAGACTGATTTGATCCTCTAGACTGTTGAGTCTATCTAAGCAGCGAACGACTTCTGTCTGAACTGTAGTCAACTTTGTCTTTAAATCTGTCTTTTCTGTGCTGATCTCTTTCAGCTGACTGCTCATCTCTTCAATAGTCACCCGAGAATGCTCCAATTCTTGTACAACAATTTCATGGCCTGACTTTATCTCATCAATTTCCTCTTGAAGTGCCTCCATTTCTTGTGTATGGATCGCTGATTCTTGTTGCATTTGCTCTGATTTCTGTTGAAGTTCTATCTCAAGTTCCTCCAGGCGTTCTTCTAGGGCTGAGCATTGATGAACTAGATCATTTTTGGATTCTTGTAGTTCTTGAATAATAGTCTGTTCTTCCATCACAAGCTCCTTGAAGTCATGATTTTCACTCTCCAGTTCTTGGTTGCGTGTCATCAAATCGGCCGTCGTCTCTTGTTGTTCCTTAACTTGCTTCTCCAATTCACGTATCTTTTGTTCTTTGTCGCGTATCTGTGTGTCTACTCGATAGGCATGATTCAAAGGCTTCAGCTTAGCGTACATCTTCCACCAAGACCATTCTCTTAACAGAATATAGATACGTGCGTTATGTTGCATGATACGTATGGCATCAGTCTGGCGAGAAAAGCGTGTCTGGTACTGACGCATCAATCGTCCACGACAGACTGCTTGAAATTTAGTAATGCATGCACCTAACTTGTTATCACGCTGTTCTTCCAGGGTGGCCAAGACAGTAGCCTTAAAGAACACTTTGGTGACACCAATCTGGTACTTTTCTGATTCAAGGCCAATGTGAGAAATGAGTGTCTGACAGGCAGTTCGACCATCGATAAAAGCATGTGGGTTCAATACTTCGGGACAGAGAACACCATAACGTTTACGGAAATCATTAAAGGAAAGACGATTTGGAAATCCCTTTCGACAGATACGAATGCCTTCTAGAACACCGTTGCATCTAAGTTGGTCTAGTACTAGCTTTGTTTGAATCTCGCCTGCATATTTGCGATTGTTGGGTAAAATACAACGTACAAAATGGGGATGTGTCATGTACAAGGTGTTCATCAAAGACAGAAGTTGTTGTTTATGACGTTGGCCACCTGTACGGAATGACCCACTTCCTTTTCTCATCTTCAGCATCGTAGCAGAAGAGAGACCACTGTTGGTGGAAGAAGCAGAGCCTGGTCTGTTTTGACTGGTTGTTGTTGATCTGTCATCTTGATCCGAAAGATAATCTTCAAATAGATAGGCAACATGTTTCTGGCTTGAGCGAGCCAAGAGACGGGTGATATCTTCATTGAGTGGGTCCTTGTTCTTTTCGATCCAGCCATCTACAGAGTATTCTACATCACCTGCATAATGTTTGAGAATAAAGCCATCTTTGAATCGAGTGCTTTTGTATTTTGCATCTGGGTTGTCTTTATCACAGAATTTGTTTAATTTCTCCAAGAAACGCTGATCACTACCTCGAGGAGCAACACATTCTTCTTCTAAACAAGACAATATTCCTACAGGCTATATAGTACAACTGAGTCAATGGCATACATCCTATCTCGTTAGTCTATGACTCACATTGGTCTTCTCAATCAAATCGATTGTAGGTTGAAGATCGTTTCCAAAGTCAATGTAGTCCCAATCGATCTTTTCTTTTTGATATTCTTCTTGTTCCAATTCAAACATGTTTTGGTTGAAGAATTGTTGTAGTTTTTCATTGGTATAGTTGATACACAGCTGCTCAAAGCTATTCGACTATAACAAGATGAGTCTAATCTAGTATTTTTCACCCTTTGCATATTGATCGCTTACCTCGAAAATCTCAAAACCTGCAATATCCAACACACCAATAAATCCTAGTTTGTCTTTTGATTTCTGGCCATCAATGGCTTTATTGATACGTTCGACCAGATAAGCAAAATTGCGTTCATACAATGTCTTGGCCAAAGCATCTATACTAGCTACCACTTGTGCAGGCGATTTTGCCTGAGTTACCCAGTCACGACCTGCCTTGATACGAGGAGACAACAGGGCCTTTTTGAAGTCTTCGGCAGATACACCGAGTAGATGACAGACACGTTCGACAGCAGCAAAATCTCGAATCTCGGCTCGATCACGGTAGTCATTGACACCAATGTTACCCAAATGAAGTACAGCGGCTACCATACGAAATAGATCTAATTTTTCTTTTTCGTTTAAGCCCATGATATCCAATGATTTCTAAAGAACGGTTTAGATTCAACTTATCCCATCTCTGTTCTTCTTGAATAGAATGATTTACCGACAAACTTTGAAACTCTTTTGCATCATCGACACCTTCTATTTTCTTGTTGGACTGTTTGATAAACTGATAATCATCCACATGTCCCTCCAATAGCAATTGCTCTAATTATTTCTGATGATGAGTGACATACAGATCATTTCAATTCTTTTTTTCTTTACTTACGCTTAATATCCTGCTCAGCTTCCAATAACTGATAGAATATGTGATAGTTTCTTTCTTTGGGTGATTGTTGATGCACTCGAGATTTCTCCAATAGATACCATTCGAAATTAGCACCACATATCTGAGCTTGATCATTAAACTCGATACGAATGAATTTACCCTAGATGAGATAGATTGGATAAGTTCATTTTTGAGTTAGGAAATTTAATTGACCAAGCTTACAAATCGAGACGAATTATTGTTCCTGATAGTTTGAGCATTACCGAATGATTCAAGAATAGGGTTTGCTTGCAGTATTTGATTTTGAAGCTTGTCAATCTGCTCTTTGTTTCTGTTGAATATTGTGCCACTGGCAACTGCAGTAAGGTATTGAATGACGAATTTTGTGTTTTCTGTTTTACCAGCACCTGATTCACCTCTATTTATAGAGAAAATAAGATCGTTTATCCTACCATATTAAATTTCCTTTACGTACGTGATCAGAATAGATTGGTTTTCTTTGTCCTGAACCATATCATGATAAGCTTGATCTGCAATAGCATAGATATGTGGAGGTAATTCACCACGTCGTCTACTCTTATAGGATTGGATATAATCTTCTGAATAGATAGGTAAAGATCTATAAGGATTAACGGCGACCAAGAAAAGACCAGAATAAGTCTAGAAAAAAAAAGAGTATAAGCTAACTTGATATTCACTAGAGTAGGTGATGACTTGCATAGACATGATTTGCTCTATATCGCACAGTGAGGTTATGAATGACTGAGGGTTCATTTAGGTGAGTGAGTTCTGCCATATCATCTACCATATCAAATTTAGGTGGGTTCATAGGTTGAATCATGGATCCATTCACGATCGATGTCTAAAGAAACCCCATACAAAAAAAAAATAAGAATTTAGCCACCAAATGAGTCAATCTAGTCTGTTCTCTATACTTTACACCACCATGTTCAAATTCTACTTCTATCTGACCATCTTCTAATTCTTGTACAATATGTCCTCTCACATAACCTTCACGTTCATCTTGAACCCAAACCCATTTCTTTTCATTGAATTTTGCTTGTGCAACAGCATCTAACACATTATCCATTTTGGGCCTGATGAATGTTCTTGAGCCATAGCTGTGTATAAATGATCCACCTCCATTGCCATAATCTATTGGTGAATCAAGCCTTTTGGTCTGTGGTGATCCATTTTTAGGTGATGTTAATGCGGATATCATACTGAAATATAAAAAGAGGAAAAGGAAAGGGGGGAAAAAGAAAAGAAAGGGGAGAGGAAAAGTGAAATAAAATGACATACACACACACACAAATATATAAGTATCGGATGTATAATCATTTCTGTCTGTCTATCACTCTCTCTATTTTTTTTTTCTGCATTTGTTAGCATGATGAGGGTGCCTATTTTGGACAGCTTGTAAACATCCGAAAAAGGAAAATTCCTGTAGGCGGATAATGAAATGGCCATTCTCTCTTTGCTGTCAGTTACAACAATCAAAATCTTCTACATACTTCTCTCTAAACTTTATTTTAAGCCTAATAAGGTAATCTCCTCCTCTATGTCAGCACGCATTTCTATTCGTAGTGATGGAGGACTATGTTGTCTAAGTTTTACATTGGCCTCTTCAAATATCTTGGCTGTCATTTGGTCCATGCCATAAGATCGATTGTAGACCACTTCTTTGACGCCTTGTTGAACGATCTTAACAGCACAGCCTAGACAGGGACAGGTATTGCAGTAAAGAACAACACTACTATCATATACAACAATGTTTCTTCCTGCCTCTAAAAGTGCATTCTCTTCTGCATGCATACAGAGGCATCGATCGAGACCAGCACCACAGGGAGTTGCATCGTTACAACGACCACAGCCACCCTCATTACAATTACGCAATCCTCGAGGTGTGCCATTGTAACCTGTGGCAAGTATTCGGTGATCCTTCACAAGAATACATCCCACACGTCGCTTCATACAGTTGGATCTTTGAGCGGCTAGATCAGATAGCTGCATAAAATAAGTATCCCAACTGGGTCTTAGACGTTCCTTATTGACCAGATCTCGACGATCCAATGCCTGGTAGAAGTGGTGCTTTTCACGGTAAGTGTTGGTCACTGTCAAATCAGAGGAAATCATGATGTTGAGTAGAGGCGTGATTGTCTGGATCTCCTCTTGATCTTGAGCTGATATATTGAATATAGAATGATCATCTTTGACTAAAAAATCCTCTAGGCTCATCATTGGTAGATTTTTTGAAGCTAATCTTTTCTTGAGAGTTTAATAAGTATAACCTTCCTTCCTTCTTTTTTTTTCTTTTCTTCTCTTTTCACCTTTCTTTAAATCGTTCATATCTTAATGTGATAGGTGCCTCTACTGACACTAATAAGAAAAAGGGACGCTTTCTTGTTTACATAAGTCAACTCTACTTCTGGACCATAAAGCTTTTCTTTTCTCTTACTTGAGCGCCCAAAGATCTCGACTGTCTACATCACAAGTAACGAAATCCTCTTGCCAATGTTCAGTTACATACTGCTGCATGTCACTCACAGAGTTAAACACAATGGCATGATGGTAGAGTCCATCTCGGGCAATGATATCTTTAAAATTTGCCAGTGTCAAATATTGAAATTGATGCTTTTCGACAAGGTATTGAGCAACAGTATGTTTGCCACTGCTCTGTGGCCCTGTAATACCAATGAACATGATAAATAAGAAATATATCGCGAAAAAATAAAGGAAAAAAAAAATAATACGTGTAAGTGTTGTGGGGAACTTCTTTGAGGCGAGTCACATATTTGATTTTCTCTCTCTCTTTTTTTTTTCTTTCTTTCGCTTACTATTGTTCACATCGTTTAAGCGCGTGCATCATGTCAGCCAACCAAGCTCCTAATCATATACCACCACTTCCTCAAATGATTGCTCAATACCAGCAACAAGTGGAATTCTTTAACAATCAAATAGGTCTTATCCGTAGAAATCTAGAGCGAACTGACATCTCTAACGATGAAAAAGAATCACTTCGAAAACAAGAACAAGAGATACAATCCAAAGTATCTATGCTTCAGTCTATCATCAACCAAATGGTTACTCAACGCGTATTATCTCAACAACAACAACAACAACAACAACAGCAAATCGGCTCTCCTTCTTCACAACAAACAGGTGACAACATGAGTGTCAATTCTGCACCTGGATCACCTGCTACTTTCAACCCACAACAACAACAACAACAACAACAGTTTGCTGCAGCTCAGTTACGCAAGTATATCATTCAGACTATTAAGTGATCTAAGCTAACATCTCTTTAGGTCAACAGCAGCAGCAACAACAACAAGCTACACTCAACAAAATGGGTTTGGTAGCACAACAGCTAAACAATACTTCACCACAAAACGCCTTTGCCATTCAACAACCACAACAGGTAAAGCCTAATCCAGGTACTGTACCAGCATCAGCAGCACAAGCAGCAGCAGTAGCAGCAGCGGCAGCAGCAGCAGCTAAAAACAATGGTGGTCTATTTACTTTCCCAACACAACCTCCTCAACCACAACCACAACAGCCCCAACCTCAGCAATTACCACAACCACAATCTAATCAGATGCAAACAACAACATTAACTGCAGCACCTAGTGGAACAACTATGATGATGCCTGCTACTACTACTAACAATGTTCCAATGAACAACAACACTATAAATACTGGGGCTGCTACAACATCAGGAATACAGCCTACATCTACTGCAGGTGCACAAACAGCTACACCATTGAAGCCAGCAGCAGTACCTTCTATAGATAATGATGGTGTTAGTCGTGTCTTGACAAAGCGAAAGATCCAAGAACTTGTATCTCAGATTGATCCATCAGAGAGATTAGAACCTGAAGTAGAAGATGTAAGTTAGCTATAGAATAGGGAGAAAATAGATCAGATGGCTTATTTTGTGAACAGATATTGTTGGAAATAGCAGATGAATTTATTGAGTCTGTCACTACTTTTGCCTGTCAATTAGCTAAACACCGTAAATCAGATACATTGGAAGTCAAAGATGTTCAACTGCATTTAGGTATTTAAAAAAAAAGAAAGAGAGAGAGAGAGGATTAAGCAAACTTAAACACAATCTTAGAACGTAACTGGAATATTCGTATACCTGGATTTGCTGCTGATGATATTCGACCTTTAAGAAAGCCTGTCATTCCTTCTTCTCATCAAGTTAAAGTTCAGGCTGTCAATTCAGCTAAAAATCAAGCATCAAACACTGCATCGAAAAAAGAGCATCACGCCAATAATAACAATACTAATAATAACTAAAAAAAAAATATTTTTCTATATATACATGAATGACTCTTTGTTGCTACAAAAGCAAATCAGAGATAGTTTATATTATAAGAAAGTACAATGAAATATATTTGTGGATAATAACAAAGTCCATGGTGTAATATAAGCGAGTTTTTTTTTTTGAATGAATTGACCACAATAATCTATCAATATTTTTAATTGGATAAAATAGCTATTTTTATATATGCAACAAAGCATTCAGTGCTTTTATGAAAGACACGATCAGCCACTGCATCAGTAAAACAAAAACAAACAAATAAGCGCTTTACTAATAGACCATAACTTGTATCAGTAACCAAAGATCCTACTCATTTACTTTTGTGTGTGTGTGTGGTTTACTAGCAACAAGCACATAGCATCATGTTGTAAAGGTGAGAACTGCGCATAAATTGAAGGAATTTGAATTTTTTTTGATTATTATTTCTGGACTTTTCCTTAAATAAATGGGTTGACGTCAAGATGTGGTCAGAGGACCAACTCACAGGTACAACGCGTAACAAACAAGAAAAAAAACATATAAATAGGGGAGGGTCTTGTTCACTTTCAACATCTTTTTCTTTATCTCCTATAAACAACATGTTCTCTCAACTCTCTACTCGTGTCTCTGGTCGTACCAACATCTTGTCTCGTCGCGCTTTACACATGACCTCTATTGCTCGCTCTGAAGGTGCCACTGCTAGCTCCAAGGGATTCAGCGAAAGAGAAGCCGCTGCTGAAAACAGATGGGCTCGTGCACACGTAAGTTTATTGATTGACTGAAGTGAGGAGAGGAACATGAGATTGACTCTACCTATAGGATGCTGAAAAGATCAAGATTCTCAGAGAACACTTGGCTGCTCAAGAACAATCTACTGCTGACATCAAGAAGAAGTTGGCCGAATTAGAAAAGAAATAGACGCCCTTCTTTTTTCTTTTTAAAAATCTTATTGAACTGTGTTCATCTGTAAATAAACTCTTTAATACACGTAGTATTATTTTTTTGTGTTATTGTTTGACAATTGGATGACGCGAATGAATTCTTTTTTGAACCAGGCTTAAAAATTACCTGATATTTTCTCGGATAATTCTCGGTTATTACAAATAAGCGAGAGGGCTAAAAGATCTACTTCTTTTTTCTAAATAAAGCTGAAAAGCCGTCTTAAACTTAAAAGCACAGAATAGATATTTAGCCTATCCATACACACACACACACACACATTTTGTTTTGATGAGAAAGAGATAAAAGTTTCTTTAATTTCGAGCAAAGTATGAAAAAAAGCGGACAAACAGAATACCTTCTTTTATTCTGTTTAGACCTTGAAACCACGAGAAGAACGCTTACCACGAGCCTTTTCGAACTTACGACCCTTAGAGCGAACGAAAGGCTTCTTGTTCTTGTGGGGACCGAAACCGAAGTGCTTGACGGATTCACGGCTGTTCTTGGCACCACGGATCAAGATGGTGTTGGCACCAGTGGGGGCACGGAGAGCCAATTGATCCAAGGTCAAAACTTCACCACCGGCCTTCAAGATACGGGCCTTGGCAGTCTTGGAGAAGTTGAGAGCAGCAACAGAGATCTTGGGGAGATCGAGGAGACGAGAGTCATCGGTGACACGACCAACAACAACAACAGTCTTACCTTCCTTGTTGTTCTTAACAATACGGGAGACAGTGACGGGAGGACGGTTGACACGAGACATAAAGAGACGCTTCAAGACAACCTTGTTGAAGTTGGCATCAGTACGACGAGCAAGGAAACGGTAGAGCTAAAACAAACAGGCTATAAGTATATTTTCTATCATTTCGGTACTTCTTTCTTAATTCTTACCTTGACCAACAAAGCCAAGTAAACGTTGTCAGACTTGGGAGCAGAACGGTTGGAGTTCTTGACGTGGTGGTTCTTGAGGTCGATACCCTATTAGAAATGCATAATTGTTTAATACACAATAAGCCATCTTTTTTTTTCTCAAGTCAAGCAAGCATAAATGTGATAGGAAGGGCTCTTTCTCGCTTTTTCTGTCTTGATTTTCTTTGTCTATGGGCGAATTGACTGATGGTGTTGTTCATAGTCCAAATTGATATACACGCTGCTTCAATTCTTTTTTTTTTGTTTCTTCTCGGCTTTCTTTAATACTGTAATGCTAGTGGTCTATCGATGTAGTTGACATGTAGGCTAGTTTAGATTCAATGTAACTTCTTTTTTGGTTTCTCTGAGAAGCCTCATGCTGTGCAATGCGCTTGCTAAGTCAACGCGTTGTACTCCAGCTGCAGTATAGTGGTGGTCGATGTTGATGATGACACTGGCTTCAATTTGTTGAACATCATAAACTGTGTATGAAATGGCTGATATTCTTTTTGATGATGGTGTCCATACTTTATTATCATCCATCCAGAAAAAGAAAGAGAGCCCCATCCATCCATGTATTCTACTCTATGCTTGTTGGAGATGCTTAGTGTGAGGGGAGGATTCTAGTATTACCATTTTAGACTACAAAGAAAAGAGGGTGAGCTATGATTTGCACTTTGGCTTCTGATATCCAATTTTCTCCTCCCCACCTACACACCTCCCTCCCCTTCCTCCCCCTCTCTCTCTGCTTCCTTTTTTTTTTTGGCCATTTGGTGTGCAAGGCAATCGATCCTCAGCATTTTTCATTTTTGTGTTCCGACAAAGACTAAAAGAGAAATCCGGCTCGGAAATGTTACTTTTCTCTGTAATAAAAAAGACAGGAATCTTATTTTTTTTTATCCGTTGAAAGAGAAAAATATATTATAGTCTATCAACTGCTTTTTTCCCACCTCATTTCCTCATACTTAAAAATTCAATCAAGCTTTGTTTGATAAAGCCCTTGCATCTCTTGCTTTATTGAGTGTTTGAGGAAAAGACATTCACACTGATGCTTAATGGGAGAAGTATATACTGCCTCAAACGCGATTCTATTCAGTATAAAACTGTACAGCTATGAGAGAACAGTGACAAGCCTATGCATCACTTCATTTTTGACAACCAGCTCTAAGTTAACTGGTGAATGAAAAATAATTGTTGGACGAAACGCATAAGCTTGTGCTACCACTCACTATTCGCATTAAAGTTACTACCTATCTGACTTGAAATTGAGCTTCATGAATCAACAAAAGACGAGATTTGATTCAGTCTAGAACTCATTTGCCTTCATCATATACACTATTGATGAAGATAAATGCAACAAGTAAGTCCTGAGTCTAAGAAAGTAATTTGGTCCCCATGACACAAATAAAATTAAAGCCAAAAAACCTTTTGTTCTTTTTGCATGTGAAAAAAGGTCATTCGGTAATGCTAACAATGAGAGCTTATTTATTGTTATCAAACTTTGTTTTTAATGTAACAACAGGATTTGTGTTTGCTCCATTCTATTCTTTAAAGTAAAATGGCAAACTAATAGGAATCTGTACTTGTTTAACTTCTTAGGCCTCGATGATAGCAGAAATCGATTCATATCCTTGCCTATCTTCTCAAACACCAAAAAAAAAAAGAGATGCCCCGAATAGATGTAAACAAAGCAATCAGTAGACGGAAACCAATCAAAAAATATTAATAGATAAAAGCAATAGATCAAGTATCCAATAGTATGCTTGCTACGCAATAGCATCATTTTCAGGCGAAAGACAAAAAGAAGGAAAACAAAAGAGCATGCAAAAAAAAAGGCGATGATAGCAAGAGAGATTCAAATACAAAGGTGTTGGTATGATGCTCATTCTCGCAATCCGCAAATGGACAAGGCCTCTAGATATTTATGTGGAAGTCTATACTTTCCTTCACATTGTCTAAAACGAAACGCTTATTCTTTTGTGCTTTCGGAATTGTTCTGTGTATTTTGTCCATGTAGAAAGAATCAACGCCATGTGTAACAGTCACTCAAGTACTTGAACTGTTCCCTTTTCACTTTGCCTTTCTTCTTCCTCTTCCTTATCTCGTTACTCAAAATGTCTATTGATACAAGCTATTCAGAACCATTATGCTCAACCACTCCCGCAATTAGCGAAATTGACGGCGATATTTATGCCAGCAAGTAGCAAGAGAAAAAAAAGACATACATATTAGCAAATCTGACAGACCTTTTATAGGAATACTGTCATTCATGAATGACAGCTCTGACGAACAGAGAAGCCTGTGTGATTTTTTTGCTCAAAACAAGCATTTCTGTTTTGAGAAGACGGGCTCGGATGATTTGAAGAGCTTTTGGTCCTATGCTTTCAATGAAGTAGCTAGAGCCAATGAGATAACTGTAAGCATGCCCCCATGTACTTCACATGTATACATCTTAAACGTCTCTTTTGTTAGGTCAAAGACATTCAGCCAAACTGGTCTCAAGCCAAGAGCCAGTACATAAAGGTGAGAGGGCAGCTGTATACAAGTTTTTTTTTTCTCTCTATACTAACATTGGAGAATTTAGTTCCTCCGGGAAATCATGGCTGCTGCTGCCAAGTCACCCTCCTGCAGCAACCCTTTGGTGACTTTTACATCTTCTACTTCTTCTACCACGGCTTCCTGTTTTCTCCCTCTGACTCCATCTTGCCGACAAGATATCATGGACAAGTTCAGTGCTATGAATCAGGAAAAGAAATGGTGTATTGCTGAAGACGTTTACCTCGAAGACATTGTCTTCAAAATAGGTCAAGCAAAGCAAAGAGAAGAGTAAGTATGGCTTTTTTTTTTATCTATCTCCACAACTTTATAGAGCAATTTCTTAACAGAGAGCTTTAGCATTTGTCACTCTTTCATTGTTGATATGAATGACCTGTGCTACAAGACGCACTTGTCAATCTCTCAAATCAAGAGCGTAGCAGCTCATGGCCTGTCTCCTTTGCCTTCTGTAAGTGATGCATTGAAGAAAGCAATGGATGATTTAAAAAATCAGGTAAGTTTGTATATCTCTTGGTTAGATCCAAAGTTATGACCCTTTATTTACTTGTTATTATAAGCCAACTGAAGATGTTCTTGGTTTTGCTTTGGACCAGTTGAAGGTCAACAAGAACAATGAAGAAGTATACACTTTCTTTTTGAGCTTTATAAACATGTACCAAGTCAAGCAAAGTGGATTTTTCAGCAGATCTGATCTGAGCGAGACTGACATCATGGTGAATGTTTGGAAGAATGTTGTAGACATTCAGTTCATGAAATCGAGCAAGTTTACATGCTACAGGTATATTTGTATTCCGTAAAAGGAAAAGGAAACACACTCATGTTATTGTTCTGTCTAGAGGAGAGAACACATCTCTCAACTCAGCAACAAGAAAGCAGACCGAACAACGCAAGAAGATGGGAAGAAGGTCAGACTTGTTGGTGAGAAAAGGTGATGCCGAGTTCTTGTATGGCGAAGCAAGTCTGAACTCTTCGGACATGGACAAGAAGAATTTGTATGATTCAAATATCAAGACCAAGAAGGCATTGAAAGACATGTTGCATTGCCTCTGCCAGAAAGTTGAGCCCGATACCATACCCAGATTAAGAACCGTAGGGCTTCAATTTAGCAGTAAGTTCCATTTGTTGTTGTTGTTGTTGTTGCTAAAGTACTATGTTAACCTTTTTTTTTCACCAGGATTTAATCTGGAGGCATACTATATGGATATGCCTAAGGGTTACTGTGCTCGTGTCACCAAGACGCCCACAATCTGTTTCGATGAAGATGAGTTTGTTGACACTTTTGTCAAATGGTTCTTGCTGGTGAAGAAAGCTTTGGTATGTCGCTTTGCTCATGGAAATACATACATATACTGACGCCTTATTTTATAGTTGGTCTGTGAAGAAACAGCCACATTGATTGCAGAAAACAAGAAGAGAAATGATGACAATGACTTTGTGATTCCCTTCGAAAACGATGAAATGGAATACCCTCTGTGTTTGCCCTCCCCTCCTCATCCTTCATCCGACCAAAGCAAGAAGAGACGCTTGAGTTGATTTTGTTCTTTTTGTAAATATATTTATTGTCTTTGCCTGCTTGTTTTAATCATATTATGATGTTTGCTACACGCACTAGCATAAGCAAAAATTGAGTTAGATTATTAGAATATCTTCAATGCTTTACGTTGATTATGATTGGTCTTCATTTACCTCGTCAAAGAGACTATCAGTTGACTAATGCTTGCTCAACTCTCTACTAGATTATATTTACACTCACAACCATAAGTGTTTAATCTTAGTTAAAAGAAAATCAAAACTAATCAGGATGAAGCATTTGGAGGTGAGTGCTTATGAAAAGGCACAAACACTCAACTTGTTGAACCGAGTAAAAGAATCTGTGTGGCTTTTTCACATTGGGAATAGAGCGACTGTACTTTCAGTACTGTACCAATCACAGCTTACCTCTCTCTCTCTCTCTTCAAAACCGTACAAATTCTCTAAGTTGGCGTTGAGCTTCCGTAAAACATACATTCCTTTCTCGCTATCGCACTTCAGTATGCATGAATCCTGTATGTTGGACAACACATAAATCCTACTTTATATGGGCATGTTCAGTTTATATTTCTATCCTATCCTGGAACTAAATATAGCTCCCACCTTAGCATACATCTTGTTCAACTCTATTGACTCGACAAGCGAATAAAGACATTGATCGATGTCTTGATCCTCTTTCAGTATCACTCTACTGTTAAATGTAAAAGCGGGAAGATTAGGCAGTACTTCTGTTTCGGGTGTTGCAACTGTATATGTTTTTGCTTGTTTTAACAGACCGCTTTTTTGCCACAAAGTGAGGTGTATCAAATCACGCGTATATAGATTTCTGTTTTTCTATCAAGCCAGTATTTTAGTTGTACCAATTGCCCCCTTTCAACTGAGTAAAACGCTTTGCATTTAGAGTAACATCATCTATAAAATTAATTTTTTTCTGTTGTAAAGACAGATTAGCCACTAAAAGTGTTGTCCAGGAATGGCCACGAGGAGGCTCTGTCAATCATTCCCAAAAGGTTAGGGTCAAAGGAAAGGGAGTAAGAAGAGAGAGGTGAGAAGCTCAAAAAGGTCTACAATATCAAAGAGCTTGTTACTCTTGAGAAAAAAATGAGGAAAAGGGGACATGTTTCCATGCTGAATGGCGAAGCCTTCATGTATCCCTGTTAAGAGGGGAGATTCGCCACGTCTTGCCTCCTTGTATCACCCCGTCACCTGAAGTCAGGATCCGAAGCACGGAGCAGTGTTGCTACAGAAATACATGAAGGATGGGGCGAAGCCTTGATTCATGGCGGTTAAGAGGGGAGATTCGCCACGTCTTGCCTCTTTGTATCACTCCGTCACCTGAAGTCAGGATCCGAAGCACGGGGCAGTGTCGCTACAGCCATTAACAAGGGATGAGTTTTTGTAAGGAGAGATGGAGAAGGTAAAGTGAATGGAGAGAATGGATACAAAACAGTTGTTAGGGCGTTTAAAAATGTGGGCAGAAAATCAGTGACCCGTTTTTAAAGCCAATCAGAATCATTATATTCACTTAGATTAGTCAAGTTTCGAAGATTGAATTCCTCTCCTTCTTCAATAACGTAGTCCATGGCCTCTGCACCGTCTTCCATAGTTATTCCACCCTGACCGTCCCCAATAAAGAATTTATGCGTGTTGCTCATTTGAAAAATATTTAAAGTAAAAGAGACGTCTTTTAGAATGTGGAAGTCTGCCATTTGGTTTTTGACAATACGCTATTTGGAAATTCGGTATACGCTCATTGACATTTTGAAAACCGCTGATTGGATATTTTTTTTAAGCTTATTGATTTTTTATTTTACACCAATTGAATTTTTGAAATCCGCCGTTTGGGACCGTAAGCACTGTAAAAGGTGGAGGAAACAAAAGAAGAGAAATGGTTACACCAGGTCGTCAGTGTATGATATAGGTGAGTATTCTAAGTTTTTCTTTATCACGTATTCATTCAGAATACATTTGGAGACAATGGCAGCATGGTGCAAAGGGCTGTAGGGTGTGAAGGGAAACATAGGCCCCACAGATCCATCGGCCTCTCCGCCAAGTGTTATGCCAGTTGATATGTTACCATCAATGCAGACATTCTTGAATGTCTGAGGAAAATAAGAGGCCAACTTTCCGTAGGTCATGTATTCCTCAGAATCCAAATAATATCGACCTGCTTTTTCATGCTCTCGCAACAAACCTTCTGTCATTTCGATGCAAGTTCGATCCGTATAGTTGTCATCATGATCATTGTTTAGATGCATTGTCAATAGCGGCCGTGTCGAACTTTCCATACGACTATAGATGTAATATCGAATAAGCGCTATCAATCGCAAACAGAGTGCTCGTAACTGCTTCAAATCATTCGCCTCTAGTTTTTTCAGTAGGCTGTCTGTAAAAGGGAATAGACTTTTCCACGTTGCTGAGGCTTGTCTGAATGGGATTTGAGTGTTCACTTTGTCAGTAAAATAGAAGGTGATCATATAATCACATAATGCATGGAAGTGATCAATAATGGCAAAGATAGCAGTCGTCTGTGTGTCGCCTCGTCGTTTATGCGCATGCGCCAATTGTTTAAATCTGTAGAGCATGAATCAATAAAGCTTCTGTCGTTCTCGAGCACAATAACTTACACAAATATAAATACTCTACGCTGCTCAGTAGCATCATCATTGGATATCAAAGTGGAAACAGGTTTTTCAGGTACAACATGAGTAGATGAGGATGAAGATGATAAAGGTGTGGCAGTAGTCGCTGGAATAGGTGTGGTAGCAGACTTGGGCGTGCTTGCGACAGCTGAGTTAGAAGTAGTTGTAACTCGCTTACCATTCTTTGTGCTTGAAGACGGTAGCGATGCTTGATTATTAGTGGTATATTTTTGACTACTTCTGTCATTAGTGGACGATGATCCTTTCTCTTCCTCTAGAGAAGATCCAGCCTTCACACTTTCAGTCGCCTGTCGTTTTGCTGGTGGCTCACCCTCATGCTTGGATGTCTGTTTACTGCTACCATTGCCCATATGACTACTACTATTGGTGCTTTCAAAATCAGCAGTGCTTCGTCGTTTACCTTCTTTCTCTGATGTACGCAGTATAGGTGACGAAAGTCGGCGACGATCCACACTTGTCGGTCTCCGTCTGTCGCTGGGAGAGTGATTGTTCTTACTTTTACTTTCTGACCGGTGAACACGATTGACAGGCGAACGTGATCGAGAGCGAGAGCGAGAACGGGAACGAGAACGTGAGCGATGATGTGATGTACGATGACTTCTTTCTCCTCTTCGATTATTTGTACTATCGTCGTGATATCGATCTCGTTTGGAAGAGGCTTTCTCATCATCGCGCCTAATACTGTTCCTATGCTTGCGCGAATAATCTGAGCGTTCGTGGTCATCATCTTGGTTGTCGGTATATCCACGATATCGACTGTTAGAAGCAGTGGAACTCGTTACAGCTGGAGTGGTCGCAGGATTGGTAGCAGTGGTGACAGCTGCTGGCGTTGCGGTAGTAGTGGTGGTAGTGGTGGTAGAAGTATTAGCATTAATATTAGGAACGGGAGCAGCAGCAGTAGATGCTTCGTTTGTTGTCACTGCATTTAGGGGTGCAATTGTTTGTATAGGCGAAGGCGATGGGCTAATTGTTTCACCTTCTTCCAGTTCCATCTCTGGACTTTTGTTATAATGATTGGTATGATTGTTACTAGTACTGCTGTTCCGTTTGGGAATCTTGATCGATTTCAAGAAGGCTGCAGACACAGAACTAGGATATGCTTGCTTTTCTACAGAAGAGGAAGGAGTGGGTGATGGTAAAGATGACTTGCTTACGACTGACTCAGATTCTTTGGATTTTTGAGTAGACGAAGGTTTTGGACGTTTCGTTTGATCGCTCAGCGATTTCTTAGAAGGTGTAGCTGTAGTAGTGATGGGTGCATTGGCTACCGATGCCTTATCATCCATACTGGATCTAGACTGAGGTTTGGTTTGATTAGCGTTGGATTTGGGTGGCGTTGAAGTAACAGGAGATTCATCTATGAAGAAAAGAAAAGGCCATACCAAAACAGGATGTATATATATATATCTATGTTAATACGCATAAATGGATTTGATTCAGGAAAACTGTCTTACTTTTTGCGAGAGGTGGTTCCACTGCACTGGTGCGAGATTTCTTATTTACATGTTGAGTGACTTTGGTTTCGCGAGGTTGGTCTGTTGAAGTTATGCTGGTGCGCTGAGAAGTAGTCTTAGCAGTCTTTGTCCTTGATCTTTCCGAAACAACATTTGCTATGTTATGTTCTTTAGCCACACGAAGCAAGTCGGCAGATACTTGATTGAAATGAAAAAACAGAATTGGTCTCTGAATAGGTTGGGTAACGCGCGGAACTCTAGGTATATATATACATGTAAATAAATAAATCTATTTGTTGATATAGAAACACACGCATACTCTTGCAAGGCCTTCAGGCTTCTGCATTCAACTTCATCCACCTCTCCCAATAGGTATTTACGAGCTTCAATAAGATCCTAAGCACATTTGAGCACATAGATACATTGAAACAAACTTTCTTTATCTGCCGTTGCTCAAAACTTACTGGTATATTTTCTGTGTATTTTACTTTTTCTGTAGGCATTGATTTTGAGGAGACACGGGGACGTGCGCTTGATGCAGCAGTGCCTTGTATCACATTGAGGGGTTGTTGCTTCTTGACAGTGGCTGCTTTTTCAGGACTAATAACAGATTTGCTCTTGTTTACTGAAGAAATAGAACTTGTCTTATCATTAGGCTTGGTGGCATATATTTTGGGTGTTTTGGTGTTGCTTGATGGCTTTCGTTTGGTTGTATCAGTCAGATTTTGCAAGACGCCTTTGATCTTATCTGGTATGGGTTCCATCAAGCGTTTGTTTTTATCTTGAGTACGCGTTGAGTTGCTTCCGATCGCATTGGATGCATTAGGTGTGGAAGAAAGGGCCCGCGGTACAGAATGGGCGGCCGCAGGAGGTTGCTTAGCTGATGTTGTCGATGTTGCTCTACCGTTGTTGGAAGATAATGGTATTTGTGGAGGCGTTGCTTTATGCGAATTGGTAGCATTGGCAACACCACTGGCAGCAATAGGTGTATTTGATTTGCTGTAGTCATTCATAATGTCCTCTACAGGTCTCAATTTGACGCCCGTGCTTTGGGGATAGACTGGCTCAGGCTGTCTTACTTTCTTATTAGAAACGGGGACTGTCCAGCATCGGTCTTGTACGCGGTGCTGTTTAGTTAGTTCCTTGACGGGCAAATCAATACTCATGTCCTGAAGAATAGGCCAAACCTCTTTTGGCTCGGCTCTGAATTCGTCTTCGTCTTCTGCCACCAAGTTTGCAAATTCCCCAGGTCGCAACCAGGTACTCTTGTCTCGAAATCGTTTATAGGTGATGACATTGGTTGCTCGAAATCCCTTCATACAGCGACTGATTTCGTTTTTTAGGACAACATCAAAGCTTGCGCTATGAGTACTTTCTCTTTTCACAGAAGGCTTGTGTTCTCTCGAATATCGTTCTTCTTTTGTTGTCATGACAGTCTTTATTCAAGGTGAAAAAACTAGCAGTACAGAAGCTGGATCTAAGCAATAGTAAAGCTCTCTCTTTTTTTTTCTTTGTAGAGTTGATGGTACAACAAAGAGAGGTAGGTAAATAGTTAGAGAGGAGAAAAGAGATAAAGAGAAAGAGAATTAGTAAGTGTGGAGTGAGAAATATATCTTTATATTTCCAAGACAGAAAATATGCAAGTCTTAAAGAAATAGAAAGCGCTGTTTCTGGCTTTTGTCGCTTAACAATTGCACTGTATGCCTCTATAAAAATGAAAGAGCAGAACCAGATAGATACTGGAAATGTCAGTATATGTAAATCAGAGGAAGAGAGAGAGAGGGAAGTGCTGAGGAAAGTTAGGAACACACACAAGAAGCAAGAAAGAGAGAGAAAGAGAGAGATATAGAGAGAGAGGAAAAAGGGAAAGGCCACAGAATCATTTGTTGCATTTCTGAGTCTTAAATTGCGTGAACACGTCACAAAGCAAAGAACAAAAGGCATTCTCTGTGCAGCAGAATGAACTGATTGATAATGATATTTCATTACAAAGAGTTCTCCTGTTTTTATTGTATGTTCTATGCACAACAAAATTGCTTTTATATACCAATTCGGTCTATTTGTATGTGTGCGTTTTTATTTCAAGATAAATCGAGATCTGAGTTCAGACGGTCTCAGGTTCAAATATGTAACCATCCAGAACGCCGTTTAAATATCTAACGATTGTGAGCTGTCACCAAAGGCAACAATGCATCATCATAAGCATTGATAACAAAACAAGTCGATTGAAAGAGCAATTTAATCCTTCATGCACCTCCTAATTATATTATGTTATGTAATGTTTACTGATGCTTTGCAGCTTAAATTCGATAGATACTTTGAAAAATCATCTTGGTTACTCGAGGTGGTGGAAACTGTTTGCTATTTTTGCATGGCAAGAAAAATGGAGTTATTACATGGTGTAACTCGTTTTCTATTTGTAGTCTTATACTTCATAGAGAGGCAAATGAAACTGTCATTTTAGCGCAAAAAAAACCGGTTGTGATAACTATTCCAGCTCAAAAAACAATCGTTCAACGTGTTTTGATGTACAAAAGAAAAAGGTACAAATACATTATGAGAGGCTATAACTTCAATGTTACGCTTGGATACCCAATATTTTCAGAAGGTTTTTCACAAAAAAAAAGAGTGGAAGATCGTTTTGGCTCATATAGAAAATATAGCTCATTCGTACAGACCAGGATGAACAGAAAGTTCAACGGGTTTTGCATGCAAACGTTATTCCTATTTTAGCAAAGAACAAAGACAAAAAGCTTGCAGAAGGGCTTGTTTCAAACATCTCGGGCCTTATGGTTATCATTTCCTCTTTTGGTGGCATACTCCATCACAGTCTTATCCTTTGATATTGAAGTCTACAATAGTATTGATGTGGATATTAGAAAGCCCTTTTTATATAAAGCTATATAAAGAACAAATTCTTTTCTGTCAAAATGGTCGTATTGAAACGTAGCTACCGAAATTTCCCCTTAATCCAATTCTTAAATCCCAATCCATATTATCAAAAGTCACATTCAATTACAATCCCCATTTATTGTTGTAATTCCTCAATCTATCAAATCTCCACTTTTCCTCTACTATTGATTAATTGTCACAATTACAAATTAACCAACAATCACTTATTGGTATGATATTATATAACTTAAGTAGATATTTGTTATTAAGATTTCTATAGTTGGTTTCATTTTTTTTAAATAAAGTATCCTCTCACAAATTATTGGTGCCTTCTGCCAGAAGCATCTTGCAGTTCAAAACCTGTCAATTGGCGAAAGAACTCAAGGTTGCCTCTGTAACTGCTAAAATGAGTAATGCATTCAAGCCCCCAAGGTTCTCTAAGGGAGAAGACCCTTACAACTGGTTGCAACGTTTTGAAAGAGCAGCCAAGTTAAACAAATGGGATGATGATGCCAAATTATACTCGATAGAACAATGTTTTCTAAACGAATCTACAAAACAATGGTATTTCAATCGGGATTTCTCTTCTTGGAACAAATTTGTCGAAGAGTTTACTACCAAATATCACAAGAAAGTCGATGCTGACAAAATCATCAAGAAAATAATGGATTTCAAAATTAAGAAAAACGAACCTATGAAGGCTTATATTGAAAGATTTGACAAACTCTCCACTAACTACAAGAAGATGACCCTGGTTAAAACTCAAGAAAACAAGAACAGGGCTTCAACCCATGAATCCAAGGAACCAGTTAAAAATACCAAAATTGAAAATCCTATAATTGTTAACCTAAGTGACAAAAGTTTGATCCGCTACTTTATTAATGGTCTGAAAGATCGTTCCTTTAAACGGTTCTTGAAATATGAAAATCCCGACAATCTTGAGAATTTATACAAAATTGTGTCTGAAACTTGTGATTCCGACGAAGAAGAACTTCCGGATGATAGTGAATCTGAATCTATGAATAGTGATTCCGAAAATTCCAATGAATCAGAATTTGAAGAAACTAAGCTCACCAGGAAATCTACCCATGACAGAGTCAAGAACAAGAAAAGGTCCAAGGATAAAAACGTTGACGATCAAGAAATGACAAGCTTACTTAAGGGTTTTGAGAAGCTGAGCCTTATGATGGCCCAAGCGATGAATAATGGTAATTACCAACCCAACTATCCAGCCAACGCACCTCCTAAGAAAACCAGTGGTATGTCTACTTGTTACAATTGCCAAGATCAAGGACATAAGGCCGAAACATGCCCTGAAACTTGTAAGCTCTGTAAACAGCCTGGACATCCTTATTACCATTGTGAACGTTATCAACCTAAGAAGACTGATATGTCTCGACGTAATACTAAGGAAGATTTAAACACTGGATTGTTTATAGACCTATTGTATGGTGAGAAAAGACAAAGACAAGAAGAAGAGGGTTCAAATCCTACTGATGATAATATCAGTAAAAAGGCTAAAATCCCCCTCACAGATGTACGTGTGAGCCGCTCAGGTAACCAAGTACCTACGCCGGCCAAGAAAAGACCGTTAAAACCCATGACTAATGCCGGAGCAACTGGAATACAATCATTTCCCCAAAATTCTGTCACTAACATTGAATACAATAAGAACAAAAGGGATAAAAGCGATCTATCCGAATTGATCCAAACGCTAGTACATCAACCTAATTACTTGTTGTCATTGTCACAAATTGCCAGTTTCTCTGCAGCTGCTAGAACTTTGATTAAGTCTGCCGTAACGAAACCTCAAGAAAATCCGCGCAGTAAGCTGAACAAAGCCATTCATCCAGCTAACCTGCTCCTGGAAGACGACAACTTCGGTCATGATGATCACGAGCCTGATAATGATTATTCACAAGAAGAATACGTGGTTGACAACTCTAATAAGCAGTTGAATTTACCTCCCGGTAATGGTGCACCTAAGACAATCGGTACAGTCAATGGTGTTGCGTGCGAAATGATCCTGGATTCGGGTTGTACTCCATTTATCATAAGTAAAAGACTTGCCTTGGAGATTGGTACAAATGAAGTAACTCCAACAGACACAGAATTGCTCCTTGGAAATGGAAAGTTGACTAGACCTCTGGGAGTAATCGAAAATCTCAAGATCAACGTAGGTGACATTGTCTCTGCAACGATTACAGCCATCTGTTTGGACGTCGATGACCGGTATGACTTCATCATCGGAAGAATAGGGTTGCACTTGTTAGGTGTTAGCACTGACTGGACCGACCATTCTTGGCATTTTAACTTACCTGATGGTTCTATGGTTCCTGCGCAAGTCTATTATGGTACCAAAGAAGCGAATGAAAAGGAAGAGCCGGTTGTACCAGGTTTTATACTTATCCCAACATCGGACGATGAAGATGTAGACCACGAAATACTCCAAAAAGAAGGTGTATTTATCAATGAAGGATATCAGTACCTTCAAGGAGAAATCCCTGATAAGCCTGGGGAAGAAACTCCTTTAGTAAGATCAAGCAAAGAAGTGATACCGATACTCACCATGAGTTACCCCTGAAAAACCCAAAGAAGACGCAACAGAAGTAAAAGATGATGATCCTAGATTAGGAAGCTTAGTATCGAAAATCCAAAACAACTGTAATATAAGTCAAGATCAGAAGAATAGAATGATTATATTAATAAAGAAGTACGCCGACTGTTTCGGTACCAACTATGCACACCTGTCCCAAACTAATCTTGTGGAATTTCATGTGGATACAGCAGATGCAAAGCCTATTTACAGACGACCGAATGCACACATGTCTCATGCCGAAAAGGAATATCTTAAAGAAGATCTTAAGGGTATGGTTGACAATGGTATACTCATCCCAACAACACATGTACCAGGCAACACAAAAACTGCAGGATGGTCATTCCCATGCCGTTATGTTGGCAAAAAGACAGGTGATAGAAGACTAGTATCCATGTTCCAGGATCTCAATAAGGTCACCGTAAGAGACCCATGGCCATTACCGAACCTTACAGACGTCATAGAAGAGCTGGGTCAATCCCAATGGTACTCACAATTAGACCTATTAAAAGGATTTCATCAAATCAGGGTACACCCTGATAGTATCCCCAAATTAACAATAACCACACCTTATGGCTGCTACTCTTACAAATGTCTACCTTTCGGTGTCATCAATGGACCTAGTTGTTTCTCGCGTGCAATATATCTCGCAATGGAACCGTTCATAAACTCATGTGTCACAGTTTACTTGGACGATTGCACAGTACATTCTAAAGACTTCGAAGAGCATTTCGTACACCTGGAATCCGTCTTCAAAAGACTGTTAGAAGTAAACATGAAGCTTAATGCTAACAAGGTGGAACTCTTCACAGATAAAATCGAACTACTAGGCTTCCAAATAACCCCAAAAGGCATTTCTCCTTTACAATCCAAGGTAGATAAGGTGTTACACTTTCCAAAACCTGTAAATCAAAAGGACATCAGAGCTTTCGTGAATCTCTGTAGCTTTTATAGGAGACACATACCACTGTTCAGTCAAATCTCCTCACCTATGAATGAGCTACTTAAGAAAAATAAGCCATTTGATTGGAATGAAAATTGCGACAAAGCCTTTGAAAAGTTAAAGCAAGCACTGTCTGAAGCAGCTATGCTGAATTTCCCTGATCCCAAGAAGCCGTATAGACTTTACACTGATGCAAGTGATATTGCTATAGGTGCGTGTTTGGCACAATTAGACGATAACGGTGATGAAAGACCGATCTCATTCATGTCCAGAAAACTGCAACCAGCTGAGGTCAGGTATCCAATAGTTGAAAAGGAGCTACTTGCAGTTATAGCCAGTCTGCATAAGTTCAGAAAGTATTTGCTAGACAAACCCTTCACATTGTTCACTGATAATACTGCAGTACAATACATGTTTACTAAAAACACGCCGAATCAACGACTGCAAAGGTGGATAATGGCAGCACAAGAGTTTACGTTCAAGTGTGTCCACTTGAAAACGAAATTTAACCCTGTTGCGGATGCTATGTCACGTTACCCCTCGTTGAACAGTTCGCATGAAGATGAATGCACAGGTGAAGATGATCTAGAAGCACTATATGATCATCTGATGATCACCGAAAAGAAATCAATTTATGTTGACTCAAATCATTACGAACCAGAAATGCTCTCGGTATTCCAAGATCTACAGAATGCAGAAAGAATACCATATGCATCACCCAAAAGAAAAGCAAAATTAGCTCACTACAAGATAGAAGAAAGTCATCTATATAGACAAGTGGGACAAAGATTTTTAAGAATTCCTTACCTAAGTGAAAGACAACCACTTCTCCGAGAATTGCATGATGGACATGGCCATTACGGTCAAAATGCCTCCTGGGCAAGGTTATACAAAGATTACTGGTGGCCCACCGCCTATGTGGATATGAAAAAATACGTTACTACATGTGTTCCATGTCAACTTTTTACCAATATTGACAATCGACCAAAAGCTAAAAAAATAGTACCAGTACTCAGACTGTTTCAACAATTCTCAATCGACTTTGTGGGACCCTTCCCACCGTCCTCTAACGGTAATAAGTATATTATAGTGGCAGTAGAAAACTTTACCCGTTGGCCGTTAGCACTCGCATGCCCAAAGGCCGATGCTCAAACAGTTGCCAACTTCATATACGAAAATATATTTGTTCAGTTCGGTCCACCGACTCACATCCTCTCTGATAATGGCTCTCATTTCGATAATGAGATTATCGACAAATTTCTTTACCTGCTCAAAATCCACCATAAATTCACATCACCATACAGACCTGAAACCAATGGAATGTGCGAACGCCTAAATGGAACTCTAGCTCTCTCGTTGAAAAAACTGTCAATTCAACGCCCTGAAAACTGGGATTTGCATTTACCAGGAGTACTCTATGCTTATAGAACAAAGGCTCATGAAATAATCAAAATATCCCCATTTGAATTACTGTACGGACAACCTCCTCGTGCGCCTCGCCAGGATGCCCTGCAAGTCTATGGACAATCCTTAGCGTACGACAGAACCTATAAACTCATGAACAAAAATTTGCAAGATGACGATATCAGCATGTATCCATTCTTCGATAATGAATTTGATCCAGAATCATTTAACAAATTCAATGTTGGTGATTTAGTATTACGCATGCGGCATAAGAAGACTAGTAAATTGAGCTCCAAATTCGAACCTGAATTGTTTACTGTTGTTGCCAACAACTATAATGGATCATACAAGTTAGCTGATAGTTCGGGAAGATTGTTGAAACGAAGTGTTAATGGCTCATCTTTGACGAAGTTCCATCCTCGATTAAATTGAAAAAAAAAATCACTCGTTTCTGTATTTCCTTCACCTATTGTTCAAGAAATAGGGTGGAGTATGAAACGTAGCTACCGAAATTTCCCCTTAATCCAATTCTTAAATCCCAATCCATATTATCAAAAGTCACATTCAATTACAATCCCCATTTATTGTTGTAATTCCTCAATCTATCAAATCTCCACTTTTCCTCTACTATTGATTAATTGTCACAATTACAAATTAACCAACAATCACTTATTGGTATGATATTATATAACTTAAGTAGATATTTGTTATTAAGATTTCTATAGTTGGTTTCATTTTTTTTAAATAAAGTATCCTCTCACAAATTAGTATCAGCTGAGCAAATAGATACGGATACATACATTATGCAGTTCTTTTAGCTGTTTGTATTCTTAAATTTTTATCGGTGTAGTTTTGTTTTTATTTGATCTCATTGCAACAAGAGAGAACCCCTTTTTTCTCAACTCAACCAACCTGGCAACAGCTCGCTCTTATCTTTTTGAATATTACACACATACAGTTGAAGAAGTATATTCTTAAGGTCTCGAACCCTTGCTCTATCAATTCAACATTAGATGCCCTTAGATATCCGCAAAGAAATGCCTATCACTGCTTCAAGCCATATACCCTAGTTTACATCTTGCCTGCTGTCCTACCTTTGACTTGTATTTGACTTTCTTTGCATTCTACCTCAAGGGTTTCTCTTTTTCTGTTGAAGCAATATTTCTTTTGTGATTCTTCGAGCTGTCAAATGAAAGAAGTAACTCAAATATACCTTGTGAAACATATGCGCCGTAATTCTATCTTCTCTTTTTAAGTACACGCCTTCATTCTCAAATGTATGTCTTGCGTACTTTTAGCTGATACATTTTTTATTTCTGCCTTTTTCTATTTTCATTTTGTGTTTGTCATTTGAGCTGTTCGGTTTTCTTTAAATTAAATGAGTTCTCTCAAACAAAGTACATTTTCTTTTAAGTTCACCAGACTTTAGGCACTGCTTTTTTTCTTCGCTAGTGTCCCATTTTGACAGGTGAAAGGACTCAGCTTGCATTACATGTTGCAATTCTTCAAAAAGAAATAGGATTCAAAGGCTCTTAGGGATTCCGGTTATATGTTGTTGAAGGAAAGCTTATTATCTTATTTCAGCAACACTCTACCATCTCTTCAAGTCTATCACATAAAGCAGCTGTCAAAATTATTTTTGGTTTCAAACACCGTGAAAGTTGGGGGTAAAATGGATGCACCAGTCACTTTAAAAAGCCTAAATTCTTACTAATCTGCTCTTTTCTTCTTTCTTTTCTTCATTTTTTAATTCAAAGTAATACGAAATAATGCCACACTCTGAAGCTGATCCTCAAGAGGATATCTGGGCCGACAGCGATAACGATGAACAGATTTCTTATGAAAGAAATCTTGCAGAAAGAGAATGGGAAAGGCTACAGGAAGATCATGGCAATGTAAATATAGACACGCAGTCTAAGCACTCAGAAGTCTAATTTTTTCCGTAACTCGAAGACAGGCTACAAAGAAGGCATTGTTGAGGGGAAAGAAGTGAATATGCAAAGGGGCTTTGATGTAGGCTATATTGAGGGCCTTGCGATTGGAAAAGCCATTGGTAGACTTCGTGGAATAGTAAGGTAAATCAATGACAAGCACTACTCATACTTGAATCTGCTTGACTGAATAAACAATAATTTAGTTGTCAGGTTGCTTTTTATAGGCAACTCGCTAAGAAGGAAGAAGCAGCAAAAGAGTTGGATAGTCTATTTGATGAGATCAACAAAATTGAAGTGAATCATGTTTACCATGTTGATTATTTTCGTGAAGGTGAATCAAAGAAGTCTGATAACTATGTTGCTCCCGATATGTTTGTTAGTCAGCTAGAAGACAAAGTCAAGTCAACTTTAGACGATGTCGCTAAAAAGTATCAATGTTGAACTTTTGCAAATCTTTTTTTTTTTTGGCTTAGCAGTATTTGAGAAAAAGGGCAGCTCCTTGATAAATGAAAGTAAACATCCATGTTTTCTTTCTCTAATACCTACAAATGTGAACAGAAAGATAAACCCTCTTCTCTTTAAGTGTGCTCATATGCAAAGCAAACAAGAGCATCATTATCATATCAAGCCCTTTTATGCGTAAAAATTAAACAACCGTTGCTTTTTTATCAATTAACAAAAGAAACAATTAATTATCATGAAAAACTACTTCTAGTATTGCATTGACATTACTGTATTGTATTTGTCTACAATTGCATCTGATTGACTAAAATGTTTAGTTGTTCCTCTTGTAGTGATGCTGCAGCAACGGCAGCTTCAATCCATTCGATTGAGCCTGGTTCTAAGGTAGTTCCAAGTACTCTTGTGCGGATTTGGTTTGATTGTTGCTCTAGGTAGATTGCTCGTTGCGACATTGATATATGATAGTCATACCAGCAGGTATTACTACAAAATCTGACCTGCTGTGTTGTAAAGGAGGCGGAAAAACATTTTCTCAAAAGAACTGAATTTACCCATTCGTTGACGAAGGGGTTCCCGCAATGGAAACATGATTGTTTTTTTAAGTGAACTTCTTCCTGTATGTGTTTAGGGATAGTGAAAAATAAGCTCTTATAATCATCAGAAACTAACAAAGTCCTGAGAGTAATCTCATGAAGGGAGAGAAGCAGTACGGATGGTGTTTCGCTTATTTTGTCAATGACTCCCGACATGTCATCGTTTATGCTATGCTCCAAATTTTGACTCTCGCTTTGATATACGAGTTGCTGTCCTGGTTCAGTCGGATGATTTCTTGATACTTGTTCCTCTTGTAAAGCCATTGCAAAATCATATGTATCGAATATACTAGAAGGCTGAAGGATTGGCCTGAGAGTTTGAAATACATTGCTAGTCCTTGGATGTTCAGCTGTATCTGGCTGGTTTAAGAGAGAATGGTCTTGTACGATTGGATTTCCATTGACCATAATGTGTGCACCATGCTCTTGATTTAGTAATTCTGCAGGAAGGATAGTAATCCTATTGTTGTTTAGATTTAGTAGTTGAAGTCGATGTTGCTGTATCAAATAAAGACAGTCTGATACTACTGGGCCAGGCAAATATGATATTTGATTGTTCGAAAGATCGAGCGTCATCAAAGCTTTACAATCTTTGAACATACTTGTTCGAGGGATATCCGTCAGCTGATTGTGAGAGAGGTTCAAGTATTGTAACTGAAATAAACCAGTAAATGTATTGGGCAGTAGGATGTCCAATCGGTTGAACGACAAGTCAAGACTGACCAAGTCTTTCATGGCAGATACAGCAATAGGTAAGGCTTGAATTAGGTTGCCTCCATATTCTGAACCAAGTTGAAAATCGCAAAGTTTTTCCCATTTGCTTATTGAATCCGGCAATCGTTGAATAAGATTATTGTTTGCTTTCAATATAGTCAGCTCGTTTAAGTAAATCGGCATTTCTTCAGGAATATCTTCAATGGCATTTTCTGAAATATTCAGGTGTTTCAGTTGTCTCAGGTTACAATACAAAGCAGAAGGGATATGATCGAGACAATTGTTAGAAAGAACAAGGTTTGTTATACTTTTAAATTTATAGAGTTCTGCAGGAACTGTACTTATGCGGTTACGAGAGGCGTCTAAACTTAATACGCGATGCTTTTCAGGTTCGTTTTTGAGTCGTTGAAATAATTCTTCTGAAGATAGCTGCATCCTCCGAAGGATAAGTATATTTTCGCTTGTCCATTCATTTGATGAAACAGATACTATGCTTGATGGCGTTGAACTTTGGGGTACGTCACTTGATCTAACAGAGCTTTCTGGCACAAATGCGTTGGATAAGTGCACAAAATCTACTCCCTCCAAATTCTTTCCACCGTTTAGATAAGACATAACAAAAAGAGCAAAGAGAGATAAAGGGAAAAATATCTGGTTTAACTTATCAGATGTTTGTTGCATAAAATATTACCATATATCAAACTCCGTCCATAGTTGTAAATTTGGATGGCAATCCACATTCAAAAATTGTCTACGATTGCTGTGAGCAAATCTCATGAAAAATGTAGCAGTTAAAGAAAAGAAAACAACAGCCTAAATGTCTTGTGATGGTTTTGTTGTTGCCTAAATAGACTAATTTGTGTACATATATCTTACAAGAATGTGCGCTTTGACCAAAACATTCTTTAAAAAGAACTTTTTACTCTATTTAACTTGATGTTTTTTCTCTTTTTTTCTCAAAACAAAAAAGAATTGAGAAGCTGGCTGCCTAATATCAAAGGGTTGATGAAGAAAATACTTTTGTCTCTTGTGTTGTTAACATCTGTTCTCTGCGAGGTTGCACATGACAACGATGGTAATGAGAAAGTCTTATTCATGAAAAAAACAGCCAATCAACTGAAGCAGATATAGCGCAAAACGATGCTGAGCACGTACGAACTGTGACAAGATGGGAGCCTTTTCCGGTTGTCTTTGCCGCAACGAAAGTTACAAGTGCTCCAAAAAAAACTACAGAGAAAGGTTTATCATTCATTGATATTGAAGATGATGAAACACAATCAGAATTTGATGAAAATCTGGATGATTACAATGATGAATACACTAAGGAAGAAGATGAAGGAGAGTATGAAAATGACTATGAGCAGCTAGAAGACACAGAATACATGGAAGATGATGATGAAGAAATAGACGATAATGACGATGCTGAAAAATCAAAATCAAACATGTTGAAAAAATTAAACGAGCTTTTGGCAGTGACTAAAACAAAGATGCATGTAGTTACTGCACTAGCCATGCTGGATCTGATAAATAACAATGAATCGACTACAGATGATAAGTCATGCCCTTTAACCGTTACTGAAACTGTTACTGAAGAAGCGCTGCCGACCCATCAGCTTATTACTACAGTAACCGAAACAGAGATAGAAGAATTTACAACCACAAAGACAGTTACAAAAGACCCTATCTTTGAAAACATTTTTCCTAAATTGCCTACTCTTGAAACACCTGCCGATGAAAAGCCTACGATTCAGGAGATAGCTACTGCAATTTTGAAGGCGACAAAGCAAAAATGTTTAGCAAAAGGGCAACCCTGTACGTTTGAGAACCCGGCTAGCTGTTGCAGTGGTATATGTATTAACGAATATGGAACAGGAAAATGTGGTAGTATTTAATCGCGTTTACAATGCTAAAATCAGTATAAGTATATGCATTTTCTAATACTTTGAGAATAAAAAGCATCTTTCGTGTTCTCATTATGAACACTATACATATCTCTAAGTGTATAGCAATTTAAAAGCTCCTTATAAAGGATAAAACGAACATCATTTAGCGCAATGACAGTCTGATTTGAGCAGAATAAAGCTTAAATAATAGCCTTACAGGCAAAGTAGAGCTTCTTCATTTACTTTAAACTTTGTCGAAGTCATTTGTTGTTAAAATTTTGAAACGCTTCACATAAAGAAGGAATAACAAGAACATTTTGACCAACATAGAACTAATTAAAAAGAGAGATCAATTAGCAAGCAGCATAGATAAATTATACTAAGCACTCTTTTATGTTGAAGAAACATTTGACAGAGCTACAAGCAGCCATATTTTTGACAGAGATTTGTTTCTCTTATACATTCGTCTAGATAACTTCAAGTCTAAACGGTTCAATAATTCTATTAGATTTTTGCTATCAAAGAATTGACGATGATCAGCAATGACACATCTAAGCGACCAACAAAATTAACAAGCTATATTACTATTTTGTTACCGAAATCATGGTTTGAGAAACTGATCATTCTTGAGAAAGCAGGGGAGAGCAAAGTCGTTATCCCAGAAATAGCAATAGAAAGAGCAGACAATCTATCTGTTAAACTTTTATCACAGAAATTGCAAACAGAAGGACATTTAGGATTGTAGCAGACGAAGGAATCTTTGATTTCTCTATGGATTACTTTACCTTGCTTGAAGGAACATGATTAAGTATGGGTAATTTTGTTGAAGCAATAGGCACATGTTTGCAGGGTATAGTATTCACCTTTAATACAGACAGTTGTATATTTTGAACGTATCCCTTGATTCCAAGAACTACTTTATCTTAGATCACTTCGAGTTGTTGAGCTTACACCATACCTGCGGTCACTAGGTGTTTTCTTTATATTTTCTTTTCCTTTCTTTTTAACAGATACCTTTTTGAGAGGATTTGATCCTCAGATGTGCCAAATATCACAAGGCTATAGGATTATACTGAAATTGTCTAGTAATTCTAGTACAAAACGCAGCATTCAGAATTGGAGATTAAAATGAATGGATACAGATTTATGCAGTGTTATTTCTTTATGTGAAATAAGCCGAGTAGATAACCTCATTGTCCTTCTCTAAATCGTCTCGAAAATTTACAACTGTTAAGATCGATAAGTCTTTCATAACCAAATGACTATCCAACTAAAGATAATGTATCGCCACTATATGAATGCTCTAGCTCTTCGTCATAAAATGTGCCATTGTATCTCAAAATATGATAATAATGAACTTATTTTGTTATATTCTGCAACAAAGGAGTAGGGAGTCTCGATTCTAAACCTGAACAAAAGTTCATCAACTAAACCAAAGGTATACTTCTAGTTACTAACTACCTTTTGAAAGAATATGTTCTGAATCTTTTATTGAACCTTGAATGTCTGGAAGGCCTAAAAACTAAAGCGTATCAAAGAAGATTGCCAACTAAAAAGAAGATGCTTCTATTTGAAAGGCCAAGATTATTCCTGTATCACACATGATTATATATCCAACAGTAGACCTGTTATACAATGAATACACTCTGGCAAGAGTTTCGGAAACTATACACAGATCCTTGCATTGTAGTTGCACTGTGATAGACTTCGGCTCGTGGCGAGATGTTCTAAACAGTCAGCTGACTTTCATTCAAGCAGCCATATCGGATCAGTGATTTCAGCCATTGATTAAGTTATGGCAAAACATATGCTGTAAGAGGCAACACAGGTCATTTGTCCTCCACACTCATACATGTGCAGGAGCCTCATTTTCGTGTTGTGGTAGGATAAGAGAGGTACCAGCTAGAACAACATTATCATGGAAGCCGTTGTTGTGACAAGTAAGGCCCAAGAAAACAACATGTAAATGTTTAAAGTAGAGCCATTTTTATTGAAAAATTCATCATATTTCATGTGGAAAGTTGAATGTTCAATCAACACTAAGATTTGATATTTATTTGTATCTCATAAAAACCGCCATATGAACCAATTGTAAACTTAAGCAACAACTGCTGGATTATGATATGCCATTCCATACTTGGGGTCTTGTGAGTAATAAAAGCTGTTATATCCTTCCCATATAGGTGGACCAGGATAAATAGGCTCCTCAGAAGGGTCATGAGAGACGAAGAAAGGGACTGACTCGTAGACACAATGTACAGGTTGACCAAAATAATTGACCATAATGCGATAATGATAAAAGCCGCTAGGACTTGTGACATTAAGGGGGAAAAGGGCAGAGCCCGTCATGTCTTCACCAGTATAGAGCGCTAATTATGTAGAAAGTCAATCATCACAATATATGTCTACAACACACATTATCACTTACTCATGTTTGCTCCAACAACAGATTCATTGTGCTGAGTGGAATTGATCACTCGAATACGCCAAATAATGTTGGGTTTCCATACGGGTAACTCGGTTTCATTTATTCTCCATTTGATTTCTTGAATGGAATCAGCTGCAAACGAGAGACCGGGATACTTTGGATAGTCGATATAAAATCCGGTACAATAGAAAGGATTTACGCGAGGAGGATTGTATGCATACTTCCATTCAAAGAGAAGAGGCGGAGGAAGCTGAGTAGTACTGCTTGCTGTTGTATTAGTGGCGCTTTTTTCTTTTTTAGCATCTGATGAACGATCATATTCCTCGCCATAATAGGTATTTTTAGAATCTGAATAAGTGGAATTTGTATCGTGGTCATTATCATAGTCTGTATTTGACTTAGTATGGTGGTTGCGTTCTTTTTGTGAATAGTCTTCTTCATTTAAACTGGTATGGTTTTCATCATAGCGTCCATAGGTCGCAGCATTTACAAGGCCTATTGTAAAGATTGTAAGGATCCAGAATGGGACTTTCATTGCTTCTTAAATCAATATGAACAAAGAATTGGTTTGGTTCACTTCTCATTATATATCCTTTTGTTTTTTAGATCTTTGAATCATACATATGCTTTATACAAAAAGAATTGCTTATTGATTGAGATCAGAATTACACAGATTGATAGTTTAATACGCAAAAACAGTTGCTATTTCTTACAAAACCTCATAAAAGCGTCGTCTGCAAGACAATTCAAAGGCTTTAAACGGAGTGACGTTTGAATTGTTTTGCTTAATGGCAAGCAAGTGCTACTAGAATGGCTGAACAGGTGCATACTATAAATCTAAACGATTATGATGCAAAGGTTTGCTCCAGTCAAGATCTTGCTACTAACATGTGTTATACTGGCTGGAATACTGGACAGTATCTCTATATCTTGATTTCAAACATGAAGTCTAATTGCTTTAAACAGTTTATCCTCAAGACGAGGTGGTGACGGAAGTATTAGCGATATAACCAATAGTAAGAAGACTGGAAATAGGAATGGTCCATAAATTGTAGATCAGTGTAACTGCAAGCTGGTCTTGAAAGAGAACTAAAAGGCAATTGCCAAACCGCCGTTGTACACTCAATATGACACATGGTATTTCCATCATAACATACAGCAAAAAGAACAATAATGAAAGGGATTTCAGGATGACAATTCCTGCTGAATTTGCCTTCATCTGTAATAATATCACGTTAATACATCTTCATAGCTATTGAAGCTAAACAGAATGATACCATTCTCTCTTCAGAGTCTCGCGTATGGAGTGGGGGACCAGCCTAGTAGATTGGCTTTATTGATAATGAGTTAGCTCTTTGTGGATACATCGACTATCCAAAGCAGACTCCCTCTTGTATATTTATCATTGCTCTCAATTAGTTAGGTTTTCTTCAAAACCATAAATGATGTTATTGCCTCGATAGAAAGAAAATAAAACAACGATGTTCACCAGTCAGAATCCTCATCTGATGATTGAAGCTTATTTGATGATACCCTTCTTTTGCAATCTTAAAGCATATCATGCATACTATCTGTAAGAAGCGTATATTTTTCTAACTATATTATCAACCCATGTATGAAGCAAGACACGTATTCTTGATTGGATAATGAACAAGCATGTCAATCAGAACTTGTAAGCTTTATTTTCGATCATTGTAAGCCTCCATCGTTTGAGCAAAAGCAAGGAATAAAGCTCATTCGAAAACGAAACAATTGCATAGAGTCAAACAATGAGAAAAAGTAATTCTCTTCTGAAGATACTATCAAGCAGTTAGTTTCATTAGGCAACAAAAGAAAGACAAATCACAATGACCAATAGTAGATCGCATTTTGTTTCGGCCAATCAATATTTAATTTTGGTTCTTTATTTTTTAAAATTCCGTAAAATGTGATTCAGTAATGCTACACCTCATCTGTTTTTGTACCTCCAATCAGGTAATACAAGAGCTAATTAATGGTATGCAGTAACAAAAAGTGTGTCCCATAAACTACACAAATGTTACCTAGTTTTCTTGTCCCGATTCTTTTTTTTTTCCTATTTCTCTTTCTCTTTTCTTTTTTTCTTATTGTGATTTAAAATGAGTAACTACAATTCGAGATATAATGTTAGTCGTGATAGACTAGCTGATCTTAGAGTAAGTAGTCATGAACACATTCTTGGAGTTTTGTTTTGACTTGAGCCATTCTTTCTTAAAATAGGGCAGTTTAGACAGGTACCTGAGCTAAACTTGAGTATCTTCCAAAAAAAAATATATATACTGATAAATTAGTCTAGTTCAGACGCTTTTGGTGGTCCTACTAGAACAACTGGTATCTCAAGTCGATACCAAACAGAGAGCACCAATGAATCTTATGAGTTACAATCAAGACAATATGAGCCCATTGGCCCAACAGCACAAACAGATATCAATACAATGGAGGGATTCTTGGCAGAAGTAATTTTTAAAAAAAGACAGGCTAAAAGAAATAGAATTAACCAAAAAAAAACTCGTCTTCGACTTTAGATTGATGCTATTTCTAACTCAATTAAGCAAGTACAAAATAATGTCGATCTCATTAGTAATTTGCATGATGCATCGCTTGTCAGTATCAACGAGCAGCAATGGAAGCAAAACTCAAGCCAACTCGCCCAGCTTGTAAACGATACTTCTGTCACAAATAAGCACTTGAGAGATAGAATCAAAGCATTGGAGGCTTCTAATGCAAGACACCCAAAGAACTCTGACTTGAACATTAGAAAGGCACAGGTATCTCGAGTCAAAAAGGAATTCATGAACAGCCTTACACGATACAAGGACGTCGAAGCAAATTTCAACCAGAAATATCGTCAACGTGTCGAAAGACAAATTCGAATTGGTAAAGATTACCAAATTACATTTATATATTATGATACCAATTATTGCTTGTAGTAAAGCAGGATGTGACAGAAGAAGAGCTGGATGCTATCATTGATTCTGATCAACAAAACCAAATCTTTGCCCAAAGCCTCCTGCGTAACAATCGATCTGGTCAAGCCAAGTCTGTCTTGTCTGAAGTCCAGACTAGACACGAAGACATCAAGCGCATCCAAGCAACTATCATTGAATTGGCACAGTTGTTTGAAGATATGCAAATGATGATTGAGGAACAGGGACAAGTATTAGATCAAGTTGATAATCATGCACAAGAAACAACACAAGACCTTGAGCATGGTAACAAGCAAATTAGTCGTGCTATAGTCCTTGCAAGATCCACACGCGCTGTAAGTCGATGCATACTCAATGCCTTTGTTTTTGCTTTATTTAAGCACTCCCCCCTTTTTTTTTCTGTAGAAAAAATGGTGCTGTTTCTTTATCACTATTATTATCTGTGTAGTGATTGCCATTCTTGTATGGTGGTTTGCTTTTGACCATCCGGTAAGTTGATCACAATAAGGATAACTATTACCTTTACTAACACAAGAAATTAGGGTGTTGGTCATAATAACAACAACCAAACAGCCTAATAATTCACATCGTACTTTACTTTGCTACCTTTCCTTACTATCTAATTTAATTTAATTTAATACCGTACCTCCGCCCATATTTTTCTGTTTTCTAACAAACTGATTTTTGATCTGGTCACTAGCCAGCTTTTGTTTTGGCAGGGACTCGGCTGCTTTTCTTTAACTTTTTAGTAGTAAGCAAGCAGACAACAGCTTTGGCGTGTCTCTCTTTTTTCTTTTTCTTTTACAAAGACAGGTGAGGTGAAATCATGGACGACCAAGGAAAGGATGCTAGAGATAAAATGAGAGGAGAAAATCAACCCTTATTAAAATCCTAAAAAGCCCAACAAAGCGATAAAAGTTTATTGTCTCATATGCAAAATAAAGAAGTAGAGCAGCAACTAATTAAGGTGTCTTTTCCTAGTCAAAATGAGCGCTTCAATTTGTAAAAATGACCTTTTATAATATAATTACAAGTTTTAAGCATTTAAGGGAATAACTGAGCTTGTATAACAATTCATATGTAAGCTTTTTATCGCAAAGCTATTTAGGATGTATTTCTAGAACCGGTTTACTGTTAGAATGCATCATTCTGCATGGAAAAAGACTTCTTTTAGGTATTTCAAAGCTGTTTCAAACTCTGGAAACTTGGTCGGTAAAATATGCACGGAAATGAACTATTATAACGAACCCGAAATGTATATAAGTTAAAAAGCTATTTACATCAATTAATTTTATCAAGTTAAGGCAGGTTGGCATAGAATTATAGTACACCATAGAGTATAACTACTCTTCTCTTCTTCAACTAACTTCTAATCATGCATTGACTTAGGTGCATCATTATACTTTTGCTGTGTACTTATTAGCAGAACCTATCTTAACTTTAGCGATACTTAAACCAGTGAAACAAAAGCCATGCTCATGCACAAAATAAATAAGATATCCCCTTTTTCAAAGGTTTTTAAGGCTCCTTCTTAAGCTCTTTTGATCCTTACAAAAATGATTCGATTGGGAGAGGGAAGCAGAAGGACAAACTTGCCATTATATCAAATAAAAGCCACATCAATCTGTAGCTTTGCAAAACAATTTTTTAGACACACCTGTTCTTTGAGGCAAGCTTTTTTATATAAAAGAGTTAAGAGAATGTGCAGAGCAAATGTAATCTTTATCACTCTTACTTAATCAAGACAGTTTATAAGGACAAGAGGCTGCCACTTGTGCGTAAGCATCGACTGCTTAGTGAAAGCCGTGTAAGATACGAAAGGAGTTATAATGCCACATAGTTTGGAGGTATACACAATGCATTAAGGGATTGAAGTCTTCAGAAAGCTGCTTTGTTCATTCCAATTTAGAATGCTTGATGTCTTTGCAAATGATTGTTACTCTTGCCTCTCCTATTGATGGTCCTTGCCTTTGGTATTCAATAGTTTCAATTTCGCATAACTGATTTCTAGGCGATCTCTAATAGGACTCTGTACCAGATTGTATTAGATAAATGTAAAATGAATCTGCCGATGAAGCTCTTCTAGTGTTTATATGAAGAGAGTGTAGGGAGGTAGAAGGCATGACAACGTTGGCTATATTTAGCAAAGTGGTTTCTATACTTGCATTCTTTAGATTAGGTGCAGATATAGGCACCTCGTCTAGAAAATTCTCAGTAACGATAATACCTCTCACGATAAGATGAGTGACTGATAGTTTGGTCCCTGAATAAGTACAAATACTTGGAATATTCAGATAAAGAGTTTGAAGTTGTATGCAATGAGACAAAATATGGTTGAGTCCAAAAGGTTCTGTTTTGATTTTTAGATCATCTAGTTGATTCAAATAGGCTACCAGGCTTGGTGTTATAGCACTATGATTATAAGGCACATATGATATATATGAGTTTGAGCAGCGTGCTTTAGATCTGTTACATAGACATGCAAGGCTCCAAGGATCAAAAGTGATCTGCATCTCTCCGTACCATTAAAACGGTTTAAGTGCATCAAAAAGATTTCTGAATTTTGGACTACTGCACAATGAAAAGATAAACTTCGTCACTGAGCGTGCATAATTCATCCCTTCAAAGTTTGATATATTCTTGAGCACGAGTTTTTTCAATATTAGAAAACTTGCAGTAAAGATAATAGCAGTTTTGACTTCCAATGACGTACAAAGCAACTAAAAGGAATCCTACTGCCGCGTTCAGCTCGGTCTACCTTAGTTTGTCTCCACACTCATCTAAATAGCGAAGCTTGAGCGTAACATTTGTAGCATTTAAGCATAGTGCAAGAGCGCCATTTAGCAGCTTTACTGCTATTTTTCTTGAAGAAGACGAAGTCGGTTCTTTTTTAGATGAATTGAAACGAGTCTGTCTTGCAATATACAAAGGGAAATGAAAACATGGAGGCTCAAAAACTAAATGTGATATGTGTGAGATATTGAGAATGAGGGCCGAAAGCCTATCCTTGATTCCTAATAAAAACATGGTAGTTTTGGCGTGAAGATTTACCAGCATTATCGCTTTGGTGATGGTCTCTCTTTGTAAGTGATATATCATTTGTATTTTTCAAATACTTCCAATGGCCACATTTTATCTCATTCAAAGCAACTTGATATAGAGAGTCGGAACCGATTTCAGTCCCAATACACTTAACATTAGGTATAAAATGAATCAAACTGGAATATTGAGGTTCTTCTTCATGTGCATGAAGAATCTGAACACATTCTTTTTTTTTACTAACTCCCCTAAGAGCGGTGATTTGGCAAGTATATCAACAAACTCATCTAGTGTTGAGTAATATTTGACTATCAGAAATCAACAAGTACTTGTCTAAATAATCAGTACAAAATAAATATGGAACAAGTTATATATACAACTACCTAATCATTGTTTGGTCTCCTTGATAAGAGGTACTTTCAAAAGCCAATGAATTGTATATGATGTGGTATGGCTACGTCTCCAATTAGGTGACAGTGTAGAATTAATTAAAATGAGAGTCTTGTAGAGTATATAGACACTGGGGTTTCTTTTTTTTTGCATGCAAGATAAAGAGAAAAGAATCAACACATAGATAAAGAGAATAAAAGACCAGTCAAGGGACATTTTTGCCTCAAGATCTTAGTCTTGCTTGCTTTGAAAGTGTGAAACTTTCCACCTTCTTAGTCTGACTCTAACGGGCATTTCGGTCAGAATGAAAACAGAGTGGAAATTCTAGAGCGGTAGTAGTTTTATGCGAATTACTTTTGTCCCTCTTGAAGCTGCAGACATTGGGGCACAAAAATAAAGACTCATAGCGTTGGAAAAACAAAATCGATAATGCAGACATTAAAGTTTATGATTCACTTTCTCATTAGTCAGTTGAATTGACAAAAACGATAAGTACACACACACATGAAAGAGATATAAAGGGAATAGATCGGCAATTTGAATGAGAAGAAAGAGATGCCAGAATGGTACGATAGGATCATGACAGTTGAGGAATTAGACACAGGTGTATATCTTCAGATCAAGAAACTGTTTAAACTATTGCAAAGAAAAATGAAGGGATAAAGAGTGTGGTGTATACATAGAAATGTTGCGATTTCTTAGTTCTTCACAGTTTATCAAAAAAAAAATGATTAATGTTATTGAAGCAGTTGACTCAATGCTGAAGACAGTCATTACGTGTAGAGATTGTCACCATAATTGACACAGCACGACGCACAAATATTCAGTTATTCAACATCATATAACAGAGTTAAAGCTCAAGAAGTAGATGATAGGCTGTTCTTCCTACAATTCTTGTTTTATTTGAATCTCACAAAATGCTAGCCTGACTTATTAGCTATGAGTCTAATCATTATACTCTTTCCTTTTTCTTCGTGCTGAAAGAAAGTCAGTTTTGAAAAATACTTGCTGCTGTCACCAAGGTAACAACAACAAAAATGAATTAGGATTCCTTGCTAAACATTTTGAGCTACACGCGGTATACAGATCACCTTGAACCTGGCCAGTTATTTATATGATTCTCTGTTGAACAAACTATTGGTCGAGATTGAGACACCAGTGTGCTTACTGTTTACCAGTTAGGCAGGAAAAGGATGGATTGAGTTCGAAATTCAAATCTTATTACCAAATAAGTGCATTTTTTCTTTAAATATGGAAACATGCAAGCAGTTTTTTTCTTCATTTTATTCCTCTTTCTTCATGTAACATGTCACATCATCGTTCTTCATCTATTCGTCGAAGAGGTACAGGCAATTTCTCTATAGGTGCTGAGCAGCCCAATCAAATGCGATCTGGCAGTTTCGAATCAGACCGTTCTCATCGGCAAAGTTTTCACAGTTTTCTTAAAGAAGAAGTAACCCTTCAGGACGACGAACTTGAACCCGAAGATGTCAAGACAGATGTCTTGTTTCCTCGTTTCACAAACACTGGCGGTGATCGAGTCGATATGGATGCATTTGATCGTATGGTTCAGGACCGTACTCGCAAACTGTCTCAGGGTACCATTCAATTGACAAAACAGCCGAGCCGACAAAACCAACTCTATCGCTCTTCAGTTACATTTGATCCGCCTCTGAATGATATTCGATTTAGAGCATATTCTGCTCAACAGAACACACTCACTAGTCTATACGAGCTCTTGACGGAAGACGGTAGACAAGCCTTAGCATCTGTTGTTCAATCTAAAGGCTGGTGGGTCGATGTACTCTGTCCGACGACAGAAGAGATGCGTATTCTCAGCAAAACATTTCGTATTCATCCCTTGACGACAGAAGACATTCAAGCACAGGAGTCTCGTGAAAAGATTGAACTGTTTCCCAATTATACCTTTGTGTGCTTCAAAGCCATCGATATAGACCCTTTGACAGATCGAATCATACCCTTTAACTTTTATTCATTGATCTTTCAAGACGGACTTTTGACAGTAAGTTCTTGAAGGTACGAGGAGACATTCACAAGCTCATAATTTGTTAGTTCCATTTTAAAAATTCACATCATATTGACCGTGTTAGAGAACGCTGTGATCAACTAAAAGAATTCATGCCAATCACTTCTGACTGGATGAACTATGCTCTAATTGATTCTATCACAGATAGTTTTGCACCTATCATTCTTCAAGTCGAAATGGAGGCTGTCTCGATTGATGAACTTTCGTTAGTGTTAAAAGAGAGCGAAAAAGCAGACATGCTAAAGCGTATTAGTCGATGCCGAAAACAGTCCACTCAACTGGCTCGTTTACTTACCTCTAAACTGGATGTCATTAAAAGTCTAATGAAGCGATATGAAGACAAATTAGAACAACATCAGCAACATCAACAGACTTCATTCCCTCTTCAACTCAATCAAGCTTTAGCTAAGGCCACATTGACAACTCCTGCAGCTGCTCGATTGGCTCCAACACACCATATTGCCAGCGGTGCTGCTACTCCTCTTCTCTTTAGTGCCTCTCCTTCCAACCCTATCATGGAAACCAAAAAGGCATTCTCTGATGTTTTATTGTATTTAGGTGATATTCAAGGTAAAGTCGACTATAGGTTTTCTTCTAAAGGCATAAACTAATGTCTATTTAGATCACGTGGTGACCATGGTACAGAATATCAACCACTATGATCGCATTCTTCATCGTGCCCATACAAACTACCTTGCCCAAGTCAATCTAGAACTAACAAAGACATACAATATGACCAATGAAGTTATGAATCGACTGACATTCATGGCTTCTGTGTTTATCCCATTGACCTTAGTATGTAGCTTATGGGGTATGAATGTAGCTGTTCCTGGCCAAAATTATTTGGACAATGCTTACTTCTTCTGGATTCTGGGTGGTATGGCTGTTTATTGTACTGGCTGTCTCTTTTTTGGTAAACGGGTTGGCTTCCTTTAGTCTGTGGCTTATATTCGAGTCACAACTCCTTTTTGTAATAAAATACAAAAGAAATTCCTGTCTTTTATAATAGTATTATCATTATATAACACATACACATACATCATGGCTGAATCAGTACAATATTACCTTGAACGGATGATTCCCGAGCTCGAAGGGCTTGAAAAAAAGAACATTTTTTCACCTGTAGGTGACTTATAAAATGGTAGATCCCAAAGACTCAACTTTCTTTTGTATAGGTCGAGATCAAATCGATCATCAAGAAGAGAACCAACTTTGAATACGCTCTGCATCGTCGCATCAAACAAAAAATAGACTTCTTGAGAGCAATCGAGTACGAGATAAACTTGGAAGAGCTTCGTAAAAAGAGAGTGTCTCGCATGGGTACGATGAGCATGAAGCACAGGAAACTTGAATGCATACTGAAAACAGTTTTTTTCCCTACTATTAGGCATTACGGATAGTTTGAAAGGAAATGATTTACAGTATTCGGGTACAAGAAGAATCTACAACTTGTTTAGAAGAGCTACTATTAAATTCAAGAACGATTTATCACTGTGGCTACAATACATTGATTATGCCAAACGCAACAAATCCAATAACGTTCTTTCCAGTGTATTTGTACAGTAAGTTGCGTATTCATGACTAACCTGCCATGCATATCTAAACTTCTGTTATAGAGCCATTCAATATCATCCTCACAATGCTTCACTATGGATTATGGCAGCTACTTGGGAGAATGAAGAGAACGCGAATATTGCAGCAGCCCGTGTTTTAATGCAACGTGCTCTTCGATTGATGCCTGAAAACCAACAATTATGGCATGAATACTTTCGCCTCGAATTGTTGTACATTGAAAAGATTAAGTTGAGAAGACGACTACTAGGCATTGATCAGCAGAAGAACGCAGAGGATATTGAACCTATCAACAACGAAAATGATGACAATACATTACAGCTACCTGCTTTAACAGGCGAAGATGTAGCACAATGGCAACAAGATGAACAGGATAAGAAGAAAAAGAAGATGACAGAACAAGAGATGGCCGCTCTCGAGGAAGCCAACAATCCTATCTTACAAGGTCTTTTGGCCAAGATTGTCTATGACAATGCTATTCAAGCCATTCCTTCTGACATTGAATTCCGACAACGCTTCATCGAGATCTACCGTGAATTTACTGATACAGAAACTCATGTAGACTATGTCTACCAGACCATTCAAAACGACTTGAAATACCCCAAGGCTAGAACTGTCTTGGCTAAACGCCATTTGACACCCAATTTGGCTGTATCAGATCCTCAGTTTGTGACCGCCTTACGTGCTTGTGTTGCTGATTTTGAAGAAGCTGTGAACAATCTGAATGAATCAGAGATGTGGCAAGACTATGCTGAATTTATTTTGAGTTGGCATACGGTTGTGTCTGAAGAAAACTTGAAATTATACCTTACCAAATTAGCCCTCAAGATCTTCAAAAACTGTCACAAGCAACACAAGATGAATGGTCCTCTCTATCAATCCTGGACAGAACTCTTGATGGCCACAGACCAAGGAGAGAAAGCTATTGATGTAGCAGAACGTGGCCTGAATGCCTTTCCTCAACAAGCTGGTCTGTGGATTGATTGGATCCAATTAATAGAAGATAAACATGATGGTTACAAAAAAGCATTGGCAGCCAACCCAGAATCATTGAATCTTTGGCGTTCTTTCTTGAACTGGATTGATAACTCAGAGTTGAATGGAGAAGAAAAGCATGATGTGTTTTTTGATGCTTGTACCAAGGCCACTCTCTTGTTACCCTCTGTGACATCAGAGTCTGCTGAGCGTAATGAAATCAAGCAGATTGTTCAATCGAGTTATGTGACATGGGCAGCAGAGACAGAGGGTATTGAGAGTGCTCGTGCTGTTTATCGCAAGCTGATCAAGACCTTTTATCCCACTTATGCTCTCTTAATGAAATGCATTGAACTGGAAAACCAATATGGTAGTCCTGACCAACAAGGACAGAACAGCGTCGAATTCCTGTATGATAAAGTCACTAATATGGAAAGTCATAAAGAAGGTAAAAAAAAAAGAAACAATATGTTTACATATAAGATAGATAGACTGACAACAATTTAACTTAGAAACCTATTTGGCCTATCTTGCTTATCTTTACTCACAAAAGAAATTTCAAAAGGCCAACCAAGTGTACAATAGAGCATGTAAAGAATTACCTAATAGAGAAGCTTTTGATATTCAAATTCAAAAGTTAAGATCCCAATAAAGATTTTATTTTTTTTTCTTTCACTTCTTTTGTCGCTCTAGTTTTATGCGTTCTTCCTCTGTAATTTCAGGAAGCCACTCCATCAAATCACCAAGGCGTTCTACACCTTGTTCGTCTACAAACACTTTTCGGATAGCTTCTCCCTTTTCTTTTACTAAATCCTCCACCGTAGTTCGACTGTCCTTGAACCAACCAAGATTGTCTGCAATCAAATGGCGGTTCTTACAGCCCGGACATTGAATTAGCACAACACCCTTTGTATAAGCATGTTTTGACATGGTGTGATGAGAGCGCTCTTCACAGACAGTACAAGTAAAACCAATAAGCATCTGGCGTTTGAATGCATTGTCCTGTTGCTCCTCAAACCAAGGTCGAGTTGTATGAAAAGCTGAACGTTGCCAACTGATGGGTTGATGCGCGAATCGATAAGGTGTCTTTAGAAAGTGCTTGGTTGGTTTGAGTGATAAGCAGGCTCGAGCAATTCGGAAGGATCGTAACATGACTACGTAATATAAAATAAAGAGGGTACTGAAGAAGCTGTCAACTGAACTTTAACTTGCTCTTTTTTTTTTTACATGAAAAAAAGTGGCTTTTCTGGATTTATTTTATTTACAAAACATGGATAACTTATTTCTTTATAGTCTGACTACCACCTGTAGCCTTTGAGACAGCAGCCAAGAAAGCAGTCTTTTGTTGAATATCAAAGGTAGAGTTACTACCAACTAAGTTGTTGACTGCACTACCTTCAATCGCATCAGACCATTTGATATCTGTGCCAACGCCAAGGTATCTATCATAGTCCCCTTGCATGTCTTTCAATACCAATTGATGATCGTCGTCTGTCTGTTCTACTTGAACAGTGTTTAATTGAGTACCCTCAAATGAAGACCAATCGATGTCTTTATCAATAAATGTAGTAGCGCGACGTGTGCGTACTTCTTGAGGAGCTGATCGGCGTACGTTCATCTTCTTTGGGCCACGTCTATCGTTGTCTTGCTTCTTTTGCTTATTGAATTTGTTCTGACGAGGTTGCTTTTGAGTCTCTTCAGCATCAGCAAATTGGTCGTTGTTGGTTTGCTTTTGCTTTCTGGGACGAGGTGTGAAGTTTCCATTACGTTGACGAGTAGATTTGGCATTAGCCAAGAAAGCAGCAAAAGGATCAGTGGCACCTTCCAAGATGCGGCCACGACCAGTACCACCTAAACGTTGTGAAAGAGGCTCTTGCTTTTTGCTGTCGTCAGAGGTAGCGTAGTTTCTGAAGCAGTTAACTGTCTGGTTCTTCCACTGACTGTTTCTAATAAGGTTGTTTGTAGTGGCTCTCAACATGATCTATAACCGAACTAAAAGAAAAAGGTTTTTAAACAGGCCCTTGCTTCCCCCTTTCTCTACCTCTCTCTCCCTCCCACTTTTTCTGCGAGGTGGGGTATTTTCAGATCCTGAAAAAAAAACAACCGGACTTTAGAGTCCCGGACAATGTAATTTTGGTCATAGTGGACCAGAAGCGCTTGATCAGACTTTATCTGAGCATCGTAGTTAAGTTGTTTCCTCTGAGTTGTTGTTTGTAGAGAGGAGTCTGGGAAAGAAACTCAATATGGAATTGCTGCTTTGATATGAAAACCTATCATGAAAGGCAATCTGAGGCTATTCATGATTAACTAAATTTCTCTCTTTGAAGACGATAAATAACATGATCTTCAATGAATAGAAAGAAGCTTAGGCATATAATATGGCCAACAAGGACTTGAATGGAAATGAAAAAGATTTGCTGACATTAGTGTCGAAGCTAAAGCAAAACGGCAAATGTGTCATGACAAATAAAGTTTTGAAAGTAATCATGATCAGACATGGACTGCGTCTCTTAAGATACATGCACAGTAACAACAACAGGACAAGCTTTGTGTCTACTTCCTCGCAGAATATGATACAGTCACTAATCTATTTTCTTTTGCTCCTCATTATCTCACCGCTCATTCAGATGTTCAAGTATGAGCAAGAAGAGAAGTATTGGCTATCTTGGACGAAGAGTTCATAAACGTCATGTCTACTTTGGACCAGGCAAAGAAACTCTTTGATCATAGCCCCCTGCTCCTCTGTTTTCACTCATTGTGTCAAGGAAGATATTATGCTCTCCGGTCTTATGGTTCCAAAGAGAAGTCATGTCGTTGTGGATATTCATGACTTGTATTTCAATGAGGATGCATGAAATGATGTAGAGCACTTCAACCCCGATAAGCTCCTATGAAACGATGTTCAAGCCAAAGGCGCTTCATGAGTTCGATTTAGTAGAAGTGAAAGACAATGTTTTGGTATGAACTTTAGTTCTACAGAACAACATGTGTGTTATCGAAAACACACAGGTGATTCTTACCTTTGGATTCGCCTTCCTAGAATCAAGTTTTGACGAGAGGCACTTTTCTTGTTAGACCCAAGAAATTGGACATCCATTTAGGAAACAAATTCTTGCAACAAACAAATTCATCCTTTCTTTTTCCTTAAGTAAACTACAAGTATTTGAAATGAAAAGGTACAGCATGAAATACTCCTTTTCTATCAAAGCAGCGTGATTAAACAGCCTAAGGCACGATAATGAGAAGAACAAAAGCGCAATTCATTCGAGATTTTTTTCTTCAAGCTATAAGAAACGATGTCACGGGCAGTTTAACAGAGAAAGATTAAAAGACTGAATGTAAAAGGCTTTTCATAACAACCAGCCTTGTGTTTCATGAATGACTTTTGATTTGCGACTTTGACACAGTTATGCCTTCGAATCGCTCAGTCAAACTGTTTATTATCTTATATGAATCTAACTAGGGTACATCATCAGAATTTTTATGCGCAACTTCTTCTGTCTCTTTGCAATGGTTTCGCCGTTTTAACGCAGTACGGTAATTGATGCTTAAGTCTATAATAACCTTGGCCACTAGTCTACACTCTTGAAGATTTTTAAGCATATGGTTTATAGACCTTTCTCTAGTGGAGTTGCTGTAATTGGCGTATGGCATCAAATTACTAGGTTTTGACTGTCTCCTAACCGGGAATCCTCCAGTAATTCCTTTAGCGTGTTTAGCACTCAAGTAAGCAAACTAACTAGCTAACGCTTCAAGAAATATGTTCAGATCATCGATATGTGTTAGTACATACCTATATCGGATCATATGACTAGTCCTTTTGTTCATTAGAAAAAGATACTCATCGTACAATTAGATTTTTATCAGGAAGAGAGGAGGGGAGGACAAACACAAGTAGCCAAAATTGGTTAGCTAGATCCACTAATTTTAATTTTAGAACTCATGGTGTTTATTTTTGTTTTTCTGCTATTTGTTTTAAGAGAGCGCCAAATTCAATAGGTTTGGCTGTAATAGGTTTGATCAAATTGGTTCCAACCATGGAAATCTCCAGTAACATTTGAGCTAAAGGCAGGCGCTGGTGGTCTTGCTGTAATATGACAGTGTTCAATGTTTAAGAGCTGATCCATCGTCTGCTTTGGTGGCAACAAAATGGAAGGAAATAAGCCAATCGAGTGGGTAAGACGATGATGGTTCTCTGCTTGTTCGATGTATTTTTCTTTGGCCCAATTCAGTCGGACTCGTCTTCCAGCTAGGGTGGTCCCGTCCAAAGCAAAGATGGCAGATGTAGCATTCGCATGGGTATCCAATTTGACGACAGCTCTTCTTTTATCGGGAACCATATAGATATCGGAGACAGAGCCGTATTGTTGTAGATGAGGTACAATGTCCTGACTGACGCATTTCTTCGACAGGTTAGTTATACAGATGTATGTGTTGTGTAGTGGTGTCTGTGCGAACAATTCTTCATAAGACATGTTTGAAATTGAAATATCACTGTTAGACGATGGCCTTCTAGAGTGTGTTGAGGAAGTTGTTTGGCTTTCCGTTGGCCAATGACAATAAATAGGGGAAGAAAGTATGTTTTTTCCATTCATGAGCTGAACAGCTTCTTCGGCATCCTCTTGACATAGGAAAGTAAGCAATGCCTTGCCATGGCTTAATAGTTCAATATGGCTATCGATAGAACCGTTAGAAAATTGTTTGGGTTCTAGAACTTGTGACAAACATTGGGTTCAACGTACCACACATGGAATTCTTGAAAGGCGTTTAGTAGAACATCGGTTGTGATATTGGTACTCAAGTTTGATACATATATATTTACAGGCTCATTCCATTTTACAGAGATTTTCTAATTAAATAATAATATAAAAGAAAAAAATTTTTTTAGTGTGCAAAGTAGGACTATTAGCTCTAATTGCTTACCTGGCCACATAGATTTCGATCATCCAAAGCATGTTTTACTTGTTCAGCTATTTGAGTATCACTAAATTTAACAATGCTAAAGCTTGTATTATTCTAGAAATAAGAACAAGAAATTAGATTAAAAGATGATACCATGTAAACTTGGATAAGATAAGATGGTTTAATTTCATTGAACGATCTTAAAAAAAAATCGAGAAGCGTGAGAAATAGGTTAACTTACATGCTGTCTAATGTAAACAGAGTGTGAGGCAGATAGCACATCAATAATGGACTGTAATGTGTCCTTAGTTACTCTTGGATCTAAATTATCAATCCTTAAGATAGCAGACATGTTATATTTAAGTGGAATGAGGGCTTGTGAAAGTGAAAGAAGAAAGTATAGGAGAAAGAGGAACTCAGAGAATGTCTAGAAAAGCTTTTATACATAAATTGGTACGTCATTTGTTGTTGAGAATAAGCGTTGTGTGGGGAAGAGAAAACCCAAAAATGCTTATTTGATTGGCTAACAAAAGTATATGCACCAGTTTATTAATCTGATCTGGTTACTCTGATGCTACACAGACACCGAACTAAACATGACAGTTACCGGGAAACACTTGAACTCAGTAATGGTTTTGTGTGCACCAGAAAGGCAGGTACAGTTGAGTTCGAAAGTTTGTTGCTATGCTTTTTTTTTTCTGTAAACACCTTATTGTCTATTTTTCTCTCTCACTCTTTTTTTCTCTCTCTTCCAAACAAGTGAACTTGGTGGAAAGCTTGAGCTTACTTTCCCATATTAGGCATACTCCCTCAGCTTACAGTAATGGATAATAATCTTGTATATATCAGTTGTTCAAAGTAGCGAGTTTAGAAAGTCCAGTTTTATCAATAAATTCCCTCCCCTAACTACTCCAATTCATAACAAGCCAAGAAATGTCACTTAATCTGTATTGAATAGCAGATTTTAGCTTCCTTTGTCTCTTGTACAATTTGAATAAGCAAGCCACTAGGATGCCTAATATCGCATAAAGTGCTTTCTTAACTAGGAACATAGATCATACTAATCACAGCCGATCTAATTCTCTCTGTTTATATAGGTATACTTCTGAAGGTAAACAGTCTGTCTCTGTCTTTTCTTTTCTTCTTTTCACTCTTTTTTGATAAGCCGTTTACTGCTTAATTGAGATGAACAATCAAGAAAACCAAGCACTCATTCGAATCACATAGTTTTTTTTTTCGAAGAATTAACATTCTTAGGTAAGCCTTTTGATTGCGGTACACAAAAAGAGCACAGCATTTATTTATTTTCATAAGGTATAAAAATACGGAGATTTAGGAAAATTAGAAAACTTCCTTTATTTTCCGATTTGAAATATGTTTAAATAAGCGTAATTTAATTTGTTCTTCACTCTTATGTCTTTTTCCTTCTTCTTCTTTTTCCTTCTTTAACTAAAAATGGACTATAATGGTTCTTTGATTGAAACAAGCACTCTGCCGTCCTTAATGTATGTTGATTATACTCAGCAACCTTCACAGCCACAGTTAAACCCTTCAAAAAAAAGACCTAACAAAATACACGTCTCAGCTGCATGCGTACAGTAACAAGTGGCATAAGCAAACACTTCCTGTTGTTTATACTTTATTTTATCTCTCTTTATAGGCAAATTGTAAAAAAGCTCATTTAGCCTGTGATGGTAATAGACACACTGTAAAGCTCTAAACAAGCTACTAATTCAAATACAAAACGATAGTATCAAGGCCATGTAATCGTTGTGTAGCAACAGATAAAGCAGATACCTGCCATGATATCCAACACAAAAAGAGAGGTCGACCTAAAATGATGAGAGACGCAAACAACAACAAGATCAGACCATCTGCACCGATAGAGATCTCAAGAAACAGCCAAAAAGCCTTATCATCTAGTTCTCCTGATTTGTTTATTTTACCCTCTAATGAAGTGATGACGGTAAAAGACAGACTCAACCGTTACCATTTGAAATAGACGCTAAATTCTTCTTTTTCTTTGTATGCAAAGATCCTTCTCTCTATGGATTTATGCTGCGCTAGAATCTCTGATAGATCTCTTGAATACCTAGAGCTGTACCCTCAAGAATTTTCTCATAGGTCACTTTATGATTTCCTAGTGCCGGGAGAAAGTCAACAAACACTCTCCAAACTTCATCGTTATCTACTCGACAATGCAGTTCAGCACCAAAAGACAAAATTGCCTACAAACCTGATTCGTTCTTCATATGAAAAGTTCTTTTCTTACACACTTGAATCGCTGCTGAACATTGCCAATGGATCTCTGACAATTAAGCAGAAATTGAAATTCAAACATGGTAGTGATAATAGTAGAACTGAAGAGATGAATTGTCGATTTTATCTCGGCGGTGGGTTTGGTGCTGATCTGATAGAAGCAAAGGACTTGGAACAACTATATATTGTTTGTATAGCCTCGCCTATCAATCTAACGGGCACCTCTCATCCGTCATCTACTGCCCATATCAATGTTCCAATTGGTTCTCATTCGCTCAATTCAACATTAACCGCATCTAGTTCTGGAGATAGCCTATCGACCACTATACCACACACAATGAGCGATATGATTCATCTACCTCCTCTCATCATCAACAATGATTCAAGCCCAACATTGTCTTCTGCATCACCCACTGTAACTCATTTAGCTGTATCTGATGAGATGACAAAACAAGGAGTATCAAACGAAGAAAAGGATGAGAGCCAAGATGAAGAAAGCTCTACACAGCACCAAAGCAAATCCCCAACATCCAAACGTATCACCAATGATAGCAATACCATTCATTTACCACTCATCTCTTCAGCGCTAGTTTATGAAAACAACAAAGGAAAATCTCTACTTGAGCGCTTCAAGTACAATACACAGCCCCAGTCACAACATTTTATACATCCTAATGAACTTTACTATATGAAGACAACATCCAGTAGACTCTCTTCTGAAGCCGTAGCCCGTACCACCTATCCCTATCTGTCTAAAGCATCAACAAACACAACTGGAAGTGGGCCACTGGCTAGCTATAATAGCAGTTTAAATAAATAAATCATAAGATGCTGTTGATTTAATCTTTTGTAGCTAAAGTAAGCATTAAGTAATAGATGAAAACATCCCCGCACTAAATAATTAAAACTCTCCAGTTTTACATAAAAATGCATTTTTCTTTCTTTTTCTTTATTATTCGATTATAACATGTCTAATCCTGTTGAGGAAGGAAAGAAGTTGGCTGCTTACCGTGCTGTAGATGAATATATTACGCCAGATTTAAAGGTTGTTGGTATCGGTTCTGGTTCTACTGTTGTCTATGTGGTTGAGCGTATCCTGCAACGTCCCGAGTTGAAGGACATTGTCTATATTCCTACCTCTTTTCAATCAAAGATTTTAATTCTCGAAAATGGTCTTCGACTCGGCAGTATTGAGCAACATCCCGAGATTGATGTGACCATTGATGGTGCAGACGAAGTGGACGAAGAGCTGAATGCTATCAAGGGTGGAGGTGCTTGTCAGTTCCAAGAGAAGGTTGTTGCAGAAGCAGCCAAGAAATTTGTGATTGTTGCAGGTAAGGATATTATTGTCTTGAAAATATACGCGGTGATTTTGATGGCAAGAATCACAATAGATTTTAGAAAGAAATCTCAAAAGTTAGGCACTGGCTGGACAAAGGGTGTTCCAATTGAAGTGGTACCTATGACATACAAAAGTGTCATGAAACATATTGAGACCAAGTTATCTGTAAAGCCTGTTGAGTCTAAACTCCGTATGGTAAGTACATGCATTGAATGGCTTTCTCTGAGAACAAAAAAAAAACTTATGTTTATTATACAGGCCATCAACAAGGCAGGTCCTGTAGTGACAGATAATGGCAACTTTGTGATTGATGTACACTTTGGTGTTATTGAAAATCCTTATGAGCTATTGAAGGAACTCAAGTTGCTTACTGGTGTTTATGAAGTTGGTTTGTTCTGTAATATGGCAGATAAAGCCTACTTTGGTGAAGAAAATGGCTCGGTTGATATCTGGTTCAAACAATAATAATAAAAAAATATCGAGCAAGAATTTTTTTTTACAATTTAGGAAAGGGAAATCTATATTTTTTTTCTCGAGCATTTTTCAAAAAAAAAAAAAAAAGCGCGTCTGGTCTGATTAAAAAAAAACTATAAATTTTTTTTTCTAAAAAAAATAAAAATAAAAAAAAAGGGAGCCAAGTTAACCAGGTAACACGTGTAAGCGTGTCGCTTTTTTTTTTTGTAATTTTTCGACATTTTTTTTTAGGGCCTTGATGTTTATTAAAAAGAAAAAATGGATATAAAAAAAACTTGATGACTGTACAAATATGACAAATATATCCCGTTATTGCTTTTTTGTTGTTGTTGTGATACAATAAAGAGAATGATTTAAATAGTGAATTGTTTGCGTAAAAGGGGGGGTAATAGTAAGCTTAAAGGAGCACATACTGTATTACACAAGAGAAATTTAAGCCTTGGTAGAGGCCTTCTTGGTAGCAGCAGCCTTCTTGGGGGCAGCCTTCTTAGCAGGAGCGGCCTTCTTGGCGGGGGCAGCCTTCTTAGCAGGGGCAGCCTTCTTCTTGGGAGCCTTGACACCAGCCTTTTCGGTGGTGGAAGCCTTCTTGGCAGCAGCCTTCTTAGCAGGAGCGGCCTTCTTAGCAGGGGCAGCCTTCTTAGCGGGAGCGGCCTTCTTAACAGGGGCAGCCTTCTTGGCGGGGACAGCCTTCTTAACAGGGGCAGCAGTTTCGGTGGCAGTGGCCTTCTTAGCAGGGGCAGCCTTTTTGGGGGCAGCAGCCTTCTTGGCGGGGGCAGCCTTCTTAGCAGCAGGCTTGGAAGCAGCCTTAGTGGTAGTGGCCTTCTTGACAACCTTCTTGGCAGCAGCCTTCTTAGCAGCAGGCTTCTTTTCGGTCTTTTCAACCTTGTTCAACTTAACAGTACCAGAGAGACCTGAAAAGAACAATGTGTAAATAGATCAAATTTCCAATATTTTTAATCTCTTTCCCTCCTTTTTTTTTCTCACTGTTTTTTATCAACTTGATTTGTATTGCCCTTATCAATCATAGAATGAAAATGATAATTTACCTTTAGGAAGAGAGAAGACATCTTTAGCATGACCGCGCTTGATGGCAGCAGCAATTTGAGAGTCAAAGTGAGAACCAGGAGAAACCTTGTAGTTGGCCAAGATGTACTTCTTAATGGCAGGTCTGGAAGAACCCTTTCTTTCCTTCAAGGCAGCAATGGCATCTATACAGTACTGTCAGCCATCACATCAACACTAGTCTGATATTTTTATTACCTGTAATCATAGCTTCGTACTACAAGAACAGTACCCCCAAAAAAAGAAAGTGTTGAGTTAATGACTGATATCAAATTATGATTCGTATTCATATGTATCTTACGGTGGGGTGATCGGCTTTCTTGGTGGAAGCGGCCTTCTTGGAGGTAGCAGTAGCAGCAGTCATTTTTAGATAGAGACAAAAAAGTGGTGATGAGAAAAAGGTAAGAGAAAAAAGAAAAGGGAGGCAAACCGCGTAGAGAAAATTATAGCCATTTTATACCGAAAAAATTGATTTGGTCGTTCGGTGTTTAAATAAAAGTTATGGGCCAATCATTTAGATCGCTTGAATTTTTTTTATAGCTGATTTTTTAAAAAAAAAATTATTGAACTCAAAAAAAAAGGAACGCGTCCGTATTCAGCAGAAAAAAATATATATATAATTTTTTTTTGAAAAAAAAAAAAGAGAGAGGGAAAAAATTAGAAAAAAAAAAAGAGGGACATGAACCAAATCTGCTCTTTGCTTCTCTAGTTCTGCTACAGTTGCCTTAGAAAAAAGAAGACGAGATCAATCGTTTATTGATGCAATTCTTTTGATCTGTTTTGCCCCACTTATTTTCTTTGAATTGTGTTTATTTCAAATGCTTCTGGTTACTATGTCCCTAGATAGCTTTACGGTTGCTATGACTACAGTTGTCATTTTGTAGTTTACCCTATAATATACACTGACTTAAACACTACCTTGCTCTACTCTGTACCATTCTCCATTGACTGTATAGCACGATATTTTAGCTATATTTTGTTGTCTAAGAAAGGGAATTCTTTACAATTAATTGATTCGTTTCGTTGTTTAAGAAGGGATCCGAATGCTTGTAGCTTGATATCAATGCACTCGGACTATGTCTGTCTATCAGACATAAGATAGAGCTATACTGTTGGAATCAAGAAAGAAAAGGAGAGGGAGGAGGAGGAGGGGGCTACCTGTTAACTGATTCAACCCTTGCAAACTAGATGGAAGGAAGAAAAAAAAACAAGGTGACAATTGAGCGAAAAAGGACAGGGAACACTCACCCATTTATAGCTTCATTAACAACACTACTTTGCTTCTGATGACCATAGGCTTCAGGCATGTCAATTGACAGAGCAACTATCTAGTTCCAAGCATTCTTTTCATACTTTTAACTTTTTTTTATAGACAATTCAGACGAAATGAATTCCGTGTTACAATAGTTTCGGAAAAAGTTACAAAAAAAACGTGCTTTTTTACTGTACGGTTTTCGTTTGTTGAGTGATACATGTCAGACTTAGATTAAACTTCTTGTTTTCTTTTGAAAACAGCATGAGAAATATCTCCGAGGGCAGCCGTATACTTTGCTATGATTTAAGCAATCTTGCAGTTGAGCACATACTCTTGTTTAATAGTCTGTCAATACCATTACAAGTTGCATATCATCTTTGATGCATGCATCTGATTTGCAACTTTAGCTCATTGAAACAGCTCTGTTACTTCTCATGGCAGTTAGTATTATCAGCCTCAGTTACAAGTTCTTTTTGAATTTCTTGTTCCTATGATAATCGTATACTAATCAAAGAAGGTATAGCAGTGCCTTTCTTACTGTTAACTACTGTCCGAACAAGCAAGGATGTTATATACAAGTCTGCAAATACGGTACCCTCAAAAAGTATTGGTGCACTACCAACTTTTTCTTTTCGTAAAATAAAAGCAAACAAACTGTGTAGTCAAGAATATTTACTATGCATATTACAAGAATGATTTCGAAGAAGGCTCTATGATAAGGATATTAGAAGCAGTTGAATCTACTTCGATTAGCAGCTTAGTTGTAGATTGTTGTTAAAACTTTAGCCTTCAAAGGAGTGTTACTGGTATCTGTTGCGATTGTTGTCATCGGCCTTTCCTTTGAATGACAATTGTTGTCCATTGCTTCTACCACACTTGACTGTGTCTTGCCATTTATATGTCATCGACATCTTTGTAAATGCAGAACCTCAAGATCACCTTTTAGCTTTAGTTTATTAGCATTCAACATCTAATTCAGGCATCTATTGATCTACTACATAGTACTTACCAACAATCATTCGGGGGTTTTCTTTCTGCAACTGTTTGAAGATTATCTGTTCGACTGTTGATAAAAGACATATTGTTGATTCTTCTAAATACCGTTTTGCTGTTCTCATTGTCGTCAAACAAAGAAAGAAAGAAATGGCTGTAGAGAACGAGTACACAACTCATATGCTGACTTTCTAAAAATGTATAAGGAGTGTTGAACCATTCCCATTCAATCCTCCTAAACGCTAAAGGAAGGGAAGGGAGGTATGGGCTGTGTTAGCCTTTTTACCTTATACTTTGGAGTAAGCGAGTGGAGCATGCAGCAGATCTTGCCCTTTGAAGCAAGTATTATTTTGCTTTACGAAAGTTCTTTTTGGACTATGATTCTTTTTTACAGCAACAAACAAACCTTATTGCAAGCACTTTCTCTGGCTAATGAAGTATCTGATAAACCAAGAAACTGTTAAAGACCAAACTAAAACTTGAGCAAATGGGCACTGCTACAATGCTTGTAGCCTCAGTAGTTTGATCAATATGACCAGCTTTGTACGCTGATCTCTTTCTTTTTACAAAAAAAAAATGAAGTTGTCATGGTGAGCAACTGTTCTAATACATCAAAAATAGCCATTAGAGAGGTTATTTTTACTGTTTCTGATAACAACACTGATATTGACATTGACGCTGCTATTAATGGTATGAACAAGGTTTGCCATAGTTCGTATGAAAACATAAACCATAAATCTATAAAAATGTTTTTCTCTATTATTGCTCTTACTTGATTCAGTTGATGGTGTAAATCAGATTGATTTGCTGTTAGAAATAAGTATTATGAAACCTTACAGAAATCACAATTCAAGACAAACAGGGATGTGCATGCTACGAAGTATGAGAAAAGCGACTCATGCAGTAATTTAGCGAAGATTACATATCAACAAAATTAATGTGTTGCAGTAGCCAAGTTATATAGAAACTGTACCTATATGCGTTTTATTCCCTGATTAAATAATTTCATAATCAAGTTGTTTCTCTTTCTCAACACCTTCAATAATAAAACGAATCAAGCCCTTTTGTTTTAGCTTGAACTGGTCTATCTGAAGTAATAATTATGGAGTGTTTTAATCTTGGGAAGCAACATTCCTGTATGTCTGAAATACATAACAGATGTATTTACAATTATTTTTTTTGCATTTTGTAGCTTTGCAAGCAGCAATTCTGAATTCATGTTGCTTCCTAATTTGTAAGTATGCAAACATTTTGTATATAATATAACTTTTCTAACAGCCTACATCAATGCATAATGCAAAGGTTGTCAACAATAAGAACAGTAGATAATATAGATGTCAGCTTAATCTTAAAGAAAAAAGCCACTCCAGATGATGTTAGGAAGAAGTTGCTTTTTGTCAGATACCTTAAATAGATTGTACATATTATCAGCATCGATCTATGCCAACGTACTGACACTAGCATCATTTGGTGACAATTCTGTCAGCGATCAGCATATGTATTTGCAAATGCTAGAAAAACCACAACTACCAGTGGTCTGGTACAAGCTCAGGATGCATACCACACCTCTCGTCCAAACATTTTTATTACCAGTAAGTTGGAACCTGAACTTTGCTGACAATCTTTATGTGTATCACTAACATTACAAAGACAGGCATATACCATCCTTTTGGTGTCAATAGATCGCTTTTACCTCATAGTTTCATTTTTGCTCCGGCAGCTATCCATTTAACTTTGGTCAATGACTATCATGATAGATGCACTGTCTGCATCTCTGACAATCTCTGTGTCAACTAGCTATAGATTACAGCTGAATGTAGTTCGAAAAGCAATCTGTTTTAAAGTATTATATACCAAAAGGTGTGGTAATCAAACAAATCGTGTCGTTGGTCAACATCTTTCTTTAATCCTGTTAGCAACCTGAACAAGGTACAAAAAACAAGATTCACTTTGATAAACCTTTTAAGATCAGATGGGATTTCTCTCGATTCAATAATCTATAGGTGACCAGTTGGCAATTACCAGAATATAAGCAACATAGATCTTAACGAAATGTGTTTGAAGATATTAAAAGCTAGATGCCGATATCCAAAATAACAATTGTTATACAATACAACTATTGCATGTGCTCTCTTTTACACGATATGAATCAGCTCTTTGATCTTCTGCAGTGAAGCCAGTGTCTAAAGTCGTTTTAATATCTACTAAGCAGAAAGCCAGTAGCGGAAAAAATGAGCAATAGTATAGCATATGACTGCTATATATACAGTAAGAGAGGGCAAAAAAGTATGTAAAAGGTTAGTGAAGTTGTTCTATTTTTTTCTGTGACCAAAGATAATAGTTGTAGGAATTTATTATGTTTAAAAAAGGACTCCTCCTATTGCTCTTAAAACTGGTATGTTTGGCAAAGATCTCATGTAACTCAAAGTAATCACTATGGCATTAAAGGTATATTCTGACAAGCATAAAGAAGGAAGTGGCTGTTTAGCTGTAATGGCAATTAATGAATGTCTCGCTTCGCAGATATTTACCGAATACTTAGAATGCAACTTGAATTGGCATATGATAAGGAAAGGAAAGTTACCGGTGATTTCAAAAAACAATCTCTGTTTCTTCTCATCCACCCCTGGACTCACAGGTGCTCTTTAGAAGTCAAGGATTACTATAAGTAGAGGCAAGTAGAATTCTTGGCTCTGCTTTTTGTAGTTAGTACACTGCCTCTGGGATGTTTTTAAAACAGATTTAGAATACGCAATGGAAGATATAATGTAAAAGATTCAAATAGGCTTCAGAAAAGATATCAATACAAAAAGAGGGCATGCATGAAAAAAAAAGATGTAGACAGATAGTACTTGAAACATGTATATTCTTCTGGAATACTAGACACAACTAAAGAACCTCTCACAAAGCCGCAAGCTCCAACAGATCTATGATAAGTGCTAGTATAGTTTGCTCTTTCTTATTGAATTTTTAGCCGACTCGGCGTTATCTCATTTAATACATTTGAAAGATTCAACAAAAGAAGAAGTAAAATTTCATCAACAATGACACTACTCTGTTGATAATGAGAGAACTAATGACATGCATATGATTGTTATACACAATTACCTCACAGTTCTTTTGTATTCGTCAAAACTCTTAGGATAAAAGGTACGCCGTAAAAGAAGTAGAGCAGAAATGTCAGGGCACATCTTCTTAACCACAAAATATAGCTTAACTCTGCTAGCTGTAAATAGAGGTTTTGATTTTTGGTAGTACTGATAGTAATATAAAGTTGTAATGTTTGCTTTTCAAAATTCATAAATAAGACAAACAACGAATATACGCCTGTAAGTAGTTTAGTCCAAATTTAAGATAGAGTTAAGTCATGTTCCAAAATGACATATTGTTAAAAATAAAAATAAAGTATTGATCTGTATTTATAAATAAACATTTGTTGAGACAACAATAAATAATATGAAATGGATATGTTACAATGTAGGAGAAAGGGGGGAGATAGGTATAAAGAGGAATGGGTTGCACTAGAAAAATAATATACGTAATAGTGATGAAAGTCAGATAGCTTATATCAGTGTTTCTCGCTGATCTCTTCTTCTTTGCTCGCGTATTCGCTCTAGCTCAATGGATCTTGGATCTGAAGGTGCTGAGATTAATGCACGAGTAGGAATCGACACAAACTTGGGCATAGGTCGATGCTCTAAATCTAGTGATATGTTGATTGCTAAAAAAGAAAAATGTTAAAAGAGGAGGGAAAAAAGAAGGACCAGTTTGGTATTCTTACCTGCTTGGAGATGTTCTACCCATGATATCATCTCTACATGAGAAGATAACTTCATTAGGAATTGTGGACCTTGTTGTGTCATCAATCGAAGCACATTTGGTCTCCTAAAGTAGTCTAGTGCCCTTGAGGCCTCAGCACCTGCTAGTGAGATGGTGAATATGGGTGTATAATAGTACTTGTGGTAATAATAATATGGATTCTTCAAAGGCCATCGGTAATAGTTTTTGATATCAATTTGACTTTTAGCTGGTTTGGCTCTGTACACCCGAAGAACAGTTCCCCATAGTTCAATATAGAGTTTTCTAATTTCCAAAAACAAATTAGGTACAAATGTCACATTTTTTCCTTTTTCTAAAGAGAAATATTCTGTTTGTATTTTACCTCCAAGCTCTCCATTTACTTCGCATATTGGGTGCATCTAATTCATTTTTTACATAAACGTATCCCATTTTAAATACAGTGCAAGAGTATCCGGGTAGTTCTTCTCGTCCCTCTTCCTCACGTGGAATGATCATGGATCGGCATCTATCTAATCGCCTTCCGAAAATGGTTGAAGTATAATCCGGTGGCGGGGATAAACTATGCAAATGAGAAGGTAACTGCACTGGCATCGAGAGTGGTCGATTAGCATGGTTGTTATTGCTGTTGATGGCAGGTTTACTTCTGCGAATGACTGTTCCTGGGGGTGCTACAAGGCTACCAGAGGATGTGTTTCCTTGTATTGAGGGTGTCACAAGTGGTTCATGCTGACGAGAAGAATGGTAAGAATCATAAGCATGGATAGCTCGCATAATCGATTCCGAGGATACAGAGCCGACCAGTGTCATACTATCATCACTTTGGTTTATATTACCACAACGAGTATAGTCTGACATGACGCTATTCGTTTCATCTGGACCATTGTTGCTTTCCTCCAAGATTCTGTCATCTATTGCTTGCTTTGTGATATGTGTCTTGAGGGCCCTTGCGCAGTTGGACAATAGATCCAAGTCAGCTTCATTCCTTAAACCGAGTGAAACGAAGTCTTTTTCGGACATGGCTACGAATTGATCGAAATCGATGTTTGCTTGCTGAAATAATGGTATATACTGCTCAAGGGATAATTGGCCAAGAACAATTGATGACAACTTTGTCTTGTCTGAAAATAATAAAAAGCATAAGACCTTTGCTGGAAGATTCAAGTCAAATTATTTACCCATCAAGAATGGTGCTTCCTTATTAATTCGCTCATGATTAAAATAGTGACGATGTTGAATTTCCATTGTAATGAAGCATATAGAGGAAGAATTAGAATAAGAAAAAAAAGGGAAGAAAAAGAAGATTGACAAAAAAAAAGCTGAAAAATATATAAGGGCGATGGGAGGACAACATCTAGATGATAAAGACGTCAATACTTTTTCCTCGTGACAGTGTAGATTTCACATAAAAAATTGTGATGATCCCACATCACCGAATTAAAGTTTGACCAACAAGTTAAAAACTCCTCTCCAATCAGGCAGTCTGCGAGTTTTCTTCACAGTTTTTTTTTAATGTAAAGGCAGGGAAGAAAGGGGTGAGTATTTGCCTGCCTCGCGTTCATGCATGATTTTAAGATTTTCATGAAAAAAACACGCTTCACTTGAATGAAAGACCATGCTCACTTGAAAAAGAAAAAGCCCTCTTTTGAGTTATTTGTGTAGCTGTAAACTAAGAACCGAATCAACCATCTACTGCCACAAATAGATGGCTCCTAAAGCAATATGCGAGGCAGTTATTTACTTGTGCTACGCTTCGGATAGGCTGGGCCTCTTTAAATAGAAAATCAATTTAGCAGGCCGCTCATTTGTGTCAGGTAAGACATTGCTTACTGATGCGAGTTATCAGGTTTAAGAGTTATTTGTATCTGTACTTTACAAGCAAACTATTGTCACGATTTTATATTGTATTGAGCAGATGATATTCCTTGCTGCTCCTCTTTTCTATAGTTTTCAGAAAAAAAACATTGTTCAGTCGAAGAGAATCATATATGCAGTGATGACAGGACTTATGGGATCGACCCCAGACCTCAATCCGATCACCGACAGAGCCGGTTGCTTAGGGAGTATAAACAAACTGCTATGCCGGCTATATATCGAAAACAAGACAGGGAAACATATGGTCATTAATGCACACACTCTCATGTACGCAATTTTGTTGTGCAGAAGGTCTTATTCATTGGTTTAAGAAAAAAATCGGGACACGAAATTGTTATTAATCGATCCAAGTAGTCTTTGCTTAGCAGACGTAGATAGACTCATTTCATTGAACTAGTTCCAAACAGCATCTGGCTGATATGTGTGCAACTAATCAGAAAAAATCAATGCAAAATAAAATTTATCAGAAACAAAAAGGAGATTTTCTAAAAAAAAAAACAGAAAAAAGGGAGAGGGTTTGCATTTTACCGTTTTTTTTTCTAGAAAATAAAGATCGCTCTATAGCTAGAACATTATTTTGAAGGCCCATCTGAGATTGATTGTCCTTTATCTGTTGATCACTGAAAAAGAAAGGGATGTTAGCCACCATAACTACAACAAATGGTCGGTTTTTGTATATAGAAATCGAATATTACTGATTCAAGGATTTCAGCAGCTGCTCTTAGTTAACCCAAGTGTGTCCATGTCTTTTCAAAAGCCCAAAGATGCTCTTTCCAGAAATCAAAATTCGCTCAATCCAAGCAAGGCCTCTTTTTGAAGTGAATGCCTTTTGGATGATATGAGCAGGAAAAAATCTATCAAATTTTAATTAAACCAATTGATATTGTTCCATTCTTATCTTAAAAATCTGATTATACATCGGAACTACAGATGTCTGGACATATGTTGGTGAAAAGTCATATAGATCTCATGTATCCCTTCCTTATATCCTCATTCTGTTTGAGAGATTGTATTTTACTAACAATCTTCCTTGCTTCTGCTTATCCTAGACAAGCTAGTCAGCTCACTGACAGCTAATCCGTAAAAAGGTAACTGTATTCTTGTTTTGCTTCCCGAAAGCCAGAACGTCATGTGCGCATTTGAGAGGGCTTTACGACATGAATCGCTCTAGAAAGATATCATTACCCTTTTAGCATTTTCTCTGTCATGAACAATATTAAAAGTCGACCCCGTATGTCTTTGAGCAGTATCTTTTTATCTACTACAAAGAGCAAATTAGATGAGAGCCTGCATGAGCATACAACAGGCAATAAACAAAGAAAAAGCCGAACAAGGATACATCAAATCAAGGTGCTGAGAAAATGGGTATGAGCTTTGATTTAGGACAAATTGAAAAGGGGCATTTATTTGTTCAATGGCATATGCTTAGAGGGTAAAGTAACTGCAGGACGCAACATATATAATAAGAAGTCAGAATCAGTATTCCAAAAATCAACCTCTTCTCAATATAAAATACCTACACGTACGTTGAAAATACGGTAATTGTCACAGTTGGAGACATAAGCTTAAAAGAATTATTAGACTGGTCTTTTAGTGAAAGAATAGTCTGTGCTCTATCCTAAAAGGTACACACACGCCATCTGCGGTAAGCTTAGCTCCATTTCGTTTCAAGAAAAGAAGCAACAAAAAATCAAACTATATGGTGACTACAGAGAGGGGTTCAATACATCAAGGGTTCTTGGGTCAATCAGCATAGATTAGCCAAAAAAAAAAAAACCAATCGCCAAGGCGGGCAGAGGGTCCCTTGGTTTATTGAATTGCTTTACCAGATTAAGAATACGAGTCTTATTTCTACATACGAAGGCACGATTGATCGTCTTGAGACTTTCTTTTTCATCTCTCTCTGTAATTCTCAATGGATGACTTGTTTTTTTTTCAAGGCAAAAACGCAGACTTAAGACGTATCATGTTCGTTGATTGTACACACTGATGTGTAAAGACTATGCTTCTTCGCTTTCCAGGAACCACCTAGACGGACGCGTCTTAGAATGAACAAGCCGAAAACATCGTCTCTGTCACCCGCAAACATTATATGTAGTACTTGCTGTTCTTGTTGACCATACCTCCTTTCAACTGAGCATGTTCAATCACGAGCTTTCTCTTGTCTCATTTCATATTCTCTATTACTTCTATTGTAAGCAGGGCTGTAGCAAAAGTTTTTTGACGTATGTTTCTGCTTTTAATACGCGTTTTGCGCAGCTGTGTCATCTTCAGGAGTTATAGCTGTTCTTAGAGAATATTGAGAGAGAGCTGCTTCCGCTGCTTGTACTTCTACACTTTTGTGCGTTGCAAACTGTGCTTAAAAGCATAGCCACTACTTCAAAAACGCAAATCCATAAGGCTGATCTTAATTGTCTTGGAAATACCCAGTAATTCGTTGCTAATGGTCAACAAGTCAAATGTTGTTGCTATAAATCAGCAAGCATGCCTAAAGAATGGCAGCAGCAGTAGCAACTTAAGTTTTATGCTGTTTCAGATAGAAACAGTTCTGTTATATGTTGCGACGCGCAGTTACTTTATGATCCAAACTCTTCCATCTTCAACTAATTTATACTTTAGGAGAGTTCTATAAACTCAAACTTGTCTACAAGCAAAGCATCGAACAAAAAAAAAGAACTAAGCAAATTAGTAAGCTTTATCAAAGAGAATCTCTAAGGACCAAAACAGCTGAGTGCTTTAAGCTTCTGAGAGTATTAGGCGATTGTTGCTTTGTAAGCCTTTACTTTCTCTTTGCTAACTCAGTTACTGGAATAGTTCAAGAGTTTTGTTTAGAGGCAAAGAAAGCAAAGTCAGCTTTGGCCTTTTGCAATAACATTTAGATTGTGTCCATTGAAGCAGGTTCATCTTTTAATGCTTTTAGAAGGAAGTACACTGTAAAAAAAAAAAAGGTTTTTTTCGCCGAAAAGCCCGCAAAAAACCTTTTTTCAGAGGTTTTTGAGAGGTTTAACACTTAATTAGCCTTTTGTCGGAGGTTTCTGTTGGGTTTTGGTTGACCTTTTAAAAAAAGGCTTTTTGATGGTTCAATTTTTATTTTTTTTTATTTTTTCAAAGGTTCTTCTGAGAAACCTTTTTTTTGGGCGAAAATGATTAAATTCGAAAGGTTTTTTTTTTTGGAATATATTTTTTAAAGTACTTTTACCGGCTTTTTTTGCAGTAGTTATTTTATTCAATCAAATGTTCTATAGATAATTATGTATATTAAGCTCAGTATATTTGGTCAAAGCTACCAAGCTTGCTTCTAGTAATTGCAGAGGAGTCCCAGATGTAATAGTTTCTATTTTGACAGTTGATATAAGTAGCTTTTGTTTGCAGTTGTTCTATGTTGATAATAACATATTTGTCTTCTTCATTTTGTAGTTGCTGTTCGTTGTTCAGGTAGAAGCCAATGCGTTGGCTTTGCACTTCATGAAGAACAGGGTTCTTATGAACGCGTACCAAACACAATGGTTCTTTTCCAGGCAACCCAAAGATGTATTCAACTGTTGAAAGGAACTTATTGAACACGACATTTGCTGAAACATCACTTATGACATGCAAGTCAACAAGTACAAGATCGTTGGTTCGGATAATGCACCTACTTTTGTACAGAGTGAGGCTGCTATAGGTAGTAACGTTGAGGTTACCATCAATCGTCCGCATACTGTTGCCAGCAGGTCTTGATCGATTGAGGTAAGAGCTCAGAGCAACCTCAAACTGTACAGCCCTTGCTTCTGTGGACTTGATAGTAAGCTGTCGGGTCTTTTGTTTGCCGAGGCAGAAAGTAGATGCACCAGAGCCGGGGACAGGACACAGAAAAGAGCGAATCTCATGAACAGACCTACTGTAATAGTTGGCAGCAAAGCTCTTGTTCATTTCATTGATTGCATTTTGGCCAGGGCTTTTTTTGGAACGAATGGTAACTTTCGTTAAGCCTATCAGACGTTCTAATGGTCTTGCACTGATCTGTCGAAGGGGGCCTTGGCTCTTGATGATAAATGGAATATGTAGAAGACTATGCTGGTTCACAGTAAACACATCAGAGGAGCAGTGATTCTTTAAAAAGGTGTGCCATTGAAGAATATTCCTTTCAATATTTTGTAAGTCTGCTTTTGTTATTTTGAACTGAAGTGACAATGAACAGGCTTTGGACAAACAACGTAGAGCAGAATACATTTCTTCCAGCAACTTTCGTTCGATTCTTTTTTCTCTAGTGGCTATTTCATCGTTTTGTTGCTGGTACATTGCTGGCAATACATTTGGTACAACATGTTGCAAAAACATGATCCAGTCAACGCCTCGAGCATGTCCTGATCTATCATGTATGTCTACATGGTAACAAGCAAATATGTACGTATATTTTTGGCTTTAGTATTTTGGGGGGAGCAAAAACTCGAGATTTGTCTACTTACCTATCAAATTGCCTTCAAATGCTTTACTATTAGTATACTTGGCGGTATTAGCCATGCACAATCCTATCGTTTTTCTATAGCGGTTTTTCAAGAGCAAAATGTTTTCTTTGTGCTTTCCAGTACTTATAAGATTCCACAGCTGCTTGGCAACATTGTGTCCCCAAAGATGCAATTCATCCAAACACAAAAACGAAGAGTCAGTGAAACAGGCAAGAAATTGAAGAGGTGTGGAGTGCTTAATACCACAGGTTTCCTAGAAGAATAACCAGGTTAGTTCAACTCACAGTTCGTTGAAAGTTGCATTTCTATTTACTCACCTTGTCGACATCAAAATCAGCTTTCTTTCTGATTTCGGTTGAAGCACCATCTACGATAAAGGAGTATCCTCTTTTGACCAAACGACGAGTCCCCTGAATCTTACAGATTCTGCAGCCAAACTCAGAAGCATGGGTTTTGTGTGCTATCATCTCTGACATGGCAGGGAAATCACCGATGATAGCAAGCACAAAGGCTTTGCAGAAGATGTTTTGGCCGTCTTGTGTTTTGATCTTCATGCCATGCTCTTGTAATGCCAAAAGATCCTCGAATGTTGGTGCCAGGTAACTATATATGTTTTTTGGTTTTTTGCTTCCGAAGGTAATCATGACCTGTAACATATTTTCTTTCTTGTAGCTACAAGTTATAAAGAGGTTGAGAAACACAGTATAATGGATCAGATTCGCCGCATATCAATCTTTCACTTACCGAACATCTGGAGGAAGGTTTAGAACCACTGCCATAAAAGTGACCATGGTTGTAGAGCCCCTCTTTTGAGGAGCGAAGCCATCGATATACAAAGCAAGAGCAAGGTCATAATCGTTTTTAAACAGATGCTTATGCTTTTGATAGAGGTCTCCATCAAAGATATCCGTGTAAGTATTTGCTACTCTGGACTTCTCATGTTGAACACGGTACAACAGTTGTTCTCGGTTTTGGGCTTTATTGAACATGGTAGCCAGTTGGTGGTAGAGGGGGATCTGTGTAGTTGTTGCAACTGGACTTACACCATCTTCCTTGTACCGCTTGTTGTTCGTTTCGCAGGAGCACTCAACCTGATCATCTTGATAAAACATGTGTGAGTGACTTTCACAAACATGGTAGGTTTTTTTAAGCGGACCGTAGGGAGTTTCAACAAGCTTGTTTGAGAGGTACGGGGAAAGCAACATAGGACCAGCTACAAGACAGTTACAGTCAATAAAGAGAACGAAATTATATGTGAGGACAGAGAAGGTAGATACGTACAATAACCAATACTTCTCAAAAACTTGTTGAAGTGCTTAATCAATCCATCTTGTGCTACATTGTTCACCTTGTTCTCTCTCATAAACATCTTCAATTCGACGTTGAACTTATCAAAAGCATCTGGAGAGCCCAAAGTAGATGAGAAGTCAACTTCCAACGGACGATCCATGTTTTCAAGATGTCTTTCCAAATGAAGATTAACTTGCTCGATTTCGTTGATCTTCTCTTCTTCTTGATCCTCTTGGTCAACGACTACTTCTTCTTCCGCTTCAACTGCCTCGCAACTTTCATCTTCATCGTTGCTTTGATCATCAATTGCATTATCGACAGCAGAAAAGGCATCAGATTCCGTCATCAAAGCGTCTTCATTAGATTCCACTTTGTAGGAAGCATATGCTGTGTGGTTTTCAGCATTACGCATAGTAGCGGACATAATCTTGGCAATACGATCCAATTCGTGCTTATCACAATGCTTTTTGTAAGCTCTTTCAGTAATTCTTGAATCGCAGATTGTACAGTAACGCATTTTATTAGTTATAAAACAAACTGTCATTGAAGGACTGACATGTTTATTAATACCAGAAATTCAGGTCATCGGCTTTTAAATGTGCTCCAATGGAATTCATGTTACTACGAATTCTAACTATGCCGCTCCAATTAAAAATGCCTTTGTGTATTGCAAAGCAGAAAGTCTTGACAAGCTAACCTTTTGAACAATTTACTTTGCAAATATACTGCGGATGCAGTCCCCCATTTTCGAAGCCACTGCGGTTTTCTAGGTAAAAGAAAAAAACTTTTTTCACGATTATTAATTTCTCTTTTTTCTCTTTCTCCCTCACTTATTCAATTTTAAGGTAAATAATAGTAAAAAATTGCTTGTCATTCAACTAATCGCCATTCCATTTCAACTTATATTATCAAATCAAAGGTATTGCTCAATTGATGTGGTTTATTTGTGTTCTATGAATAGTGATAATGAGTCGATAGCTTATTGCTTTTTGTTTAATCTGTAGAACAATATCGAAATGGCTCCCACTCCCAAGTACGTAACTGACCTTTTGGCCGCATTTGGTCAAGTTGTTGAACGTCTTACTGCAGTTGAAAAGCAGAATGAGATACTTTCTGACCTAGTTCATGAACTTGGTGAAGAAATCACTGGTCTTAATCAACAGGTTCAGCTACTAAGCAGTGACCAAAGCCCCGCCACCACCACCACCACCTCCATGGCAAGAACCTTCAGGTATAACATGCCTAAGCGAACAAATCCTGGAGCAAGTATAAGATGGGTTCTGGCCGACGCTCTTCCTGATCATACTGAGGAAGAGCTAAAGGCCCTCTTCAAGGACTTTGGCAGCATGGCTCTCAAAGCATGCACCATCTATGCCAACAGCGAAGGCAATCCGGGCGCCAGCTACACAAAGGTCCCTGCTCAAGGTAAGTCTGTTATGCAGCAAACAGCACTTGATCTGTTGCTCAAAGCACATGAAGAGCTGTCCTTTCTTCATGAGTGCGAGTCGTACTGGCCTGTTGGATTTGCTATCCAAAACTCTTGGACAGAATTTGCCAAGCGACAGTAAGTAAATAATTGCAAGTAAACGGCACCATTACTAATTGTAATTTAATGTATTTGTAGCCGAAAAAGGGAAGCTCTTCTTGCTGCAAGAGCTGCTGCAAGAAACGCTTCTGCTGCTAGCTAATTGACTTCTTTTTTGCTTGAATAAAATGTTTTTTTCCTTATATCTGCTGTTTCGATTCCACAAGCATTGGCTGGAAGCGATTATGTAGCTTTCCAAGCATAATTAAAGACATTCATTTATAACCAATAAAATGCGTTTAATTTGAACCTCTAAAAGACCTTTTTCTCGAATGTACAAACCATTGAAAAACCCTGAAATAAAGGCCAATAAAGGACCCGTTTTAAAAACCTCGAAATGACCTCTAAAAGACCTCTAAATGACCCTTTGCAGGCGAATGCAAAAAAACCTTTAAAAAACCTTTAAAAAACCTCGACAATTTAGCCTTTAAATAACCTTTGATTTCGACATTTTAGCCTTTTAAAATCGGGGTCTTTTGACCTTTAAAAAACCTTTAAACGACCCCTAATTTTTTTACAGTGACGTAATTCAATTTCCTCCTGAAAAGTCAAAAAATAAAATAAATCCACGTTTGCTCATCTATAGCTAAGTGATGGAGCGAACATCAACTCAATCTTCCCGCCTATTTGTGTTTGTCATTTGTCTTGTCTTTCGCCTTTTCAACGCGTACTGGACTCGTACTTATGACAATCCAGACGAGTACTGGCAAGGACAAGAAGTAGCTCATCATCTGGTTTTTGATCAGGGCAATTTGACTTGGGAATGGAGAGAAAAGATCAGAAGTTTTGCTCATCCACTGACAATCGCAGCCGTATACAAACTAGTTCAACTACTAAAACTCGACCAAGGTCATCTGCTAGTTGCGATGCCTCGCTATTTTCAAGCCACTATAGCAGCTATAGCAGATATAGCTACATACAATTTGGCCAAACGAGTTATTGGCAACGATATCGCGTTACCTATGGTATGGCTTTATTTGATTGTCCTGTGTCGTAAACTAATACTTTATATAGCTTTTTACCACCCTTTGTTCTTGGTTTAATTTTCATATGGCAGCACGTACACTGTCCAATAGTACTGAAATGGCATTAACTATGATTGCTCTTAATTTTTGGCCTTTGCCCAATGTTCCTTCTTCAGCTTCTCAGACAAAGCACTACCGTATCGCTCTCTTTCTGGCCGCGTTAGCCTGTGTGATGCGACCTACTAATGGCATAATATGGCTTTTTGCTGGATGCCAGTTGCTCTGGGTCAGTCAAAATCGTTTGGCAGTTGCTCTTAATGCAGTTTTAATATGTTCAGTTGTAGTAGCCTGTAATGTTTGGATAGACACTGCTCTATACAAAGAGCTGGTCTTTACACCACTTGAATTTTTCAAGACGAATGTGATCAACAATATCTCTCTGTTTTATGGTGTGCATACCTGGCACTGGTATCTCTCTCAGGGTTTGCCTGTCATTCTGACTACTTTCTTGCCCTACACTCTTTTTGGACTGTATCGCGTTTACCATACACCTACCGTCTATCAACGTATGAAATCACTCTTATCGTTGATGGGTTGGGTCATCAGTGTATATAGCTTGTTGCCTCATAAGGAATTTAGATTTCTTTTCCCTATCGTGCCTTTGATTTTGATGGTGTCTGCTTATGGCATACAACACAAAGGTCGATTGACGATTGCTTTCTTAGTGTTGACTCAGTTGCCTATGGCCCTGTACCTCTCTCTATGGCATCAACGAGGTGTGGTTGATGTCATGCTTTGGTTGCGATTGCAAGAGCCTACCTCAGTCGGTGTTTTGATGCCCTGTCATTCAACACCGTGGTACTCTATCATCCACAAGAACATACCAATGTGGTTCTTGACTTGCGAGCCACCTCTGACAGAGGGCGTTTTAGATGAAGCAGACGCATTTTATGCAGAGCCACTTGAGTTCTTGAAAGCCGACCAAATCAACAGGCAATGGCCAGTATCTCATCTTGTATTGTTTGACAACCTATTACCTCAACTAGGTAAACACCTTGAGTCGGAGGGTTATAAAGAATGTCAAAGATTCTTTAATAGCCATTTCCATGATGATAGCAGAAGAAGAGGCGACGTCGTTGTTTTATGTTATAAGAAAGATTAGATGTATCAATGGTATAGGAGAAAAGAAGAGAGGAAGGAGAGAGAGACTTGTAAAAGCTGGAAGACCTATCCTGTTGTGTATACATTATTGGTATCTCCTACCTGACATCGATTTTCTCGAGAACATACAATTGCAGTGACGTAGGGATAGATAAATCCTTACTTTTTTTTTAAAATACCATTTATTCTATCTATCTTTCTTACGATACCCTATAACAGCACTTCTAGGCATCCTTTTCTTTTGTTGATGAAAAAGAATGTACCTAATAAAGTCGTTAATTCTATTTCAGACACTAATATCAAATCTTTTGTAAGCTAATCAATGGTATGTGCGCATTTGTTTTTAAAGGCGATTCATTGTGAGCCATTTTCAGGTTCGATAGTATAAACTGCTTCTAAATTTCTCTTTACTTAAGTTTATTGAATCAAGGAGATGTCTTGAATCATACGACAGTTTTCTAAAAATAAAAGACCATTAGAAAACGAAGAGTGTAAAGGAAAAAAACGATCACCACAATAAAGCGCTAGTGCTCTTAAGAAGTCTAAGATGTCTGTGTTACTATTGAGATTGCATAAGAATAAAAAATAATGCTTGCATCGATTTTCAACATATCACATATTGAAAGCAAATTACGACAAACTATCTGTATTGCAAGGAAATATAGCACTAGAGCTTATTGAGAAACAAAGCGACGTTGGGCAAAGCCATGCATGTATATATATATGTATGTATGGGTGCGTGTATGCGCGTGTGTGTGTATATGTGTTATTTTTCTTGTTCTTCTTTTTCATTTAATTTTTCTTTTTTGTCAATCTAAAGTCAACATGATCAACTTATTACCTAATGAGTTACTTTGGAACGTCTTTGGTCATCTCAGCTACCAAGATCTAGACAAACTATCTGAAGTAAAGCCAATTTCAGCGACAGTCTTATATTTCATACAGCAACATTACAACTTTCATTACAAAACTAATAGTCTGCTTGGACTTTATGAAGCCATCACGCCTACCGAGCGACAATTAAAAGAAACCAAGCACGAATTTGCCAACAAAATCTTACAGCTTATCTGTACTCAAGTAGACATGCTACCAAAATTTGAGCATCGAAATAAGTTCACAGAACTACTTGATATAGTGCAACAATTTGTGGTAAACAGAATCTTGGCAGACGATTTAAAGGCGGGACTTGAACATGACTATGCAAACCTGTGTCTTGAAGTTAGATCATTATATCTTCACACGCCATCTATTCGAGTACTTCATGATCCTGTAAGTTTCTTATTTGATTACCAAAAAAAAAGAAAAGAAAAATGCACATGTACACACGCAGCATCGACAGAGAGATAGAAATTAAACTAACATAAACTATGTTTCAAACAAAAAGAAATATAGACGTCGAAGTACTAAACATCCATTAGCACCCTTTTTACCGAGAGATTACACTTATATATGGCGTCAGCATTGTACTAAGCCAATGCAGGATCGAACGAAACATACCCGATTTGCTCTCTTCTTTGGCAGTTTATTTGATCTGACGAGCTTATACCTTGAGTCTAATCTTGATGGTTCCTTCGAGGAGTGTGCGCGAGAAGCGCTTGTATCGGGAAATGTAGAGGATTTGCTTATCATGTGTATAGCAGCATATAGACCAATTGACGTAGAGGGCATGCGTATGATGGTCACACATGCAGGAGAGCAGTTGAGGCATTATTTAGAAACATTGGACAACTGGGTAACTACAGATCCTACACCGCAACAAGAGTTTCGCATGCAACAACAACAACAACAGCAACAGCAACCACTTTTTGAAGGTGACGATGAACGACACACTGGCCCACCAGAGTGGCTTATACCGGATAGATATAGAGTAGCTGAAGATACAATCCTAAGGCTTAAGGTAAAATAGCAAAGAGAAACCGAGAAAAGCATATATATAGTCTATAACTTGTTTTATGTTTATTAACTTGATACTCTTTATTTTTAAGCTTATGAATCATCTCTATCAAAAGGGCTGGCGCTGGTTTCAGTAATCTGCCCAATCAAAAAGCAAGCTTAAATTATTTTGTATTCGGCATTAAAAAAGAAAAAGCTCCTAATTCAAACTGTCAATTTCACACTGCCAAAATTTCCCTTTTCTTTTTTTTTCTTCCCTTCTTTTTTTTTGTCTCTTTTTTTTTTGTCTCTAAGCTTCTAGCCAGGCTTTGAAAGAAAAAGAAACACTCACAAATCGCTTAAAGAATAGTAATGTAAAATCTACATAAAATGTTCAGTTTACTTATATGTTACATAGAAAGATTGCAGTTAAAGATTATTATTCTTGTGTAAATGATCAATTTTTTTTTAAATCAATTTCAGTATTTCTTTTTTTCCATTTCTTTTCTTTTTCTATATATTTTTTTCTTCTTTTTTTTTCCTTTATGTGTTTTCTTATACCTATATTAAGCTACCACAGTTTATAGACTGCTTTAAAGCTGCTGGTTATAAACACAAATTGTAGAACTGTCACACTTCACAACGCATATAGAAAACCCAAGCCTAATTCTTATTATATTTCAAGTCTTTTGGACTCGCCTTTTAAAACAAAACTACTGTCGACTTCGTTTGTTCAGTACAATAAGAACAGCAAGCGAAAACGACCTAAATTGATGGGTATTCAAGTGAATTCACAGTATAAGTTATATTCACTATGTTGGTAAGAACAATATGCTGTGTTTTTCCGGGTATGTCTTTCTCATGTCTTGATTGTTACCATAGCTTTGTATCTCTTGGTGGATTTATGGTATTTTTTTTACTCTAACAAGTGACTATGTATGAGTTTTCTTTATTTTCTAACTTGTTTCTCGATGACGTTTTTTTTTTCTTTTTTTTAAAAACAGTATGGGTAAAATGATTGATGCTGACAATGAAGAAAAACGAAACTTGTATTCACTAATTACCTAAAATAGTTATGACAATGGCACACTCACCGTAATTACAGCCATGCCTTCTTTTCTTAAAAGATACAATCTGTATAGTGATACACCTGCAGGTTATGCTATCGTGCCAGTTTCATTGGCCGCTTCTTTTGTTGCTTCTTTTGTGAGTCAGCTCGTGCTTATGCAATCCCGTTAAGACTGACAACTTCAATTAGGTTTCCGGCTTTGTAGCGGATGGATTAGGCAGAAAGAAGTTTTTTCTTTTAGCCTCTATTATACATGAGGTAGGCTGTATCGTAGAAATCGCAGGCCATGGCCAGGCTGCTTTTTTTATTGGCCGTATCTTGACTGGATTCTCAGTTGGGTAAGCAATTTATTTGCGTATAACAAACAATTTTTATAACTCTCTGCATATAGTATCTATAGTATGCTTGTCCCATTATGTAAGCAGCATTTGAGAAGGGAGTTATGCTTTACCTATAATAACAAAAATGAAATAACCTATCTAGATCAAAGCGAAGTAGCAAGACCTCAATGTAGAGGGCGCCTGATTACTTTCTACCAGTTTTTTGTTACCCTGGGATTTATGATTGCATTTTGGGTTGGCTATGGATCATATCAACTTGATACAGATGCTGCTTGGCGTATACCCATTGCCTTGCAATTGGTGGCTGGATTCATCCTCCTGCTTGGCTTATTATTTATATATGAAAGTCCTCGTTGGTTAATCTACAAAGATAGAAATGCAGAGGCGCTCCATATTTTAGCTCAACTTAGATCAAGTGGGAATCAGCGAGATGTTGATGTCCAGATGGAATTCACTGGGATTGTACAAGATGTTGCCTTTGACAAGATGGCCTATCAGCAGCGCTTTTTAAGTCTATTGCGCAAGGGAAATGACAACAATCGAAAGAGAACTTTTTTAGGAATGGGAATACATGCTTTCACTCAACTATCTGGTATAAATGCAATACTGTGAGTCTGAACAACTTGCTCTCCTTTTCCCAGGTCTAAGCGTTTTCCTTTAAAAACTAGATTTTATTTGCCTTACATACTTCAGTCGGTGGGACTGAAAGGAGTCCGCTCTACTCTTTTCGGGAATGGTATTGCGGGTGTTATTAATTTCTTAGCCACCTCACTTGTTTTTCTTTATGTAAGTATCTCATGTCTGGGCAATTGTATAGATCAAAACATCTTAACTTTTTTCAAGATTGATAAATGGGGTCGCCGACGGATTTTGATCATAGGCGCATTATCTATGGCTGTTTGTATGGTTGCTATCACTATCGTATCCGCTATATCAAATCAACAGCTCTTGAGTGCAGTGGATACACCCTATGCCAATTCAACTCTCGTTACTAGTGCCATTGATAATGAAGGTGCAGGGTATGCTATCATGGTGCTTTTGGCTATATTCTTAATCTGTTTTGCAATGAGTTGGTAAGAAAGAAGATGCTGAAATAGATTATAGATTACTTATGGTTGTTTTATAGGGGGCCTGTTGGTTGGATTTATCCGGCAGAGATCTATCCACAACTGATCCGAGCTAACGCAATGGGCGTCACTACTTCTTGTAGCTATTTAGTCAACTTATTTGTTTCGCTCGTATCACCTATCATGTTTCGCAATATATGGTGGGGTACCTACCTCTTTTTTGGCGTGTGGTGTTTGATTATGGCTATAGTAGTACACAAATTCTATCCAGAAACAAACGGACGTTCGCTGGAAGAGATACAGTTGATATTTAGTGGCGCCTTAATAGACCAACGTGCAGATGCACATCACCCAGCTACTGCTGCAGAAGCATTGCTCCATTTAGAGCAAATGCGTCACCAGGATACCTTGGCGCAAGCTTCCAGTGGCCGTTCTCAGTTCAATTTTAATCTACCAGCAATGATAGTCGTCTCAAGTCCTCGTAATGTGTCTCGAGCCTTGAATCGTAGACTTTCGCAAGGAGACGACCCTCAGTCTATACACCGGTCTCTGTCTTCTCATTCTGCTTCATCATGGGCTTCAAGAGCTGCTAGAAAGCAAGAAAATGATCATTCTGGTAGGTCTTCATTCCAATTAGATAGCAAGAAGAAGAAGCGCTCTTTTCCTTCTAAAAAGGTTGATAATCCTGAAGCTAACAGTGAAGACTCATTGCAATAGTTTCTCTTATTCATTGTATATACTGTATATAAATTGTACTATAAAGCGATCACAACATTCTCCTGCTTTCTGTTTAATCTTTTTCTAGAGTATGGCATAAAATGGAAGAGAGGAGTGTTAAAGATAGAACAAAATCACATGAAAATTGCAACTTTAAACTTAAAAAAGAAAAGAACAATACATAGGATAATATCAGCTCAAAAGAAACCCTGTGCCTTCCTGTAGCTAAACAGATAGAACTCAAGCATGATCTGTGTTTTATGGCCAACCTATTGATACAAGATACACAAGATATTTGTAAGGCAATCCTAAACAAAGAAATGTTGCCCAATCATACTTCATAGCGTATGGTTTTGAACAACCGCATTTTTTGTTTCTTTTTTAATTGAGTCTTCTCTCTTTCTGTTTTTCTTTCTTTTTCTCTCTCTTTTTCTTTGTATTCCTTTGTCCCATCATGCGTCTTGCTGTCGTCTTACTTAGTGCATTAGCCTCTGTTATGGCTATCAAAGAAGCTCCTACTCAACTTCAAGTTGGTAAAGTACTAATTGTCTAATTCCATCATATTGCTCCATTTGACCATGTGTTAACTAGGTATCAAGAAGCGTGTTCCTGCTGAAGAATGTAAAGTAAAATCAAACAATGGGTAAGTAGAGAAAGAAAGGAAAATATCAGAATCATTCTGGTTTTGATCATTTTTCGAATTTTACAGTGATGAATTATCCATGCATTACACGGGTACACTTTTCGACACTGGAGTCAAGTTCGACAGTAGTCTGGATCGCAACCAACCTTTTGTATTTACGCTCGGTCAAGGTCAAGTGATCAAGGGCTGGGATCAAGGTTTATTGAAGTAAGTTGGCATGTATGACAAAGTTCGACATTTTTCTCAAATCTTTTTTAGTATGTGTATTGGAGAAAAGCGTAAGCTTGTCATTCCTCCCAGTTATGGTAAGACTGATAAAGAGGCGAAAGACAAGAAAAAATTAATTGCTTAACGTACTATCATTTAGGTTATGGTGACCGTGGTGCTGGAGGCGTTATTCCCGGTGGAGCCACTTTGGTGTTCGAAGTCGAGTTGCTGGACATCAACAAAGCAAAGCAGTTCAATCAAGACGCCTTTTTAAAGAACGACACCACAGATAGACCCGATACATTTGTCAAGTAAGTAATATGCATTGTCACTATTACGTCGTTCTTTACTCATTTCTCGATTAGCTTTACTTCACCTAGCTTCCTTCTCTCCACTGCTCTTATCGTTGGTCTCTTCTTGGTTGTCTTTAAGCTTGCTAGAAAACAAGATATTGATGAAGCCAAGAAGGCAGCTGCTAAAAAGACAGATGAAAAAGAAAAGAAATAACAATAAAAAAGAAGACTAGTTTATTCCCAGAAAAGAAAAATTTAAACGCGTGCTTTATTTGTTAACGTTATCATCTTGACCTTTTGCTTTGTCTACCATAGATTGTGCTTCGTTTTTTACAGTTTCTGCTGTTTGTTTGACTATACTAGGTTCTTCTTGCTTGTTAGTGTTTTGAGATGCGGGCTGTGTATCGTAGTCGCCAATCTTGAACAAGCCAGTAGAGCCAGATGAGCTTTCCGATGTCTTTTTAGAGAAAGGATTCTTTAATTGACCGACGTCCATGATAGCGATAGAAGAGATTTGGTGATAAGAAGAAGAGTAAAGAAAAAGAAAAGTAAACTTGGATTTGCATAAACAAAAATCGTATTTGAATTATTCAGAGCCAATCAAATCAAGCTGATTTATTAATTAAGTATTTTTTAAAATGGAGAGGGCGTAAGACGTAAGTAAGGTTTGATCACCTTGACACCCTTGGGGAAAAGTGCTTGAGCTTCTTCTGTAGAAACAGAAGGGTGTACAATAACATCGTCACCCTTCTTCCAGTTACCGGGTGTTGTGATGCGATGCTTATCACCTAACTGTAAGGAATCAATCACACGCAAAATTTCATCAAAGTTACGACCAGTAGAAGCAGGATAAGTCAAGATTAAGCGAATAGTCTTTTTGGGATCAATGATAAATACTGAACGAATAGTGAATGGAATGCCTTTTGTATCCACATTAGTAGCATCCTATGCATACAAAGTGCATTCAATATAAGCCATACTATCAAATTTTCTCTTTTTTCTTTATACCTGATGATCTAACATATCATAGAGCTCAGAAACCTTGCGGTCAGCGTCAGCAATGATAGGAAAATTAAGTTTGACATTTGAAATTTCATTGATATCAGCAATCCATTGTTCATGTTCGGCCAAACCGTTTGCTGAGAGACCAATCACATTCACTTGACGAGCATCCCATTCATCTTGAAGAGCAGCTACCAAGCCAAGTTCAGTGGTACAGACAGGAGCTAAGTAAAGCACCCATAATGTTAGTTTACAGAGGAAGTTTAATGCGCCTTTCTTTACTTACTGAAATCAGCAGGATGTGAGAAGAGAACAGTCCATTTGTCGCCAATGAATTCATGAAACTTGATTTTACCTTTAGTAGTTTCAGCTTCAAAATCAGGAGCAATTGAACCAAGTCTAAGTGACATATTATGAGATAGGTTGTGTCGATAGAAGGAAAAAAAAAAGAAAGAAAGAGAAAATCTCAAGAGACTGCAGGAAAAAAATATACTTTTTATTAAAAAAATATCACGCGTGTACGACTATGCAAAAAGAAAACAGGCCGATACGTTTCAAAGAGTTATGATTGGCTTAGTTTAGAGGGATGAAATGGCGCAATAGAGCCACTAGAGGTGCTCATTAACTATACGAATGGTTCTCTTGTACTCAGGTTGATGCAATTATCTTGTGCCCATGCGAATCTAGTGAGTTGATAAGATGCCAAAAGTACATTTTGCTAAACATAAGCCACCTCCAAATCTATTTGAAGAGGAGAAAGCTTCATGCTTTATTTAAACTTTTTTTTCTTGCTTGGCTTACTTGTATGAATCGACTTTATGCTTGGAAGAATTCCCAACTGCCTCAGCTATGCTTAGATTTACGTACTCAGGCTCAATACAATGCTTGTCATTTAATACCGTCCACAAATATACCCTTCTCTCAACTAGTAGTCAGGCAAGCAGAATTGCCTCCTAAACATATGCCAATGGCTGTACTTCACTCTCATGATACAACACATGCTATTGACTGGTTAATCCAACGAGGATGGCATTGCCCCTTTGTCATTCCAGAAGAAGCACTGGACTGGAAGCAACTGATAGAACAACGATGGGCTGCATCATGTGACGGTAGAGACAACCAAAAATGGGTTTTATTTCAACCTTCTCCCTTTTTGAAAAAACATATTAGCTATCTCGAAGCCGAAATAGAAGGATCAACACGAACATGTCTCGATATGGGTGGTTGTGGCGCGGGTAGAGATATAAGTTGGATAGTATCTACTCGCCAACATTGGCGAGCTACTGCATTCGATTCACAACCGGGTGCTATTCAACGCATGACTCAACTCGTACACTATCTTGATATTCAAGATCGTGTACAGATAGGCCAGGTCAAGTTCCAGCACAATCAGACATGGAAGTGGATATCAGAACCAGTGCCCATTCAAACATATGATCTTGTGCTCAATATTCGGTTGTTGTCAAGGCCGTTTTGGTACAAAGTACCTTCTTTATTGAATAAGGGCGGCTTTTTTGTGCTTTCTCAATTTCTACATGATGATGATCTATGTGTCTATGATCAGCCTAAGCGTAGTCATCGGTTAGAGAAAGGAGAAATAGAGAAAGTATTCAGCCAGATGGGGGACATGGAAATCGTCATGAATGGAATAGAAAAGACAGAGGATGGCAGGCCACTGCAATGTGTCATTATTAAAAAGATAAATCCATAAGCTGGAGCAATGTCTTACGAGGGTATTCTTCTTCATCTGTTACTGCTTCTTAATTTAATATATGATGAATTCATAACTTTCCTACTTAGTGCTGTGTCACTCTAGCAGGAAAATGATGCAATCGAATGTGTAGCAGAAAAGAGGATTTCTGAACTGCTCTCCGCTTCGCTTTTCTTTTATCAAGATGAGGGTATGCATAATCATCCAAAGCAAAGCTCATGTATCATCCTGTATTGACTCATCTTATTCAATTATCATGCTCTCGAAATATGAATTTAGTAGCAATGATAACGGAGGCGTCACACAAGGAGAGATACAGTCTTTCGGTTGACAACTTGTGCACTTTGAAAGTCAGGTTTTGAGCTGGTACCTGTGTTCTTTAAAAGTGGCTATGTAGAGCTATTTTTAGATCAACTACCTTAAATAGGTGGTGGAGAAAGGGTCTGGATATATCATTCTTTTATTTCTTTAAAGACCAAAACAACAAGCTCGGTTTGCAAATACTTGAAAGAGGGAGAAAGAAACAGTTGATCAAGAAAACGACAGTGATGCATTTTGTCGGTTAAAGTAGAAAGTGAAGGAGTCAAAGAGATAAGATAGCCGATTCTTTTATAACGATAAAAGAAGAATATGGGCAAAGAATCCTTGTAAAAATATCGTCATGATCAATAGATCAAAGGTTCCAAAGAAAAAGGTTGGTTTTTCGCTCAATAAATACTTTTTTTAGCATTGCCTAGTATCTATCTACTTCCACACATGTAGGCCTGAGCATCCAAAAAAATGATCAACATCTCGTATTAGCTAAAACGGTTACTTTATACTTTATATTTGCGTAAATTTCATCGCTTGTTGCCTTCCTCATTAATCATGCATAGTCTCATCAATGAAACATTTGCTACTTTAAATCAAGCTTGTCAGACATTCAGTGTTTTGTTGAATTTGAATTGATTTTCTCCATTGGTTATCGTACTAATATTTTGACCCTTTGAAAGAGGAGGAAGGGCTTCTTTTTATCTGTCTAAAGCTATTCCAATTTATATGCTATACGTTCGTCTAACAAGCAAAGACTACTGTATAGACTTATGAATAGCCAAGCCATTGATTTCCTTTCAATTTGTTTGTTTCACAGCATCTTAAAAACAAAATAGAAAAATCAATGTTCTGCAGAAATGATCGGGTATAAATACAAATGTGTTTATTCTATGACTGAGCTGGCACTAAAGCTTGGAAAAGAAAATTAAGAAAATTATAGATGGATTATATACAATATATAGTACAATGTCACTGTTGAACAGTTTGGCTTCTTGAAGCAGCTTTTTCATTTGGTGTCGTTGGTGACTCTAATGGCCGCGTCGAAAGGTTACTATTCGACTCAAACTCAGCAATACTTCCGAGATCAAAATGCTCCTTAAATTTGCTTTTGATAGGTGTTGGCTTTTCCAAACTAGAAGAAGAAGAGGTCTGATCGGGTGGAAATATATGAAGTGGAGAAGATGGTTGAATTGGAGACAGCAAGTAAGGTGCCTGTGGATGAATTGGTGAAGGCGCTATCATTGTTGTTATTACAAGCTTTCTATTTTACGGCTTCATAATTTTCTTCTTTACCTGGTTCAGTATGTTGACTTTGACGTCTAGACCCACAAAGAAAAGGAAAACAGAGTTGGCTTAGAGTACAACAACGACGTGGTTGATCTATGGATCTATCTTGATTTTGCCTGCGCTTGCGCCTCAAACAGTACCAAGATAACAGAATGAGAATCACAATAAACGCAACACCCCCTATGACAGATCCCAAGATAACAGCCAAATAATTTTTGGACCTGCTACTAGGATTAGCGACCGCATTAGTGACTAGCCATTGTGGTTGACGGACGAAACTTAATGTAGTTGTGTTGAGGAACTGAAAGCGACTGTCGCTTGATCCCGAATTGTCCTGGTAGAACATAACTAGATCAGTTGCAATCAAAGTGACAAAGGTAGGTGCAAACAGGCGCGAGGTTGAGTTGAGGCCTCTTTGTATCAGTTGTCTGTTACTGGCAATAGGTGTTACAATGATTTGAGTTAAATCCACGTTTGGAATATCCAATCTCCAAAACTGTTCATCAGCCTCGGTAGCTGTTGAACTTTGTGTATCAGAGGATCGGATTGGCACAAGCAATAGAGAGTCCGAACCTTCAATAGAAGGTTGAATTGGAATAGCCTTGATCGTGTTCGCGTTTGCATGAATGGTCCATAAGGTACCTAACCAGTGAAACGTATAGGGATCAAAGCCATCGATAGAGATTGCTTGTCCATCGGTTCGGACCAACAGAATCCATCGTGACGTTGAATAAAGTGAAGACGACGAGTCAAACAGAGGCGCGGGTATCAATGATTTAAACTCACGCCAAATCAATTGTATCGTATCCAGCACAAAGACAGTGTTATCACGGTCGAATAAATAAACATTATCGCCAAAAGCAACCACCGAATCGGCTTGTATAGAATGGTTGGTGGCGAATCGTTGAATGGCAGATTGCGAGCCTCTAAAGACGACATTTGTACTAGAATCCCAAGGTAACGATGATGACATATTTTTGATAGCACAGGCGCTTTGCTGAAGTAAAAATAGCTGACCTGACTTTGTGATAGTACAGGTCATGTCTTCACGGTCGAGACCGGTGAAGTTAGATATCCCTGGAAGATCCATGCTCCAGTTGTCTCCAAATGATACCTTGATGTTATTCGTTTGGCCTAAAATATACAATGAACGGTTGAATGAGAATATACATGAGCTTTCATCGAAATCAAGCTGATTGAAATCAAGTGCCAATGATAAAGACCGATAAAGTAACAAGAAGAGACAAAATGTCTTTATGACATGCATGATTTCTCAAAAAACATAAAAGAGGGGAAAGAAAGAAAAAGAAACATGAAGAAAAGTTTGTAGATGTCTGGCGCACTTGCTTTTTTACTTTGTACAATGTCTTTCTTTTTGTGCTACAGACCAATTTGGCCAATTGAATACTGGTCGACCAAAACGAATGCACTCCCATTTTCCTTTTGGTTTATATGCATTGAGTTTCTTTAAAACAGAGCAACAGGAAAAACTCCCAAGAATTAGGCATTAACTGTGTTTCTAATAATAGTTATCCAAACCTATTTTGATGATGTCTAAGCCAAATGAATGACTTCAACGATTCTTGATTTTTGAACTTCTATACGTGTCGTATGCTTATTAAAGAAAAACAAAAAGAAATGAAGTAGCTTTAGACAGAAAGAAAAAAAAAAGTATTTGTAGACAAAAAATGAAGAGAAAGAGAGGATATTGTTTGATGCTCAATCCGAGACTTTCTCTTTCCCCTAATTTCTTTTATTATCATGTTTTTTTTGTTATGATCATACATCGAGTTTGTTCTGATCTCTTCTTTTTTGATATGCATGAGTAGGTAAAGGCGTAATTAAATTTGTTGCTTAAACACTTTAACCGGCCTTGTGGCTATTTTTCAAGAAAAAGAAACGTTAATATTCAATTCGTCCTATGCTAAAAAAAAATTGAGTAAAAAAAAATGAAAGCTTACAATTGCCAAGCAGCAGCTAATAGGAAAACATAAAAAAATTAGAATTTAGTCAATCTTAGCCATGTCTTCACTTACCGATGAAAGGAGCACCGAAGCCGAGACCCAAGTACAAGGTCATCTTGACAGCAAGAGCAGCCTTGTTCTTGGTATCAAAAGGAATGTTCTGAAAGCAAAAAAGAAAATAAGTGCTTTTGTTCTTTTTTGAGTTTTGATGTTACATCAACTTACTTGACCGTTGGCGTTGGAGAAGTGGTAAAGATCAGAACGAGCAACTTGGCGAGAAGAAGCACGCATGGCGGAACGAGCAAGAACGTTGGAGATCATTGTTATTGAAGTTTCTAGAGAGTGGGGTGAGGAAAAGAAGAAAAAAATATTTATAAGGGCGGTATAAGAAAATATTCTTCTAGGCAGGGGAACTTGAGATTACCACACCATAAAATTTTGTTGTTCCAGTGTGTGTGCGCACTCGCTCACATTAATTCATTTCCCTATATAGCTAACCATACACGCATCGAGGCTTGAAGTATTTCGGACACTCTTAAGCTTAACATCAGTACTTTTAAAAAAGATGACGTTGCTTTTGGGACTGTCTTCTAGAAAACTTAAAGATCAATCATTTCCAAGCACCATAAGTTGTCTTGAATGTTGTTGAGACCTATCGTTGGTATTTAGTCCAAACGAGTACATACTATATAATGAGTTGAATATCGCATTTGCTTTTTGGCCTTAAACAATCAAGGAAATTTATTCTGAAGAGCAGTCAGATCACGTCTACATTTATTGAATATCGACAATAAAACTTTAGCGCAAATGCCTTACGACAAATAAATGGTAGAACGAGAGCTGTGCTTACCAAAGTATCTGCTATCACTATTGTCTAGTCTTGTCTTGAGATATCCATTGGAATCATATATCATTTGGATCAAAACTTCTAATAGTAGCATGTCTCTTTGTTTATATAGCTGTAAGGATGAATAGGACGAACAACATTGTCAACCCTTCCAACACAGTGCTAGCATGTAGTTGGTGTTTTAGGTTTGTTTGCTATTAATATTATATGCAGCTAAATCCCATTGCATTTTCTGTTTATGAGCTATTACTAGCTTCACTGGTATACCAAAGAGGAGGAAACAAGAAGCTAAACCCAACAATCTTGAAAGTGAAACTATGATATATTAGCTATAGTTGCAAAGCTACTACAGTTATTTAATCCAAAGTCCATTGCTCGACAGGCTTATCGATACAGAAACCATTGTAGTACTAACACAATCAGTTTCAAGCAAGATGCTTGCAGCATTCTGTTCAAAATATATGCTACTAAATAAGGGGCCTCTATCTGGATTTCATGTCACTCTTAGCTTTCATGCATCAGACATAAATCTTCTCAAATAGATTGGCAAAATACTATGAATAAACTTATACCACTAAATCGAAAGAGGAATGACGGGTCTCTATGTTATCCTTCTATTGAGACTAATATAGATCTTTTGGTAGATAATAGCGAGGACATTAAGATAAATCTAATAGACTCGGCGTATCAAAGAAATAGCACGAGACCCCTGTAACGATGGCAAGGATGTTGTTAATAAAGGCGTTGTCGCGATTGATAGTGAAAGTCTATAGATTGAATCGCCAGATAAGAGGTATAATCTTATTTAGTGTACGAAATGCATAATTCACATATAAGCAAGTTAATAAAGTTCATTTAGGCATCTAGATCGCTCAGTTATAATAAATGATGACTCGCATTAAGAAAAAAAACTAGTTTAACACTAGACTAGATGGCAAGTATTGATTATCTTTCATCTCAAAATGACACTCTAACAATGCGTGACTTTGACGGACTTGCTTGTGAATTCCCTGCAAACTGGCATTACCAGCCAATAAGATTCTTTCATCTTTACCATAGCTCTTAATATGGTAATGACCATCTTAAAAATCGGGCATATTTAACGTGTTGTTTGATTGATTTCTTTCTCTTTTTCTTTCTTGTTTACTTTCTTCAGCTTTCTAAGACTTCTATATATCGCGTACTATGGTTGAAAAGTAAGTCAGGTAGACTATATGGAAATCAGTTTGATCAACCATGATATTTCTACTTTAGAAAAATTCTTTTGCTTGGATCAGGTTTTGTTGCTGCCCCTTGTGTTGAATATCTTGCTCGCAATCCCAAAAATAAGATCACAATTGGTACGATATTACTTTGATTTTTGTAAATTATCTGAGGCTCATAACAACTGTAGCTAGCAGAAGACTTGAGAATGCTCAAGCTTTATCAAAGCAATATCCTGGTACTGTTGCTGTCTCTTGTGACATCAATGACGAATCTGCTATTGAGAAACTAGTCGCTGAACATGACATTTCTATTAGGTAAGTCAAAAGAAGACAAGATATACAACAATAACTGACCACTTCTATCAGTTTGATCCCTTATATCTATCATGCCAAGGTGATAAAAGCTGCTGTCAAACACAAAAAGAATGTTGTTACCACTTCTTACGTTTCTCCTGCTATGTTGGAATATGATCAAGCGTAAGTTCAATAGATAGACAACTCAATACATTTCTCATCTCTTTATTTTTTGTGGCGGGTATTGTTTAGTGCTAAGGATGCTGGCATCACTGTTATGAATGAAATTGGTCTTGATCCTGGTATCGATCACCTTTATGCTGTCAAAACTATTGAAGAAGTTCACAGAGAGGGTGGAAAGGTAAAAAAGAATAGAATGAAAAAACTCTCTGCTTTTTTCTCACGGTATGTTTCATAGCTCAAGGAGTTTATTTCTTTCTGTGGTGGCCTTCCTGCTCCTGAAGACTCCAACAACCCCTTTGGTTATAAGTTCTCTTGGTCTGCTCGTGGTGTTCTTTTGGCTTTGAAGAACACTGCTAAATATCTTGAGAAGGGTAAAGTTGTCGAAGTCTCCGGCACTGCTCTTATGGATTCTGCAAAGAAGTTGAATACAGGATATCCTGGTTTTGCCTTTGTTGGTTATGGTAACCGTGATTCTACTCCTTATGACAAGCGTTACAACATCCCTGAAGCCGAAACTATCATCCGTGGCACAATTCGATATGATGGCTTCTGTCAGTTCGTCAAGGCTCTTGTTGTCCTTGGCTTCTTGAGCGAAGAAGAAGAGGCACATCTTTCTGCTGATGCTCAAGATATTGCTTGGAATCAAGTGATTGCCAAGACAGTGGGTATTCAAGATACTTCTGCTGAGGCTTTACAAGCTGCTATTATTCAGAAGTGTGACCTTAACAACAATGACCACAAGGACCAAATTCTAGATGGTATGCGTTGGTTGGGCTTCTTCACCAACACACCTGTTCATCGTCGTGGATCTTTACTTGATACCTTCTGTGCCACACTTGAAGAAAAGATGCAATATGGCGAAAATGAACGTGACTTGGTTTTCTTACAGCATCGTTTTGAAATCGAACTTAAAGATGGCTCTCATCAAACCCGTACATCTACCTTAGTTGAATATGGTAAAGTAGGCGGTTTTTCTGCCATGGCCAAGACTGTGGGTGTCCCTTGTGGTATTGCTACTCAACTCATCTTGGATGGCAAGTTGACTGCTGTTGGCGTGCTTGCTCCTATGACAAATGAAATCAATGAGCCTATCATGGAGCTATTAGAAAAGGAAGGCATTGGCATGGTTGAAAGAATCTTGTAATAAACTCTTGTACATTTTTTTTTATTATAATCCTGATTTTCTAATCTTTTTGACTTTTTTACCACCCTTCTTTTGAAAATCGCGCCAGCTATTGACACGATTATCACGAGAAGCTTCCCATTGCTTTGCATCCTCTGCTTTTCGTTTTCTTTCATTGACTATTTCCTCTGCTTTTCGTTTCTCTGCTCCTTCAGCTTCCATTTCCTTTTTAAGTTGCTTTCGTCTACGAAGTTCCATTTCTATCAGAATTTCCTTCATTTTGTTTTTCACTTGAGTTTGGCCTTCTGTAGTCTGCAGATAAGGATATTCCTTTTCATCCAGGACTGCCTTTGAGTCGAGGGAGGCTTTTAGACTACCATCTTCTGCATTCTGTGTAGGGGCGTTTACGATCACTTGTGTCTTTACTTTATGTCCATTCTCTCTCAAAACTTCTACGCGGGCTTCTTCTATCACTGTCATCAGAAAAGCTAAGCGTGTTTCATCAGTCAACTCAGATTCAGCCTTTTTCAAAAGTGCAAAAGCATCCTGTGCACGTTCGTGTTTCACTTTGTCTGGGTGAATCATCAGACTCTTTTTGCGATAGGCCATCTTGATAGATTTAGGATCGGGTTTGTTGTAAGGAAGTTCTAGAATGGCAAAAGGATCCAGTTTGAAGCATGATAATACTCGATCGATCTCAATCTGTTTTTCTGTTTGAGAAAAGTAACGATCGAGATCTTCTTCAGACGCAAGTGCAGACATAATGATAAAGGAAAAGAAAGCGGTGTGTATGTGAAATAAATAAAAGGTCTATTTTTATTTTATAAAAGAAAAAAGAATTATGCTGGCACTGAACACAAGGCAATGTTTTCTTGATGGTGTGTTTTTTGATTGATATCTGCAGATGAACGAGCTGATGATGCACTGAGATGAGAGTATTTAGGAAGGTATGTTCCAATGAAGAAGAAGAGATAGACAACAAAGGAAAGAGCAATAGCAAGACCATCAAACACATAAAAAGCCCATTCAGCTGAGGCTACAGCACCTCCACGACCACCAGCATATTCAGCAACACGATAGATGGAACGAACATACAGTAGAGCAATTGTAACATAGAGAATATAACAGAGTTTTTGCTTTGCATTGTGAACCCCATCGACATGGTAGTTGTATTTAGGGCTCTTATGGACATGGTATGTGATAGCTGCGAAACTAGCAAAGAAGATGAGTTGTGCGCCTAAACCAACCAATGCGATTGCTTGACCAAGGTCGTACATCTTGGGGCTTTTTCCAGCTTGAAGACCACCACCAGAAGCTTGCAAGAAGAAGGCCAGAAAGTCACTCCAGAAAAAGAACCAAGTGACAAACTTAGGCTTGAGGAAGAAGCGTTGACCTTGAACGTTAGACAATCGAACCATTTCACCCACCGTCTTGTAATTGACCAAGGCGAGAGCGTTAGGTGACAAGAGCAAGAAAAATGTCATAGCAACATAAGTACCAAGTGTGATACTACTCGTTGTGGCTACTCGAACAGCATAACCTATACACTCTGCTAATGCAGTGAGGGGGAGAATGTATAGAAACTTATGTCCCTTGGAGAAATATACTCGAGCAAACATCAAACACATCAGTATACCATATACTACAGCACCCACAATGGCAAGTGTTTTGTTTGGGATGTAGCCATAAAAGCGGTACATGTTTTCAATATTTGGATCCATATTGTTTTATATTATGCTTGTTATAGAATAAAGTGTAGTTGAAGGAGAGAACAACAATAACATTAACAAATCTCTGGCTGTATTTATATCTATTTCTTTACTGCTGAAAGCTTGATTTGTGTTACATGAAAGAAGAGGTCTTTGAAATTAGACGTTTGTTGCATTTTGATCAGCATGTTTCTTTTTGAAAAAGAAGAAAGGTTGCATTCGATCTGCTACTATCTGGCCGGGTAGAATTGCTCTTAAATCTACGTAAACATGAAGCGTAGTCTTGATGTATCTTAAGTCGTATTCTGTGAGTTGAAACCACTTATTATTAATCCAAAAAAGATAGCTCGAAAAAGCCCTACCTTAGTGATTGGCCAAGAATCAATTCTTGGCGCTGAACACGAGGAAGTGTAAGCCATTATCGCTTCAAGACGTTGCCAGAAGAGATCAGAATGGCTGATGTCGAAAATTGCATGCCAAGACCTGACAATGCCATCGATATGAAAAAGTAAACTTGCCTTGTTCTTATTTATAGATCAACGAAATGTATTAACAGAATTAATATGATTAATGCGTTGATGACAATGGCAGATCAAAGCCCAGGTATTACACAATCAATGATCCGTCAAAGTCGCCGAGTATTTCCAAATATGGAAAATATCGGCTACCCGGAGCTGTCATTTTCAGAATAAGACAAAATTTTATAATTGGGAATTGTCGAAATAAGTAATTGGATAGTCCTCTTTCGTTTTCTTATTCTATGATCTGATTTATTAAAAATGCTTTTACTGGTTACTTTAGAGAAGGAAAAAAAAGGATTGCAGCCCGTGGCTTAAAGAATCATGTTCTCATCCAGCAACCTGTACTAATATTTTGGTGCCAGCCTCGTTCCTTGATTGGAAGCAATACATTAAATCTTTAAATGATCAGGTTTGAACTGTCTGGCTCAGAAAATCTTTTTAAAGAAACATTTAGTATTATCAAGCAAATTTGGGATTCAATCGATAAGACTATAGAACAACCAAGCATCTGGACTTAGGAATTTACGTCAGATTCAATAGAAACTACCTCTTTATGTTTTGGTACTGCTTAAATAAATCTACCAAATAAGTCTGGCACCAAAAACCTACCGAATGATATTACAAGTCAAGATGCTGCTCTGATACTTTCGTCAGTGCTAAAGGCATATGATCTATCGAGGTTACCAATCAATCAAACTCATCCTAGCTCGAGCATTATGTCAAATAAGCAGCTATAGATGATACACAACTGGTGTATCTTAGCCATGAGTACAAAAACAGAATATCTCGATTCCGAAAATAACCCTGAAAGGAATCTTAAATGTTTGAGGAGCTGCTCTAAAGCAGAGTCGATTGGAGTAAAGTTGTTTCTATAGAAGACAGTAAGCCTTTTTCGGTGTCTTGCTTGGAACTTACCTCTAGTCAGTCAATCATACCATGGACATTTCCAGCAAAACGATCAAAGTAGCCTTTAACTATTTAATAGAAAAAAGGGAGGATGCTTGATCGTTCCTTTCTGGATTTTGATTTGATTGATAACTTTAAATATAGATTATCTCTACCTCTTATTCATGTTTCAGTATCAGATTTTTTTTTGGAAACTCTCAACACCGCATTTATACATTGCGGATTTGTTAAATATTCAAACACGGCATCAGCTGTATTAGAAGCTGCTTAGATCTGTCTATTTTCTTAACATTTTGCATTTGAACATTTACAGTTTTATGTAATTTCGTACTACAATTTTGAGTGCCTTGATATACCGCTAGTTGTATAGTTAATATACGCTTACTTTGATAAACTTGTAATTCATTTTAGGTCAAAGCAAAAGCATCCGGTTATAGATATATCCCGAAAGTTTCACCCCGAAAATCACCCTTTTTTTTATAGCCGTGATGACTATCTAAGAAATGGTCATACAGAGTTGAGGCTTACATAGTTGAAAAGCCCTCTTCTTTCTCTATTATCTTTACCCAAATAAAAAAGAATAATATGTATTCCAGGAAAGAGGTACTTAGCATTAGAAATTTTAGACCTGAAACTTTGACACTTTTAAGTCGAGTGATCGATATAATTGTCAATCAGAGACTCAATGAAGACAGAATAAAGAAGCTTGAGCTATGCTAAACTTTGATTAAGCTTCCTGGGATTAGTGATCGTGCTGAACAAAAAGCGATCTCTATAATTTTCAAGAGGTTGGAAGCTTCCAAAAAGCGACCTATAAGTCAACCTTGTCGTGAATTGGAGCCGGAATACATATCTGCCCTGAAGGATATTGTCAAAGAAAGCAACCAAAAACGACAGGTTGTCATTGTCAGACGTCTTGTAGTAGCACTAAAACAATAGAGGAACATTGAGGTAACCTACAGAGTTCTTTTGGAGGACATGCACAAGCTCGGTCCCTCTTACTAGAAGTTAAAACGAAGAAACATCCTTCATTATGACCTTTGAAAGCCTTTGGATTGAGTATTTGAATCGATAATCAATCAAAAGGCTTTCAAACATGAATGGCAATGACCAGCCAACTATGTCTGAGGTGTTTTTGGATGAATCTTATTGCTACCTCGACTATCATACTTTAAAATTGTTAAATAATTGAACTTCTTCCTGAGTTTTGAAATGGTTGCAAATTTAAGGAAACTACCTTTTTGGCTTACTTGTGCCAAAATGGTCTGATAGAAACGAAACGTATCTCAAAAAAAAATCCCATTTTTTTTCTGATCGAATGATGCTACTCTTGTAATTATACATTAAGTTCTTCTTGAGAAAACTAAAAACGGAGTGGAGTGAAACATTTGGGATATATCTCTAACGAAGTTTTAGTACTTTAACTTTGACCAAACACAAACTCAATTTTGCCTTTCTAGACAGCCTCTTATATAATCAAAAAAGTACATTTATGTAAAAGAAAAGGTGTGTATAGTAATGTCCTAATTCGACCATAACAGACGCATCACGATAAGCATATGCACAGCTTGTTTCTATGCTTACATCAAAATACAATCACATATTGAGGTAAGTAGAATTTTTCATAAGTCCAAGTATACTAATACAATTTGAGAACGTGTTATTTTGCTTGTTTCCGAGAACTAATCGTGTTCTGTCCTCTTACTAATAATGTGAAAAATTCTAATGCTTAATATATTTAAGGAAATAAGCTATCTTTGTTCTGACTTATCAGAAAGCACACCTAAAGAACGTTTAATTATTTCAATAGCATTTCAATGGGTGTAAATACTAGCATCACTGACAATAACAGGCTTTCTCATTCCAAAAGTCTACCAAAGACCTATATGAAGTTCTCCTCTCTTAGTTAGTTGAGTTAGCCATTTAAAATCTGCCATACTTCTTAACAATCATCCATAAAACCACTGAAGGCTGCTGAGGAATGTTTAGATTACAACTCAGGTGCGATAGATAATAATTCTTCCTTGAATATCAATTATAGGACTTCTTGCAAAAAGAAAAGAAAGACTGCTATATGTAATATGAAGCAACTACTATGCATTATAATAGCATGTAGGTCTATATAATGATGCTCAATCTTCAAAATTGCATAAATATCGATTGAATATTAGAACAGTTAGTATTTATAATGACTAATGATGTCTTGAGCCTGTATACGATGTATTTTACTTTGGTACCTGCCTTTTCTTCATTTTTGGCTATCCATTACCTCAAAAAAGAAACATGATGAAAACTTATAGTCATGCTATATATTGATTTGTCATCTTAACTTTTCAGTACCGTAGTCGACAGAATTGCGTTTAAGTATTATGCATTTCGTCCAAAATGAGTTTATTTGAACTTGAATAAGTTGATTTGTTCCGAAGTCAGCTTTAATAGCTATGTGATTCTGGAAAAACAAACTTTTGAAGTACACCTTTCTGATTCTACTCTCTTTTAAGATAATCAAGGTCTTTGCTCAATTGTTTGTTTGTTTGTTGATTCTTATTTTGGCTTAGGACAGTCGTCATTTTGCAGTTAGATAATGATTTGCTACTTGCTGTAACGCACAAACCTTTTGTACAGATATTCTCATACTTAAGTTGAGATTAATACGTAATGTGTCTGTAAAGAGTACAAGAGCAAGACAACTCACTTAAGCAAACAGAAAGACACATATGTTAATGATTCTACCCCCGTGGCTCATGTCATATGTGTTTTGTAGAAAAAAGAAATCTGGTTGATATAAAATACAAACCAACCTCTGATCAATTCAAGATAGATAATGAGCTTAGTATATCTCATCCCCATGATACTGAGAAAAACTCATTCTAGTTACACCATAGTATTACGACTACCTCATATGCCATGTCATGAGAACTAATAGAAGTATCTAGCAATTATATTCTCAAAGATAAAGAAAAAGAGAGGGGGGAGCGTAAGGAACATGACCCGTATCACTAATAAAATAAGCCAAATAACCAATTGATAATGAATTGCACTAAAAATGAAAACATAACCAATGAAGTCGAGAGAAGAAAAGAAATGGCATAGTGTTATATTGGATTCAATTTGATTTTATAAAAATTATCTCTCTCTAAAAGAACCAAATAAAGCTCAGGACTGTGTCTGTAAAAGGATGCACAAGGCCAAAACAATTGATCTATTGGGCTATTCTGTATCACACTGACACCAGCAGCCTTTCTTAGCACTAACTAGAGTTAATGGTGTTTGGGTAAGCAACATTTTTCTTTATTCGAAAATTCTCGAAAAAGAAAGAGAGAGAGATTCAATTTAAAACATACGATTATGAAGATCATATTTGGCTGAAACGGTAATAAAAGCAGCCAATCTAAAACAAAACATAAATTGATTTTCAAAACAAAATACTGTACTATGATGGACACTTGATAAACTTGTTTGTCTATCTTGAGCAATTGCTGCGTGTTTTAGACCCCAAAATAGACTTCAAATGAGGTGATTCCCCTTTACTTTATCTACTAGACTGTTTATTTTTTCAAAAATGTAAATTTGTGATCTGTTCAAAAATGCGTACCAGATCTTTTGTAACACACTGTGTAGAAGGTCAGTGCTTTTTTGTATGTGTTTCATTGTGCATGGAGTTTTCTTTGGTGTAACAAATGAGTACTAGAGTCATGAGAACAGACTTGTAGTGAGGTACAGTTCTCTATGACTGGATAATAAAGATATCATGGGGCATTGAGTTTTCTCTTATTGCAAGGCATATTTATTTGAATCATCATTCCACTACAAGGTATCTAAGAAGTCAAGGTATCTTTGGAAAGAAACGTATGTCTTTTCAAACCAAAGTACGTTAGAGAAGCACAAGCCTGGCTTACTTTATTCTTTTTTAGCTATATAGAGAAAAAAATCAAATGACTTATTGAGCCCACAAACATGTGTCCAATTTCGTAGACCTGTAATTGGGCTAAGCTCATTAAATGTATGATTGCTCGCTTTTACATATAGCTCATTGGCTTATTACGGAATTTCAAAGTATAATGAGGCAATATGCTTAAAAATGAAGCTATTTATCTTTACGAATGAGCAGCAAGAAAAAAAAAAGCGAAAAAAGAAAGCTTTATGAGTGTAACATACGTTATTTTTTTTAGTTGAATCTACTTGCACAATTAGAGAAGTAGTCTAAATTAAAACAATGGCAGTATTTGGGAACAAAAAGAAATAAGGCTCCCTTATTTGTTTACTTGTCTTACAAAATAAATGTTATGGTTCTCTCCCATGACATATTTGTGGTTCAAACACTTTTGTAACAGATATAAATAAGTAGTAACTGTTCCATATTTTTCTCTCTTTCTCTTTCTTTTTTTTCTAATTTTACTACATGCTTCTATTATTCACATAATCACTCAAAGAAAAATCCAATGTCTATCATCAGCTCCCCAATAATAAGATCAAGTTCATTCGACATACTGAGCAATAAGAATATGCCTGGCCATGCTTCTCCTAAGCCAAGCATATCCCTAAGAAGGTCCTCCTCGGCTTCTTCTTCGTCTTCTGTTTCCTCAACATCCTCTGTCAACTCCATTGACAAGAAATACTCTTACAAGACTTGCCCTATGTGTTCCGAAAAGCTACTTGTTCGAATTCACGGGGCTTTTGTACACAAATGGATTAACTTACACTTCGCCAATAGACATCATGAATGGATGCATGTTGTTGTTAACCTTCATTGAGACATATAAAAAGTAATCAATCATACCAATCAAACCCTTTATATTGTACATATTCAGTCTACCATCTCTTTCTTTAAATAAACTCTGTATAAATGATGCATACTTTTTTTTTTATTTATTAAACAGACTCATCGTTATTCCTCTAAAGTCTTTTGCTCATGAAAGTTTTGAGAGGGAGCTGCTTCAGGCGTTTGAGGAACTTGTTCATGTGAGATTTGTGCGTGAGCAGGAACAGGGGCAGGTGGAGTGGCAGGCTTTTGATATTGTGAACCATGGTTGTTATATTGGTAAGTGTTTTGATTGTAAGCTTGTTGATCTTGGTTTTGATAGTGTTGAGCGAGTCTTTGTTTCTCTTCTTCAGCAGATTGTTCATGAACTGGTATACGGAATCCACCTGCGTCAACTCTTTGTCTTATTTGTTGACCTTGAGTATCTTGTCTTGCATGGCTAAATTGCTGCTGAAACTCAGTGTAAGGGCGATGAGTATAATATTGTTGTCTTTGACTGACATGTCGATATAGCTGGTGATAATTTACTTGATTGTACATCATATTAGTAGGGTCATAAAAGCTACTGTCTTGGCGGTTCCAGTGCTGTTGAAGAGGTGTATGCATAGGCATAGGAGAATCAGTCAGGTTTATATAAGCTGGTTGGGGTGAAGCAAATCCTTGTTGTTGAGGCGACAAATGACTGTGTGCCTGTAGAGGAGAGCCAAAGAAGGCCTCGTTGTATCTATTTTCATGCACTTCAGTGCTTTGAGGAGCCTTGACATCTGAATCATAGGAGCCATCAGGTCGCGAGTGCTCGTCATAAGCAGGTGGGGGACCGTCATACAGATCAACTCGCTCAACATCAACTTCATTCTGACCGTTTCTCTCTAAGTCTCCTGTTCTGGAGGAAACCTCGCTAGCTGTAAGAATTGGTTGTTGAACATTAGCATCAAGGTCGGCTATGCTATCTTGTGTCTGTCTTCTAGGTGGCAATTCAGGCGGTGTATTTGGAGGCTGAGCTTTGACGTTTTCTGGTTGCGCTCTCTCTGGCTGTTTTCCTTTACCGCTAGGAACAGTGTTTGCAAGTGTAGGACGTTCATCTTCTGCAGATGGCTTCCAATTTTCGAGTGCATTAACTGCATCAGCAAAAATGATGGCAGCTTCAGGTCCTTTTTCATAAGGATTACGATTGATTTGTGAAGGAGGTGTAGGTTCAATTTCGATCAGGTCAGTCAAGTATTTTCCAAATCCTGCGATGAGAGCCGTCTTTTGGGCATACTCGTTCATAGCATTGAATCGAAGATAGAAAGCTTCTTTCAATGCAAAACGCTTAAAGTCTGCTAAATCCATTTCAGATTCATGTGTGTCCTTAGCCAATGAATCCAATTCGCGTTGAAACTCAGTGAGTTTGGGTGATTTGGGGCTATTTTTCTTTAAATTCTGGATACGAGATTGAAGTGATCGCTTCTTTTCTCTTTGGTCAGAAAGCTTTTCTTCTTTGTCTCTAATTGATTTGATGGCGTGTCTGTATTGCTGGTATTTATCTTTCCATGAGTTGAGTTTTCGTTTTCGATTTATCTCTTTTATATGCCGCAATACACTTACTTGCAAATTCTTGTTCAACTTCCACTTGCTTATTCAATAGACGGAAAAGCTTATCACCAACAATATCCTGTGATACAACTTAATGTCTTCTTCTCGCTCAAAATCAAAAGCAAAAGCAAACAGACTTACTTCTAAATCGCGCGAACTCTCCGTTTTATCTTCCTCACACTCTTGTTGCGTCCATGCTTTTAAGGCTTTGTTTGTTTCTGAACGCTCATAGGCAAGTGTTCTCATAGAAGCCAAATCGTTTCTCTCTTGAAAAATCCATAATGATAAGGCCTTAGTATCTTGCTTCTGCAAAGGGTTGCTTTTGACTATTTGAGAGTGTATATCAGTTTTAAACTTTCCAATAGAATACTGTAAATCTTTGAAATTCATGTTGCGTAAAAGAAAAGTAAGAAATTATTAAACTCTCGGCAAAAGACAAATAAATAATCCTTACTAAATTAATACTCATGTAGTACAAGAAGGGGCGAAGTGTTGACAATGAAAGACTTGGCAAAGGCATATATCTCATATGACATTGTTGATCTAACAAGTAACAGTTTGTTTTTAAACCAACAAGCGATTTCTCAAAGGCTGTGCATTCTATGATTTTAGTTGATAAATATCTAGTACACCTTAAAGCTGAAAAGCAGGAGCAGAAGATAACTAGTCAGTTTGAAAACAATTAGTTGCATGTAGACAGAAAACCATGCAATATTCAAAACTTGAAAAGAAATTGTTGTAATCGAAGAGGCCTAAAGTTTATTTTTACAACTCTTGCAAAAGCCATACAGGCTGTCTGTGTTATTAAAATGCAGCTGCTGGATTATGGTATGTCAATCCGTAATGAGGATCTTGAGAATAATACGAGCTTCCACGGCCTTCCCATATAGGTGGGCCAGGATAAATAGATTTTTCAGAAGGATCATGGCAAACGAAGAAAGGAACCGATTCATAGACACAGTGTACAGGCTGACCATCATAGTTGACCATAATACGATAATGGTAGAGGCCACAAAGGCTTGTGACATTGAGAGGGAATAGAACAGAGCCTGTTCTATCTTCACCAGTATAGAGCGCTAACCATACAAAAAATCAGTTATGAAAAAATGGTTTTGTAACAAACAAGCCATATTGCTTACTCATATTTTCTCCAACTATGGATTCGTTATGTTGAGTGGAATTAATCACTCGAATGCGCCAAATGACATTGGGCTTCCATACAGGCAATTCGGTTTCATTTACTCTCCATTTAATTTCCTGAATAGAATTGGATGCAAACGAAAGGCCAGGGAGCTTTGGATGGTCAATATAAAACCCGCTACAATAGAAAGGATTAATTCGAGGTGGATTGTATCCATATTTCCACTCATGAACTGCTGGTACAGGAGACTGATTAGTGGTAGCCTTTTCATTTTTACTACTTGGTGAGCGTGTGTGGTCTTCATCTTCATGAGAATACTTCGAATCAGATTGAGTATAATCTGAGGCTATCTGATGTTTATGATCAGCTTGCGAATGATGCTTCTCATCTAAGTGGTCATAATTCTCCGCATAATGCCCATAGGCTGCAGCTTGTACCAAGCCCAGTATAAAAACTGTAAGGATACAAAAGGTAGTTTTCATTGTTTTGAGTTAAGATAGAACAAGCATTGTTTCAATTCATCTCTTTTTATAAATGTTTCTTTTAGATATGAGGAAGAAGATGATTTCGTGATAAAAACTTGTCAAAAAAACCACCTTGATTAATATGGGCTTCGAGCACGCTGAGTTGCTCCGGATATGCACAACAATAATACGGGAGTTCATTCAAATAGAGCTCTTGTTGTTGACATGTATTGTACTTAGTTACTAAGCTAAAAATACCTTCAAAGTTTGTTTTCGAATTCAAAATTCGACTCGTAAGCAGTGCCAGTCTATCTGGAGCTCAAATTTCTTAATGTTCTCTTTACCAGCAACAAAGCGTGGTGCTGATATAAGAAGGACAACTGCATCTATTTCAGTCATTTTTTTCAGGCATAAAATAGTCAACAGTAAAGCACAAAAGCTTAGATCATGACACTTTGTGCATACTCTGTCAGTAGACTTGCACGGTAATCATAAAAACCTGTCTATAGTATGTGAATTTAGAAGCAAATGCCATGCTAGAACAAACTGATAACCTGTGGCCAAGCTCAGCGCTATATCTTAGTCAATTAGCTTACTGCAGCTGTTTTTTGGGAGAAAGAACAATCTGTATAAAATAGTATTTCAAAACGTACTGTGTTGTACTTGTCTTTTGAATAGGGTTTTGTAACTTAGCAAGTTAAGTGAGACAAATTATAGGCCTTTATTAAGGTGAAGAGAAAAAGTGTCAGACACGATAAACTCTTCTTAACCAGATCGGTATTTAAATCACATAAATGAGCTGTGGTGAATACCACATACTGTTCAGCGTTTATAGTATCTATTCATGCTATACAGGCCTCTCTCATAAGAATATGCTTCTAGCAATACTATGTTATACCGATTGTTTTTTCTCCCAAAAAACAGCTGCAGTAAGCTAATTGACTAAGATATAGCGCTGAGCTTGGCCACAGGTTATCAGTTTGTTCTAGCATGGCATTTGCTTCTAAATTCACATACTATAGACAGGTTTTTATGATTACCGTGCAAGTCTACTGACAGAGTATGCACAAAGTGTCACAAAGAGGTGAATTAATTACTAGGTCAACATGCAGAGTGCAGGTGGCTAATTCTACAGCTTATTTTTGGAAAAGCTTCTAGATGGTAATGGAGTAAATGTCACATCATTTACAAACAAATCATACAACTCTTTTCTGGCTGTACTCCCTTAGGTTGGAGCTACAACATAGCTATCAAACAGAATCCCCGCCAATTGGATAGTAACGTCTTTGGCTATGTCAAACTGGATTAATTATAGAAAGATTTAAAACCAGCAATCATCTGTCATCGCATAGCTGACCATTTTCTTGCTTTGTTCGCTAATTTTGAGAAACGCCAAGATCCATAAGCTTGACTGTAATGTCCTAAAGGAACTGTATTTACACAAGAAACTCAGATGATCATAGGTATGACGTTATCGTATTCTCACCATTTGTGCAACGTTGTACTTTCCCCTTTATGCATGCTGAATGATGCCCCATCAGCTACAACTTACTCTTATCTTCTAGTAGCTCACCTTGATTTACTAGGGCCACTCTCGGTTAAATTACAATAGGGAAGAGTGGAATAAGGTATACAGATAAACAAGAAGCGTATGTTAAGCTCTTGCAGCGATCTTGTCGGCAAACAGTATCATGATTGCAAGCATAGATTTGTTGATAGCCTTCAGCAAGTTGGCCACAAGAGCTGTTGGATAGATTTGGAAATTCGGTCGATCCTTTGTTTGTGGCAGTTCACATAGACTTACCCTGTATCAAAGTTTACCGGTTAAAAATAGTCAAACAAAACAAACCCATTCAGCATAATTTTTTTCCCTTTCGGTCAGGGAGTGTTTTCTTTGTGAACATGGATGCTAATGAATTAATCGAAGTCTTTAGATAACCCGATGTTGTTGTTCAATCTTTATGATGTTTGTATCGTATTCAGCAGCTCTGTACGAGTAGCTTTATATCTGACTATTATGTGCAATACTGTTAGTCAAACAGCATTTCTGTACCTAAAAAAAAACCTCGACTGTACATACGAAGACGCGTAAAAATATAGCATTATTCAGTGCTTGCAATTCGATTACATGAACACTTTATACTTTACTAAGCCTATACTAGAAAGTCTGGACCCAATACTCAAGCCAAGGAATTTCCTGCTTTGTAACTTACTGTTTGATGTTGTTTGATGCTTCCTATGTTTTGTTGCTGTTGCATTGATTACCTCATCTATACTGAATTTGTTTTTCTAATTTTATAACTGTACTATTTTTTTTTGCATAATGATGAAATACAATATCTTTAAAAAGGCACACAAACGCTCACGTATACCCGAGTTTTTCTCTTTTTCTTTTGTATTTTTCAGTTTTTAAAAAAAAATCTATTATGGTCTTCCTCTCAACAGCTATCTCCAACGGTAAGCATACACAACAAAAAAAAGGGGTAATAGAATAATATAATTGATTCCGACTCTTTTTTTTGGGGGTATCAATGTAGCCCGCATTGAAGAAGCCAACAGCAAAGGCGAGCTTCATCATGAATCTGTAGGAACTACTGTATATGGTAGCCGATGGGCTTCTCAAGATATTCCTAGGTAAAGTTTCGAAAATTAAAGAAAAAGAAGCACAACATACTTATGGCTCTCTTCTTTTTTCTAATAGATTTGATTTACCAGAGGTAAATCAGTGTTTTAAGTGAATGTTATTTTCTAAGAGACTAACTGTTGCGCATTTTCTTTGTTGTTCTAAAACAAAAGGAAGAAATGCCTTCAAGTAAGTAGTTTTCAATTTTATTACGCGTATAGACTCATTGACAAAATCTTCTTTATTTTTCTGTTATGTACAAAAGATGTAGCCTACCGTTTGATCAAAGATGATTTAGCTGTAAGTAGTTTGATGCATTTCGAATATTCGCAATCCATACTCAATTCTTTTATAATATAGCTTGACGGAAACCCTGCTCTCAATCTTGCTACATTTGTCACAACTTATATGGAAGACGAAGCTGAAAAATTGATGGCTGAAAACCTTTCTAAAAACTTTATTGATTATGAAGAATATCCTCAAAGTGTAGAGCTCTGTGTATGTTAAAAACTTCAATTTTTCTGAAAAAAAATCAACAACACTAATACTTCATATAGAACCGTTGTGTTAACATGATCGCTCGTCTTTTTCATGCACCTATGCATAGTGCTGAGGAAGAAGCACTTGGTTGTTCTACAGTAGGCTCATCGGAAGCTATCATCTTGGCTACCTTAGCCATGAAGCGACGTTGGCAAAATGCCCGTAAAGAGAAGGGTTTACCTACTGATAAGCCTAACTTGGTCTTGGGTGCCAACTGTCAAGTTGCTTGGCATAAAGCTATCCGTTACCTCGAAATTGAGGCTCGTGAAGTAGAATGTACTGAAGACTGTCTCTACATGGATCCCAAGAAGGCTGTTGACCTTGTGGATGAGAACACAATTGGTGTTTGTGCTATCTTAGGTTCTACTGTAAGTGTTCTACGTAAGAAAGAGAGAGGGGGGCTTGTACTTATAATGACAACATATATCACTTTTAGTACACTGGTCATTATGAAGATGTTCAAACACTGGACAAATTATTAGAAGAAAAGAACCAAGCATGTGGTTGGGATGTTAATATTCACGTGGATGCTGCCTCAGGTGGTATGGTTGCACCCTTTGTCAATCCTGATCTTGTTTGGGACTTTAGATTAAAGCGTGTAGTCTCTATCAACGTCTCTGGACACAAGTATGGTTTGACTTATGCAGGTATTGGTTTTGCTGTCTGGCGTAGCAAAGAATACTTGCCTGAATCTTTGATTTTCAACATCAACTACTTGGGTAGCGATCAAGCCTCTTTCACACTCAACTTCAGTAAAGGTGCTGCTCATATCATTGCTCAATACTACGTGCTAATCCGCCTTGGTCGAGCTGGCTTCCGTCAAATCATGACCAATTTGACTGAGACAGCTGATCATTTAGCTGAAAGATTGGAAGCTACTGGTCACTTCCAAATCCTTAGCGAAACACAAGGCCGCGGTTTACCTTTAGTTGCTTTCCGACTCAAGGATAAGAGACATTACAACGAATTCGATATTGCCTCTAAATTACGTGAACGTGGTTGGATTGTTCCTGCTTATACTATGGCACATAAGGTAGAACACATCAAGTTGCTACGTGTTGTTGTTCGTGGCGACTTTTCTCGTTCTCGCTGTGAGATCTTAGTGAAAGACATTGTTGCTGCTCTTCATTATTTAGATGAAACAAATGAACATGCTCTTGAGAAGAAGCGGTAAATTTTACTATCTTTAGCCATTGTTGATATGTACTAATATCATTTTTTTAGCGAGCATCATAAAAAGCATTCTCACAGCTCAGTCTATTCAGCTAACCCCAACAAGCACGCCGTCAAGTCTTCTAAACATGCTGAAAAGCATTCTGAGGACAAGAAGAAGCCTGCTCAAGGCCCCTGTTAAATTTAATAGACTCGATTACATTTATTGTTGCTTAATAAAGAAAACAGCTTTTACTCATCTAAACATCCCCATATAGGCTTAACAAGATGGTATTCAGAAAAAAAACTTAAAAAAGAAGAGCGGGTACATACTTTATATTGGTTTTCTTCACGATAGCAACAAATTTTGATATGTGAGTAAACAAAGTTTGCACCAGAATAAGTTCGAAACAAGAACACAAAAAGGCACCAAAAAATTTTTTGAGATCTCCTTTATCACATTATTTCCGAAAATGACTCCAACTCGATCACTCGGGAAATACTGTAGGTTAATATACAAAGTAAATCTTTAGTATATCAAGCCCTTATTTTTGTTGCCTTGTCTGTCAAAACTTCTCTTTCTCTTTTCTCTCTTCGATTATCATTGCAACTCATTGTATCTAGACGGGAATGAAGAAAGGTCTTTTGATATATTTTTGCTTGACATTCTATGCCACTCTGTCAATAGCTCAGAGTACTGATGAAGAGGATAAGGAGCAGGCTAACACGAAAGCCTCGCGAGAAGCCAAGGTGCGGGCGGCTGGTGCACTTCTTGTAGGATCCGCTGGTATTATGGTGCCAGATGCTTCGGCAGAGAAACCGATGATTATAGATAACGAAAAGGATCAACCTCTATGCAAGCCTCAAAAGCTACTCAAACCAAAGAAGTCACTTCAAGCCATGAAGGGATATGAGTACTTTGTCTTGACAAATGAAATCCTTAAGCCTCGTAAAATTGTGATTGATAAAGCCAACCATATCTTGGTGATTTCTCATAAGAATGGTGTTTACTCTGTCCGTATGGATGAATGCGGTAATGCTGATATCAAACAAATCTTGGGCAATGACATGACGGATTTGCCGGTTGGTGATGGTCTGGCTGTCGCTGGTGGTTATCTCTATGTCAGTACAACTAATTCTGTTTACCAGTTCCCTTACAGTGACGGTCAACACTCTGCTTTACTAAAAGGTCGAAAAGTGGTCAAGAATATTCATTCAATCGAGGATGCAGAATCGCCTGACATTGCCATTGACCCTTTTGGCTACGCTTATCTTCCTCGATCTGTAAACCAACTAAGCAATCCTATGAATGAGAACGATGCTATCATCAAGAAGTTTAATTTTAGGTCTATTCCTAAGGAAGGATTTGACTATGATATTGATGGTGAATTGTTTGCTAAAGGTACCAACACATATGGTGTCATGGGTTTTGACACACAAGCTCGACTATGGGGTTTGAACAGTATTCCTACTAGTGATATAACAATCAGTGGCGTTAAGACACTCTACAGTAAAGTATATCATCTGTTTATTTTTTCTGAGCATTGAACTAAAAAAAAAGAATAATAGATATCTATGCCAACACTATTGCAGAAGAATTAAACATGTACGCCACCCCAGGTGCACACTATGGCTTTCCTTACTGTATGACTGAATTCAACTTGGGCAGCAGCAAAGAAGAACCCGCCAATATGGGAAAGCAGTGGGGCCATCCAGGCTTTATGAGAGAAGATTTATCTCTTGATGAATATTGTCAAGTAGAGCAACACAACACACCTCCATCATGGCCAATTGAATCTAACTTGGTTGCCAGCAGTGTCCAATTTTTTATGGGAACTTTCTGTAGTGTGGGTGATGATAAAACTCTAGGTACATCTGTTGGCTTACCTTGTAACTGGACTGACACGCCTCTTGTGGCTAACCATGGTAACCCATCTCAACCTGAAGGCCACAGCGTTGTTCGTCTTCCTTATGACGACTTAGGACACAAGGCTCGTTGGGACAAGAAGCCTGAAGTTATTTTGGCACAAAAAGAATCTTGTAAAGAAAAGGATTGTTTCTCTCCTTATGGTTTAGCTATCGATAAATATGGTCGATTGTTTGTTAGTAGTGATACAACAAATGAGATTATCATTGTAAACCGTGTCTATAGCAAGCAAGCTATCTATACTATTACAGCCAAGCTTGAGGCAGAAACATCAAAAGAAGATGAAGGGGAGGAAGAAGTTGAAGGAGTAGAAGATACGGAAGGTGAAGTACAAGAAGTAGAAGATATGGAAGGTGAAGCACAAGAAGTAGAAGTTATTGAAGGTGAAGTCCAAGAAGGTGAAGTCCAAGAAGGTGAAGCACAAGAGGTAGAAGTTGTTGAAGTTGAGCCTCAAGAAGGTGACGCTCAAGAAGGCGATACTCAAGAAGGCGACACTCAAGAAGGCGACACTCAAGAAGTAGAGGAGGTAGAAGCTAGTGTCTAAGACCTGCTCGTTTTTTCTTAAGAAAAACGTATATATTTATTTAGAATAAAGAAGAAAGTAATTTACTATGCAAAGAACAAAAAGGATATATTTAAAAGTGAGGTTTCTTTTTTTTTTTTTTTAGAAAATAGGACGATAGCCCAATCGTCTTCTGCTATGTATCTTATATCCAAAGAAACCAACGATTGCAAGTAAACCACCGGCAATCCCAATGATCATTAGCATGACAACAATAGACCAAGCAAACGGCAAACCAAATAAGCCTCTTCGGATAGGTATCAAGACAGTATCAATCTCAATCACACCACCACCTGCTGGAACACGACCTAGACCAGTCACATGTGCACGATTGTTGTCACCACCGTTCTTGACTTCTACGAACAATTCACCCTTTTCGTTTTCTCTTATAGCAACCTTATCATCATCAGACAAAAGAGTAGCATACTCGCTTCTCCTGTCCTCCTGTTGGACAATCCAACGGTCTTGCCAGGCTGTAGGCACAATGTGCAATTTGGCCAAACGTTCCAGTTGATAACTGTCATTCAACAGGGCCTCTATGTCCAAATGAGCAAATGCTTTATCAGAAGGAGCCAGGATGACCATTTCCTTCTCATCAATGACAGAGAGCAAGCCCGTCTTTTCCAATATTTGCATCATCAATTTAGACTCAATGCCAATCAACACATGTCTGTTGGTAATATTGATCTGAGAGGGTATTTGGACTTCTGAGATTTTATGGACAACACCATTGGATACCAGCATGTCATGTTGTGTTATCTTGCCTGTTGTGTGTTCATTGCCACCAGGACTGCCGACTACAACCGTTTGGTCTTCTTTTTGACTGATGTTGAGAGTTGCATTTGCTAGTGTATCTATCTCTATCAAGGGTTGTTTCATGTCGTCATAATAAAGTAAGGAAGGTGCTGCGTGATATCGTAAGACAGTTTGTAATTGAGTTTTAGCAGTTGGGTGGACTAGGTATTTTGCCACTAATCCTAGGTTCTGAAAAGCCTCGTTGGTTGGAACAAATAAAGTCAATCCATGAGTATTCTTGATCTCTTCAATCACTTCAGAAACATAAAGTGTAGCGATAAAAGTAGAAACATCAAGGTCTAACACTAATTTCTCAAAAATATTGCCTGGTACAGTAACAGGTTCTGAAAGCTGATAAATGACATCTTGGTTGATGTTGACTATTTTCATAGGTTGTTAGTTTCCATGTACTGTTTGGTTAAGCTCTTCTCTATTCTAACTTACTACTTTCTCCTATCACTCTTGCACGGTCAAAGTAGATTGAATTCGGATGATTATCGCTTTCAACTGAAACAAGCATCTTCTGACGCTGATAGCCCAAATCGGGTGATTTAAATTCCGAGTCTAACAAAAAGGATCCTTTCTTGAGAGTATAGGGTTGATGAAGGATATGATATTCAACCCAATCTTTTGAAACAATTGATTGGTTGATGGTGTCTAATGCAGGTATCAAGAAAGTAGCGTTATGTCGATCGTTGAGATAATGATCACTAATGTTGTAATTATCCATCAAGTCAACCATATGTGTCGAATTAGATCCATACAAGTATTTTCGAGTATCAAATACAATACTGGGAGGTCGAAAGGTATCACTGATTTCATGAATCACACCATTAGCAGCGATGATATCCGATTGCTTAATGAGCATATCGTTGACAGCCATAGTTGCTGATTTCTTATCTGAAGTAAGTACGAGTGCATCACCTGAGAGTGATTTATCTATCGAAAGAAGGATATGGGTTAGATGGGTTTATCTAACAACAAACGGAAAACCCTTTACATGTTGTCTTGCCAGCATTAAATTCATCTAGAAAGATGGCTTTGTCAATGATAGCATACTGAATAAAAGTAGAGAGATCGTCTTGTCCATGAGGTGAAGCAAGATAAGAAGATTCAATTAAATTAAATTTATCTAAAGGAGTTGAGCTGGTGGTCAAAAACAAGGTAAATGGACGCTTTTGGTGTAACATATCAAGTAAACCAGTAGATGCCATCCATTCGTGAATCAGCTTGCTTCTGTCTTCAGTTACCATATCTCCTATAAAACAGAAAGACACTCAATGACACAAAACAAAATTAAACAAATGTCCTGTAAATTTACCAAGTAAACTTGGTGGTATCAGCACACTGTTGATTGTATGAATATAAGTCTTATTGTTGACTTGCAAGTCACTTTGGATGATTTTGGCTTGATTGACTGATATGTCATCACCCTTTTTACTAAACTTGATGCGTTGTCCTGCACCACTGTTATTATCGGGAACTAAATAGCCTGAGCGTATAAGCAAAGTTTCTTTTAGTTGGCCGTGATAAAAATCAGTTGATTTCATGCCCTTTCTGATGATATGGTACAGTAAAGTAGAACGATCAATTGTTTGGTTTGTTTGCTTGAAGGCATCGTTATCAGGTGCAAAGAAAGTGCCAGATTCGATCTTTTTGACATATTCTATCATCTGATTCTTCTCTAGATAACTTAAAAGTGTCTCATATCTCTTGTCTTCTGAAAGGACATCAATGATTGTTTTAGCTGATAAAACAGTATGAACATACAGTATAGCACATAGAAAAAATATTCGAAAAATCATTAAGAAAAAAAGCAAAAAGAAAGAAAGAGTCAGAAACAAGAACTGCGTCATTCGGGGCAATAGACATGCATGAACTTGCAGTCACTTTCCTGCATTAGAAAAGTATCACAGCTAAAAGAACAAAGTTTCTACTTTTCAGACAAATCGCTCACATTTTGAGATTTAAAATATCTTGCTTTGAGACACTTTCTTAGAATGATAAGAATTGGCCACTTTTTTTTTCAAGAATGAGAGGCGTTCTTTCTAGTAGCTTTTAAACGGACTCTTGCATAGAAAACAGAGGTTTACTATCTCAGAGCGATTAGACTAGCTGACTTATTAAACTTTGTAACCTACAGAAAAATATTTCTTTTTTTCTTTCTTTCTTTCTTTATACATCTTTCATCAAAACGCGATCCAAACACTATGTCCAACCGAGAAACTACTTTAGAAGACATTCGAGATAACTTTAGCTTTGACAGCAGAAACAGTAACATCTTCTCTAATGTGACTGGTGATATCAGAGATCTTCAGTTGTTGATCCAAAAGGGTCAAGGTCACATCAAAACAGCAGCTGAAGAACATGAAGAAGCGAAAAGAGCAGAAAAAGTAAAGAAGGTCTCAAAAAAATATACAGAATGTTATCTGATAGCGTCTCAACAAATAGGTAGCAGCATTAGACGAACGATTCAAAAGACTGATTGACTTGAGCAATCAGCTTCATTGTCATAAGAATACCATGGATCAACTAAAGACCCGTATCGATCGAGGAGAGAAAGTGGTAAAGACAATCACTCATTTATCAAGCATAACTGTACTTAACATTTTGACATATATCAGAAAGATATTGCTGGTCACTATGAAAAAGAAAAGGATGTTCAGTCCAACAAGATCGCAGCTGATGAGTCCAAAAAGTTTTACCGCAATAACAGTTATCTTGCATTTCGACAGCTACTTTGGGTAAGAACAAGCATATAAGAAAAAGAAAATTGAAAGTGCTAATATGAACATAGACCATTCACCACCCTGATGAAGAAATGCCTAGTTTAGTAGAGACCACTGAAGAAGATGATATTGTGATGGGTCCATCCAAGATCTCACTTAAATGCCCATTGACAACCACTTGGTTTGAAGATCCAATGACCAGCATTATCTGTAAACACACGTTTTCCAAATCAGCCATTTTCTCTCTATTTAGACATCAGAATGCTATCCCATGTCCCATTCCTGGCTGTAATCGTCCGGTACAAAGAGCGTCATTAAAGCCTGATGATCTAATGGCAGAAAGAGTCAAGCGAGCCAAAGAGAGAGAAAAGGAAGGACAAAAAGCCACACAGTTCTTTGATGTTGAATAAAAAAATCCCTTTATATATATGTGTGTGTATTAAACTCTAAAATCGCAATGGTTATTGGTACTGGACATTAAGCCCATAGCTCTTGCACGCTTAATGGCCTTTGCTAATTTACGTTGATTCTTTGCACTAAGACCAGTTTGTTCGCGAGGTAAGATTTTACCCATATCAGATACAAAGTGTGTCAACAATCTAAAGTTCTTATATTCGTTCAAAGGATCAAGACCTAATACTTCGAATGCGTCTTCTGTAGGTGTTGGTCTACCACGCTTTTGACGTAAGGATTCTCTGTAGCGTGCATCGTTGAGATCTTCAGGGTGATAAATGTCACCTTCATGGTGCACCTTTTGGTTACGTTGAACAGCTTCAGAAATAGGCTTGGCCTTTTGTTCTATAATTCCATATAAGTATGTAGTAATACAGCTATACTTTCAAACTTCTTACTGTTGACAGAATCTGCTAATAGATCAAGAGTAGCTTGTTGCAAGGCTATGTATACATGTCAAAAATAGAATGAGTCGACGGTATGGTTAAAGTTAAAAAATAGTATAATTACGGGTTTCAGCATTGGTTAATTGTTGAGTTGCTTCAAAAGAAACCTTGTTGGAAGGTGCAGGGGCTCGAATGACCCGAGAAACAGATGAGAATGCACGGATTTGTGAAAACATGAGAGCAGTGTTATATAAAAAATTAGGTCAACAAGGGGTCTCTCTTTTACAGTGAAAAAAAAAAGGAAGGAAAAGGCAGCTTAAGTCTGAATTCAAATACAGCTTAGAGTGACTGCGGGTATTTGTAGTTTGACATGTTCATACCTATAGCTGTGTATAAGAAAGTAAAAAAGGTGTCTATGCTATTAGCGGAATATACAAGGAGTTCGTCCGAATGCTTTATTGGGAAAGGCAACAAAAGTTTATTTACTGAAGCTAACAATCCTTTGTCTGCCTTCTTCCAAGAAAGAAAGAAAGAGCATTGTACCGAGATATATCTACTTTAGTGTGTATATGTGTGCATATATACACTGATTATCTATCTTATGATTTAATAAGATCTTATCTTGTGTTTTATGATTGCAACTATCTCTTTAAAGCAATCCCTTCTATTACCTAAAAAGGGAAATTGTCTATTGTTCATCATTCACCGCCTGCTTTAAGCCAGGTCGGGAACAATCAGAAAAAAAAACAAGGGGAAGTTAGATAGAGGTTTTGTCTATTCCGGAAAAATGAAATCCGGCTTTGTCATAATGCACCCAGCCTCTCTTTTCTTTTTCTTCTTTTTTCTTTTTTCTTTCTTGACAAACAACCCTGAAGCGATGATCAGCTTGGTGTTCATCAGCTACCTTTTTACAGCGTGGTATTGTTTTATGTTTGTCTTGAGTCTATTTGGACAATATATTGCGTAAAGACACAATGATTTCTGCATTACTGCACTTGTTCTCTCCTGAACTAAAATGAAAAGAGATTATTATTGATAGACAATCGAGGTACAATACCAAGCCAAAGCCGAAATCGTCTCAACTACCAGCTACAGAAGCAGAAGGCGTGTCTATCATTCGGCCTTTGAAGGGTGTCGATTTAGAATTAGAAGTCAACCTGAGGTCCTCTTTCGAACAGAATTATCCTAAATTTGAAGTAATTTTTTCAGTCGCATCAGCTCAAGATCCTGCCATTCTTATTGTCAAGAAGCTACAACAAGCCTATCCCCATGTCGATAGTCGCCTGATTATAGGTAAAAGCTGAAGGAAACTACGCATACATGACAGATCATTGAATATCTCCTCTTTATTAAAAAAAAAGGTGATCATCAAGTAGGCATCAATCCAAAGATCAACAATATGATTGAATCTTATAAGACAGCTAAATACAATATTCTCTGGATTTTGGACTCAAATGTTCATGTAGACAGAGATACGCTTGGAAGATCAGTCGATCAGCTTCAATTGCCTGGTATTGGCCTTGTCCATCATTTACCGGTCGCAGTCCATCCAGAGAGTGTGTCAGCTGAAATCGAACAAACATTCCTAGATACCAACCATGCTAAAATGTACTTAGCCATCAATGGGGTTGGTATTGCCTCTTGTGTCATGGGCAAGTCCAATCTTTACCGTCGTTCTGACCTGGATCGAGTAGGCGGTCTTGAGAAATTTGGTAAATACATGGCTGAAGATAACATCATTGGTGAAGCATTATGGCATCAGGGACTTCGACATCGTATGAGTGCTGATACTGCTTGTCAAGCATTGGGATCCATTTCATTAAAAGGTTATTGTGGACGTCGTGCTCGATGGGTTCGTCTTCGAAAGTACATTGTGACAGCAGCCACTTTGGTTGAGCCCTTTACTGAATCACTTGTCTGTGGCCTCATGGGCAGTTTTGGGTTCTATCGTCTATTGGGTGTGTCTCCCCTAACTTTCCTTTCAGTCCATTGGGCATGGTGGTTTATGAATGACTACTGTCTCTATCAAACCCTAGTACGTTCTTCTTCTTTGCATGCCAATAAGCAATTGTCTCTTTTGCATTTTGTGCGTGCCTGGGTCTCTCGGGAGCTACTTGCCTTGCCACTTTATCTATATGCTATGGCTGGTACCAAAATTTCCTGGAGAGATCAGGAGTATCGTTGTATTTCAGATGGTACTGCTATTGCTATTAACACAATAAAATAAATGCAAACAATCCGTTCAAGTTCGGCTTTCTTTTTTTTTTTTCTTTATTGCAGTACGGTTGGTAAACATGATCACTTTAGGTTAGTAAATTTGTAAATAGGTTATGTTGGCAGACTGTAATCGAGAATTGGATCAAGAGAATCTAAAATGAGGCTGGAACTTGTCAAGATCACACCTATTACAAGACCATTTGAGAATTACAATACTTTGGAGGTGATAGCAAACGATCGTTCTCTGTCAAGCCCAACAGTTGTTTCAGGAACATGCGTTCGAAGAATGGGGGATAACTACATTAGATAGTTAGTGTCAGTTTGACAATCCAATGAGAATCAGCGTTTATCTGAAGCTTCGTCATAAAGATTTCGATAGCAATTAAACAAAGTTTTGAATAGTAGCAGTACGAAGGATGTGTTGTTACCAAAACAAACAATGACCACTCTAGATTGGTTTATTAAAGTTATTGGGCTCAATTCAATCTTTCAAATGTCAAGAAAGCATTCAAGCTAACAATCTCAGCTATGGCATATTGTTTCCTTATAGTCAGAAGAGATATGATAAGAGCTGATTCAAGTTGAATTGATTGTCTCAAGAGGAAGCTTCTGAAGTCAGGGGAAAGAAATAGATCCGTAAAAAACACATGCTAGTAAGATGAGAAGAGTAACTGCTTCTTCTCTATTTCGTATTTTGTTCAAGAGTCAGAGTGTAATATTGCATTGACTTTTTAAAAGCAAAGACATATCTTACTATGAGATATCGAAAGAAGAAGACGTAAGGCATCTATGTATATGTTTAATGCTGTACAGCCTGTTGGTTAGGTACTTTGAGGGTGAGCTCGAACTGTTTGGAGGTGAAGCAAGCAACATCATTGATACGACATCGCTCATCATTTTTTTATGCACAGGAACTACCCAAAACATAGTGAGGGTACATTTCAAGAGGTTTTCATAAAAAGTAAGGCTTAACAAGACATTTCCTTTTTTTTTTGAGAAAAGCATTATATCGTATACTTATGTAAGGCGAGTCTATCAATCGAATGGCCTTGTCTAACATAAATTCTCAAAAGACGATTGCCCACCTTGATTTTTCAAGTCATTACTTCTTCTGTTTAGCTCCTTTCAGGATTTTCTCCATATAGCTCGATGTCTTTGGTGATACACTAGGTAATTCCTTCAGCTATCAGATGATCCGAGATCTTTTGGTAGCAAGCAGATACAGTTTGTTCTTATGGTTCTGTCTCTCCCCTGAAGCGATAATAAGACCTTTTTGGATTTTGATTTAGCAGGCAAATCAAAATTCATTTGTTAGTCACAGGTTGATTGCTAGACTGTTTCATCTATCTCTTACTGGCAGACATTATGATTTAGATTGAATCGAACGTAAACGGATGAAATGCCTTATGTGTAGTGTGTAGTTTTCAAAAGAGGGAGAGGGAGGGATTTTACAAGTGAAAGGCTATTTCGACAAGAAGATAAGTTTTCGAGAAATAAAAGAAGTACTTATCATTGTGATTGAGGAAGAGAACTAGAGTTGTCATCCATGTCATTCACCTTTTTAATGGGTTTTCCATTTTGCTTAGAACATACAAAAGCTTATCACAGCCAGTGCTTGATTTCTCAATATACTTGACATTATTGGCACAAAAAGCTCTAGTAACAGAAATATGGGAAATTAACTATTCAAATACTCTGTCGTCTATCTTGATATGTGTCAACTAAGATAGTATCTCTGTGAAGTGTGACGAGGCGACAAAGTCAAAAGACACTCTATCTTCGCTTACAATTGATTTACAGGATTCTCCTTTTGTGATCTTTGGCTAGTTAATTCCCACTTTTTCATCTAGAAAAAATCAATCAGTTTGAAACTAAAGATCAAAGTGTCTTTCTTCCTGCATGAAGAGAAGAGGAAAATAGCCAATTGCAATCAAGGAACAGTTCGGACTTGAAGCAACTTTAGTTCTGTGACTGTCTCTATTCGTTGGCCATTTGGATATATTCCAAATGTCTACTGTACTATTATGCTTTTCAGTCGTATCTCTTCTTTAGAATATCCAATATGGCTCAGTCACCAGATATAGCTACACCTACTGCAGAAACCAACAATGTACTTATTGAACAACCCACCTCTATTGACGAAGCCATTGCATTGGTTGTATCAGGTCCTTCCGATGCTCATGCGGGTATTCTAAAGACACTTTCAGCACAACAGTTGTTAGCCTATACCTCAGACGGCCTTGACCCACTCACCATATTGAATCCGGTGAATCATTCTCTGGCTTACCTTTATTTCATGTACGTTACAGTATAAAATGTGAAGCCGAAAGTAAAAGAAAAAAAAAAAGGAAACTAAGAGAGAGAGTTGTATAGAACAGCACGTTGTTTAGAAGCCAACAGTACTAACGGCATGCACCTGTTTGAACTACTAAACCATTTTATTCAAGTGTTTGATCCTGTTTCAATTCAAATTGCTACTGCGCGCTGTATATATATATACATAGATATATCGTTTATGTGCTATTTACTAATATCTTTCTAATTGTTTAGTTGCATTGGTGGGCAAAGCCCTTATTCATTTGGCTAAAGTATTGAACAAGGTAACGACGTAGGCCAACTGTTGATTGAATGTCTTGATGACTCACATATTTATGCAACAACAAGCCATTACTTGCCTTACAAAGCTTTAAAGTGGCCATTGAGCGTAGTTCGACAGGCTCAGTCTTGACAGCTTTACATCCTCGCTTCTTACAAGTAAAGTTTCCTTCTCCTTCTTTCTTTTTCTCTGTGCTAACCAAAAAAGAAAAAAAAATAGGCTTGTATATCAGCAAAAGCATATCGTTTCCCACTTGATTTATTGAATCGAGATATTGATGCCATTGATACCACAGTAATGTATACGAATAATGTCACGTACATGGATAGTATAGAAAGGCTCATGTTCAAATGGAATGATAGCGACATGAACTGGGTATACAGTGCTTTTTAGAATACTATTACTATGGGGCTATTGTGTATATCGCCAATAAGCAATATCGACGTGCTTTGGAATTCTTATTGATTGCTATTTCAGCACCCACAGTAAAAGCAGTCAGTATGATTCAGCTGTTAGCCTATCGCAAATTCATCTTGGTGTCCTTTATTGTGGAAGGAAGAATAGGCCCTTTACCCAAATATACATCTGCAGGCATCGAGAAAGTAGCCTCTTATTGGTCGCCCCATCATATCAGTCTGGTGAAAGCATTTCAAACCACTGATCTCGATCTATTTCAAGATATTGCCTCTAAGCACTCTGCTTATTTTGAAAGCGTAAGTTGTGCGTTTCTTAAGCTGGATATTACTTGTAACTTATCTATGTATATATTAGTTTCAAGAATTAGGTCTACTTAAACAATGCTTCCAATCACTTCGCCGCAAGAAGATTAAGGAGATGACTAAGGTTTATATTACTGTCAGTTTAGAGGATATGGCCAACAAGATGGGCCCTATGTGTGCTAAAGAATTAGAAATGATTCTACTTGATATGGTAAGAGATCTTCACTCAGTCTATGATGAGGCCAACCTGAATTGATTTCTTGTTTAGATCTGTCAAAATCAACTCTCTGCTTCTATCTCTGTGACAGATCAACAAGTCAAAATGGTTCATTTCACAGATGAAGAGCAAGTAGCTCAACCCAATTTGGAACAACAAATTCTTACTATTGCCAAATTGAATGAGCGTATTGCTATAATGAACCGATTAGAAGGCTTAAATCGGGATTTCCAGGCTAAAGTAAAAGGGAAAAAAATTAGAGAATGCTTGTGTAACTGACTTTATTATTACTATAGTATTTGACTCTATCTTCTAATGGTGGTCAATTGGCCTCTACTTCTTATGAAGACGATTTTGATATTCCTTTAGATGAAGATGAAAACAAAACATAAAAAAAAGAGAAAAAAAAACAAAGAGCTCTATTTACAAATAATAATAATAGTGAAAGGGAGATTATGTTACATGTCAGTTCTTGTGAGGGTTTATCTTGAAGGCGTTTTGCTTAATTCATCTACTGCTAATTGACCTGTTTCGACGCCTAAGGAATAACAATGAGAAACGCGAAATATCACATTACATATAGATATACTTACTCTGACTCAAAGAAGCTGCACGCACAGTCTTAGTTTGTGTAGCCTTCTTTTTCTTTTGAGGTCGAATCACAGTCACCGGAACAGGTGATTTATGCACCAAAAATGTAGAAATTGATCCCATAAGTAACCTTGAAGAAAGAGAAGATTGTGGTTAGTGCGACATATCAAAGATTGCATAATACTTTACCCTTTTACAGTGCCTCTACCACGGCTACCACAGACAACCATAGTCAATGGCAATTCTTCAATCTATATATACACGATGAGATGAGATGGCGATGATAAGATGGCACAGATAACTTACTAATTTAGACAAGACATCTTTTACCCTACCGCAAATAGCATAAGTGATCAATTGGACATCAAATAATAACATTTGATTTAAGATTTTTTTAGCTTCTTCTGTTACTGTATCAGATGCTTTTTTAAGCTAAAAAAAAAAGATATATAAATGATCCAATCAAAATCTATTCTTTAAACTTACTTCTTTAGATAAAGAAAGTCCAGCTTCTTTAACTGTGTCTGGATTATCTTCTCTGTTAACAGCAGTAGCCACATACAGCTTATCTCCATCCCGCATCATGGTACCCATTGTCCATTCGATAGCATGAAAACTTTCATCACTAAAATCACATGCTACCAGATAAGCTCGGGATCTACGCGTAGGCTTAAGATCGGTTGGTAATACACCCTCTGGACCAGCTCCATAATGACTAGAGACAATGATACGGTCGGATTTTTTTGTGGTGCTCTGTTGTTCAGCAAACACTAGCAGGTGGCGTCTGAGAGTGACACTTTGACTTCTAAGGGATTTGACTGAATGCAATTGTTTTGGCATTTCTTCGTTTGCTAGCACAGGAATATATCGATTGGATTCAGTAATACGCATCAATTCATCGTCCATATCTGATTCATCCTCATCTGAGTTATCTAACGTACTTTCCTGTTGAAAAACTATCAGTTTTTTTTCTCCTTTAGTCATAACACAGGATTAACTTACTGGTACATTAGGCTCTATGATAGTCTGTGGTGGTACAAGTACTTCGTCATTGCCATGGTGAAAGGGAGAAATGATTTTATTGGGATCTTCTTTATGAACAATGACAGCTGGAGGCACTTCTTTATCTCTTGGATCTATCTGATTGATCTCTTTGAATTCGTGCAGGAGTTCAGGATGATCCAATAAGGGTTCTTCTGTTGTCAAAGGGTGTTCTTCATTCATTGAACTATTGGACATTGTGCTAAAATTGCCGGAGAGATTAAAGAAAGAAAGTGATTTAAGCAAAACCAGAAAAAAAAATTTAATTTTAATGCGGTGCTCTAATTTAACGCATTAGACAAGATAGATGTAACGTCAATGTGTTCTAGTCTCTAATGATTTAGTGCTAACTTGGACACAAAATAAGAAACACTTTTTCTAATCCAAATATGTACAATTGGCTCTCTATGTGATGTCAGGAGAGTGTTTCAATCAATTCATTTTATCACAGCATCATGTTGAAGGTATCTCTTTAGAACTATAGCTCATATTAGGCAGTTATAGCTCAAGATCAGAATCTGTATTGCTCTTGCTACAAAGAATAACTGGGACATACTTAAACAGGCAGTTAATAAGAGTAGATACAGTTACAAACAAATTTTTACAAAGAAAACCACCATGCTCAGTAAAGTGCTTGAGCAGCTCTTGGTATCCGCTATCACTGTGACTTCTGGTTTAATGCAAACTTGAAATAATCAAGTTTAGGGTCCTTTTTTGATGTGTTGTTTATAAGCCATAAGAGTAGGTGTCTTGGGCATGCGAGAATATAACTGAATGGAAACAAAATGAAATGATTAGTCTCAAAGCCGCAAAATTGCTGAATGTACCTAGACGCACTGCTAACTAATGTTTCAAAAGAGGTAAAGACATGGCTTAAAAAAGAAAAGAGGCTCCACAGTCTGGGCTTGTTTGAGAAGAAGAAGAAAGCTGGATGGCCAAAGATACTTGATGACGAACATGACCTTTTTTTTTGCTTCAATGACACAGAAAAGATCCTATAGCCACCATAAATCTACTTGTACTTTGACCATCAAGAGAGCTCATTCCGAGTTCTAAAGAAAGAGATTTTACCTAAAGACACTGAAGCACACTTTTTGAATGGGCAGCAAAGCTGATGAAAACATAAATTGACTTCCAAAGCAACTGTAATTTTTAGCCATGAGTCTGCTTTTCATATTGACTTGAGCCATAGTATGATTTGGTCTACTAAGCAAACGTGGGGTATCATTTTCTCAAAAAGAGTGTAAATTAGCAATCTAGAGAGCTCTCAGTCCGTTGAAGATTGTATCTTCAGTAAAGACAATCCTAGTTTACCAAAGGGCAGACCAAAACGTAAATGAAAGCAAAGCAATCAAGCTGTTCACGCCAATGATGATGTCCCGAGTTTTTTGGGACATTCAATTGTCTATTGTTGCAAGCAAAAAAAAAAGGAGTTTAGATTTGATATGGATTTAAGCTTAAATCCGTATCAAATCTGGTAGTTTGGATTTTTGACATAACTCTGTCGATTCTTCGCTGCTAAGAAGATACTGATTGCAGCTTGAATTCTAAATGTAATCTATACTCTTCTATTCAGATTATAGGCCTGTCTCTTAATCTCATTTGTCCTCTGATTGAAATATGCAACATAATATTGGCTCAAAGAGATCCTTTGTGCTTCTTTTAGTTTTTATACTATGACACTCTCATAGGCTTTTTCAGATTAGGTTATTAAACAAAAACGACCAGCATTTCTTTACAATTTGTTCTTAGTACAAAGTTATGTTCTTTATTTGGTATTTATTGCTTTATGTTATTGGATACTATTCTTTACAATGCTGCGTATTTATTCCTCAGCTAAGATTTAAAACTAGAGTTTTTTTTAAGCAGATGGTTGGTTTGTTAATTATCCAAAGTTACTATAAATCATCTAGCTATTATACTGAATTCTCCAGGTTAACGAATAACCGAATGTCTGATGCGTCAAGCCCTCATGCTCTTCTCTTCTTTAATCGGCAGCATTAAAATAGAGTTTCATGGACTAGCATTTACCTTGACACTCATAGCTTGAATTGATGAATATCTATCATACAAAATACCATGGAAAAATTCAACAACATCTGAATGATTCAGGCTTTTTTCTTTATGAGAAACATTAGGCAAGGAAGATAGAGCAATCACTTAATATACATCAATAACTATCATTGCATAAGATGAAAATACGTTATACTTTATGTTATCTCTTTCTCTTTTTCTTTGTTCTTATCGCAAAAGCCTATTAGCAGTTGAGATATCTTGGCTTGCTGTATTGCATATATGCTTTACGCTAAACAAATTGATAAGGCCTTATCGTAAGTGAGATAAGAAAAATGAAGTATGGCATGGCCATCCAGTTCATTTTCACATTACAAATAACCTGCTTGATCTATTAACGGTCTTTGAGTTCCTTCACTCGATGCCATGTTCTCTAGAGACTGATATTTAGCTATTTGTTAACAACCTATGCAATACTGAACCTAGTGTAGCATGAGTCAATCACTCTGTATGTCTGACAAGATTTTATATTTGACTCTGTTTGATCATCAGACAATATAAAACAGAAGAGAGATCTACTGTATAACAGAAGATGGTAGAAGGACACCATGCGTATGAAACAAGTGCCATACTCTTTCCCCCATTATACAATGAAAAGTGTTACCATGCAATGTTCCTGATTTAATTTAGGTCGTCTAGTCAAGTGATGGCTGGGAAATAGAACAAACAAAATATGTCACAGGTATTGGTCACCTTTGTTTTAGTCTGCTTAATTTTTTCTTTTTTTGTTTTTTTATAGTAAAGATGAGTAATTTCACAAAACAAACTTCATTGAAAATAATACAACCACCTATTTCAGTACAAGGTAAAGGAGATTAAAACAGAATGAAACGAGGGATGTATTGACTTATAAGGCACAATGATTTACCTGTGCTTAGTCCAAATTTGCCTAGGTCAACCCTTATTCTCAAAAAAGAATGAGGATAGTCAAAAAACTTTATTGAGACGATTAAGTGAATTAGAACTGGTTTTGACTAAAATAGAGTATTGGCAGGCACATGTTGATTTAACTTTGTATAATCCTATGCTTAAGGTTAGTAAAATGAAAAAGATAAAGCAGGATTGTTTAATTGTGCACTCTACAGAAATTGCATGAAACAGCCAGCCAATTGGAAACAGAAATGGGTCAGTCTACAATAGACATGCAACTAAAGCGGCTTTATCCCAAGGCAATTAGCTATTTGCTGGATCTTAAGGAAACGGCTAGTGAAAACTCAGGACAGCCAATTTATCTCAACCAACTTTATGCTACTGCCTGTCGATTGTACCATCTTTTGGACCTTGATGAACATGATTATGTTGCTTATCAATTAGCTTTGATCTATGTAAATTTGCCACTGCTAAATAATTAGGGGACAGTGTACTGAAGCATGCTTCTTTTGTTAGCAATGCATTCACCAACAAGGAGTCTTGTTTATTCACTATAAGCGTCGAATTGAAGAGCATTTTGATGAAATTAAAAAGAAGTCTGCATTAACAACAGATCAAGTCAATTGGTAAACAGGTTCTCTAGAAGAAAAGTCATGTCAAACTCATGTAATTCTTTAGGCTTCGTCTGCTTTTAACTGATATCATTACACAGGTTATTCATGCATCCAATATGCTTGTTTCTCCCTGAGAAAGCGGAAACATAAAAAAAAAAGAAATGTCATAAATAAATGGATAGGGCAAATACACCCACACACACATATTTTTTTTTATTGCCGTTCTTTAGGGGAAAGCGACCTTATTTAAACTCTGCTTCTTTTTCTGTAATTCTTTTCTCTCTTTTTTTTTTGAAACTATCTTCTTCTCTACCCTAACCAAAACAACATGGCTCCCCCACAAGAACCTATTACTTTACCTGAAGTCTATTCTATGGAATCCACCGAGATGGAATCAAAACAAATGACATTAACTGATCTCGTCCAATCTATCCATCGTGTCCTAGGTGATGAGGGCCTTGATTCTGATAAAATCGATGCTAAACAAATCATTGCTTTGATGGAACAATACAGTTCAAATGCTGTTGACTGGAACAAATACACGTTATTTGATCATTCCAGAGCTTATACAAGAAATCTAATTGATGATGGTAACGGCAAGGTAACTTACACACAGATTTCAATCTCCAAAAATAACCTTTCAACCTAATCCTCCTTTTCTCTCCTTCTAAAGTTCAACTTGATGATTCTGGCTTGGAGTAAAGGTCAAAAAAGGTGATTAAATAAAAAAAAATAGGCGATACGTTTGTTGTTATGCTAACAGCTTAATCTTGTTGTTACTAGTCCAATTCATGATCACGCAGGTTCCCACTGTGTAATGAAGATATTGGACGGAGAATTGCAAGAAACATTGTTTGACTGGCCTGTAACATCAGATGACTGCAATCAATTATCTTCTATGCAACATGATACCGAACAGATAGACATCACAGCCAATCGCAATGCATCAAGTGGCACTGGTTTAGTAGCCGCACATATACCCTGCTCTGAGTCATCACTTAATGGGCAACCATTGGTCGTTGCAAAAGACACCGTTTATCGTCCTAATCAGGTTACCTATGTTCATGGTAAGTTTCTCTCCTATTGGCTTATAAATATACACACGCCGTTCTGACGATAACCTACCTGTTTCGCTACAACAGACAAGATTGGATTACACCGTATCTCCAATCCAAGCACTGAGCAAGGCGCAGTCTCTCTTCATCTCTACACACCACCTTATAAAATGTGCAAGACATTTGAAGAAAAGACAGGCAAGGCTAGAAGTAGTGGTGTATGTTCATTTTACTCTATCGGAGGAAACCGTATTTAAGTCTTTTTCTTTAAAGCAATAATAATAAAAAAGAGATACAAAAAAAGAAGAAGAAATGAAAGTAGAGAAAGGAAAAGAGAAAAGGGAAATAATTCTTTAGCGTATCTCCCTTCTTGAGTATTACTTTGCTTCTTTAACTATCCACTTAGCTATCAGGAAGATGGCGAAATCAACCTGTATTCTGATTGGCCAGGAGTCAACTGAATGAGCAAACGCCTTGTGTACTCTCAGCTACCGTCGTTCTTTGAAATATAAAAAAAATATATCCTTGTGTTACTACAGCTTATTACCATTAGATATGGGATTTTACCTAATGAACTCGAGTGACAGAAAGTGATGGTGTGTGCTCTTCTTGCCTATTAAAAACTCTTGATTGAAAAGAAGGGTTATGGCAGTGATTATTTGAGATAGTTATACTGGGAAACTATAGTTGGTCCTTCCTTTAGTCTATCATAAAACAATACTCTTAGATAAATCAAGCATGAGTGAAAATAGAGAGTTTGGCTTGAGTGTCTTATGTGAATAGACAATAACACATTATTGCAACTTTGCCCTTAATAAAGTTTATGCTTGATTAATTATATGGCTAATAGAATATTGAATACGTTATGAATAGGTGCTCTTGGTTTACATGCAGTTGTGTGAGTGTTATAGGCATGTTTTGGTTTTGATATTTACATGCTTAAGGTAGTCTAGGAACTGTTGGTTTAGTCATGAGCACAACCTCTGGTCAGTCAACATATGATTCGCTTCTTATGATCAACTATAATATAACACAGTATTGGACAGTTTCAGGCTGATAGAATACTTCATTAATTTATTATAACATTACAATACGCTTGCCGAGTTTATTTAGGATACATCAATTTATACCAGAGCAGGGAGTTCGCCTTAATGGTATACTTGTTGCATGACTTTCTTTAATTGCATAACGAAGCGATGTACATCTTTAAATGTATTATAGAGAGGAGCAGGGGCCACACGAATAACAGTAGGTTTGCGCTGATCCACAACAATACCACGATCACAAAGACCTTGAAACACCTCTGCCGTCTTCTCTGGGAATTCCAACGACAATTGACATCCTCTTTGGTTAGGGTCACTGGGTGTCAAGATACGAATCACCTCGTTCTTGAATTCATTCGAAAACTCTGATTGTAAAAGCTTTTCTAGATAACCTGTCAACAGGCGTGATTTCTCGTGCAAGGCAGAGACGCCTCCTGCAGCCTCAAAGACCTCAAGTGAGCCCAAAAGTGAAGTATTGGTGAATGCACTAGGAGTACTGACTTGAAATCCAGCAGCACCCTCACTTGGAACAAAATCAGGAAGCATTTCAAATCGAGTCTCCTTTTGATATCCCCACCAACCAGCTAATCTACATGAAAAAGAAACTAATATGTTAATTCATGTCAATTTATAGCAGGATGCTTTTCTTACCTTGGTCTAGAAGTATCATTCTTGTATTTTTCATGAATAAAGACACCACCAATTCCACCAGGACCTGAATTAAGATACTTGTATGTACACCAACAAGCAAAATCAACATCCCAATCATGTAATTTGAGAGGGACATTGCCAACAGCATGAGCAAGGTCCCAGCCTACAATACACCCCTACACACGTATCAACCATATTCAGTTGCCACACTCATTTGCCTCTTTGTTGCTTACTTACAGCATCATGGCCAGCTTTAGTAATTTTCTCCATTTCGAAAAATTGACCAGTGTAATACTGAATGCCAGAGAGCATGACCAAAGCAATATCTTTGTCTTTGTGGATAAGATCAATAATATCCTCAGTACGCAATGTGTGTTCACCTGGACGTGGTGCAATCATCAAAAGTCCAGCGTCAGGGTCAATGCCTCGTGATTGTAAATGTGAAGTTACAGCGTACTACATGCAATTAAAAAGGAAATTCGTGAGAAAAAAAGAACAGTTCAGGCACAGTTTAAGCTACTAACATGATCAGAAGGAAAGGCCTTCTTTTCGATCAGTATTTTGAAGCGAGATCCAGTAGGGTGATAAAAGGTAGCTAACATCGAATGGATATTGATAGTCAAGGTATTCATAGAAGTCACTTCAACTGGTTTTGCACCTAAATTGATCGAAAAGATCAGATGAGTCAAATGCATTTTTAATCCCTGATGTCCGAATTCATGTCATCATTTCAATTACCAACAATACGTGCAAGATGGCCTTTGACTCTTTCATCGGATGTAGCCCAAGGTCTTTGATAAGGGTGACTCCACTGACCCTCTATGCCTCTGAAATAATTATGCTTAGCAGGATTCTAGAAATCAAGTGAATCATGCACTTACTTTCTTCCCCAAGCATCCAGTTCTTCGTAAATTAGTTCCCGAGAACGTTTAGGCATCAAGCCCAAGGAATTGCCGCAAAGGTATGTACATGGTTCTTCTAATTCGCCTTCTCTTTCTACAATAGCCAACTTCAATTTCACGTCTTTGTAGAAGGAGGCTTTATATCATTTTTCTTCTTACCAATGACAGGTTGTTTGGTGACTACGTCCTTTCGAGAAGGGATAACAAATTCATCACGAAATGAGTTGAATCTATCTTGAGCGTCTAGAGTTTCGGCCAATTCGAATGAACCAAGTTTGCAACCTGCTTTTTGAATAAGATCGTCAAGCTTTTCCATCTTTGTTTCTTTTTTGTTAAATAAAATAGATAAATGAACAAAAGAAAATCAACTTCTCACTTTCTCTTTTTATAAGATCATCCGCATAAAAAAAACGAGTAACTGTGGGCGATACAAAATGGTATCTAAACCTAAAAAAAGCATTCACAGGCCCTCTTTCTCTTACCGGGATAATGCGTAACATCTTGCAAATCAAGACAATAAAATTAGTAAGGTCAAATGTATTATCCATTTTGCTTCAGCAAAGTGAGATGATCTTATGTTTAATGCCATCTACACAAGGCAGTCTTGAAACAATATGTCATTAAGTCAGCTCTGAAAATAAACCTTGCTTTCTTAGACTAGTTCTTATCAAAATGGACGTAATTAGAGACAGGACCATTGCACTGCAAAGCTATTCATTTCTCTCGTATATTCTCTGATACTGCCTATGTTGGCAACATAAACAAAGTCCCTAAAATTGGTCGAGATTGATTGCCGCGCCATCTGATTCCCAAGCCTTCCCCAAAAAAAAGCCGGTTATTTCATAAAGCATAATGTGATCAGCAAAATGCAATTGATTATCTTCTCAATTCTGTTCCAAGATGACAACGACTTCTTCTTTGTTTATGTCAAGTTTATCTACTCGCTTTATCTCAAAGTGAACAAAGTGCCTGCCTTTCATATACAAGGAATCTCTAAAATTGCTACAATAAGCTGGTTTAAATCAGTTTCCTAATTTTCTTATAGCTTGCTAGACTTGGTAAATGATTCTAAAAGAAGAAGAAATCGAGATCTGCTGATTTAACTGAAATTCAGCATCAGACAATCAACAAACTCAATCAACATCAAGGTCCAATGCATTACGTGTCGATGTTTCCCACGGATACTTCTGTATTGTACAAGACTACTAAGGTAAAGGGAAAAAAAGGCTGTTATGATTGTATGTAATGCTCTTTTCTTAATACAATCTGCTTATGAAATCAACAAAGTTGAAATTAGCATGTTCACTCTATCCCTGAAAGAGGTTACAATCTAAATAGCAAAAATGAGCCAAGCTAGAGAAAAAAAAAGGGAGGTGAACGAATGAAGAGAAATAATTATTAGGCATTGCATATACTATGTATTGGTAGGCTCAGGAATTCTTTTGAGACAATGAATTTTTACTCCACAAAACAAAGGATGCCTTGAAAGTTTTGTGCTTGCACTAATGATATTATTATCAAACATTTCATCAAAATCTCTCAAACGTGATTGAATAAAAGAGCCACGATAACAAACGTTTGTTTTTGTGTTACTGATATATTTCTATGTAGCTTGTTTGATTGATAAAGTGGTCATGTTGTGTTAAAAGCTACTGGAGTTTGACTAATCATGTGTATGTTGTAGTCAGGGCTTCAACAGTCGATTAGTTTACGAGCAGGCCTAGGAATCAGACAACTGCTTTGCTGAGTCGGTTCTGAGCAATGATCAGGACAGCTCAATTGTGTTTGTGAATAGGGTATTTTTTTCCTCAATTACAAATAGCTCAAAATCAAGATTATTGTAAAGCTGTTGTTTTTTTCTTGAAGGGCTAATATGAGTCAATCTGTTGACCAAGCCTTGTTTGCTTCAAATAGTATGCTAAGAAGCAATACAATTTATATAAAAGAATACGGTCGCACATTCGCTTTGAGTGCATCGAGTCTGAAGTCTTCTTGCATAAATTGAACTTTAAGGCAATCCCTCTCTGTCAACAGCCAATTCGACCAAATGTTTCCATCTAGATTTGAGCTATAAAATGCTTTTATCTGTAATTTTTGCCTAGTTCAAGAGCATCACTACTGTTTTCCTGCGTTCATCTTATCCCAACATCTGTCAATGAAAGCTCGATCGTGTCATCTGGATATTGAGACTGCAGCTCTCGACGCTTAAGGATAACAGCCTAAATGTGTCTGTTGAAATAGTCCTGAAGCTATTGAGCCCACAAGCAACATAAGGAATAATTCATATAGGCTTCAGATCAGTGCAATTCTTAAAGAATCAAGATGACCAAGATGCTATTAACTGCTGAGTTTGCCAGCTACATGACTTACGTCATATTATAGGTAGCAGTCCAAGCTACGCGTATCTTTTTATGTATGTGTGCGTTAAAGTATACTTTTTCTCCTTTACACGAATACCACCTTATTTCTCTCTTTTACTCTTTCATACAAATATATCTATATCAATATGGTGATGGAAGCTTCTATGATTGTGTAATTATTTCTTTATAGCATTTTGTGTTTATTTGATGTACTCATCATTCATAGTGTCGACAATTCCGAATGGATGCGTAACGGCGATTATTCCCCAACCCGTCTTGTTGCTCAAAATGAAGCAGTCAATCTCATCTTCTCTTCCAAGACACAATCCAACCCTGAAAACACAGTGGGTTTGATGACAGCAGCTGGTAAAGGTCCTGAAGTATTGGTGACTTTGACAACTGATGTAGGCAAGATTCTCAGTGCTTTGCATGGCGTTAAAGCAGGAGGCAAGCCTCATTTCTTAACTAGCGTTCAAATTGCACAAGTAAGTTCAATAGATACTGTTCAAGACGGCAATTAACCTGTTTCCTTTTGTAAGCTTGCTTTGAAGCACAGACAAAACAGAAACCAACGCCAAAGAATCATTGTATTTGTTGCCAGTCCTATTGAAACAGATGAAAAGACATTGGTTAAATTAGCAAAGAAGCTCAAGAAGAACAATGTAGCAGTCGATGTTATCAATTTTGGTCAAGAAGCCGAGAATACCTCTTTGTTGGAAGCCTTTATCAACAATGTGAATAACAGCGATAACAGTCACCTTGTCACTATCCCACCTGGACCTCATCTTTTAAGCGACATGTTGATCTCCACACCTATCGTTGCTGGTGAAGATGGTGCTGCAGGTCACTTTGGTGGCAGTGGTGGAGGAGACTTTGAATTTGGTATTGACCCCAGTCTTGATCCTGAACTCGCTTTGGTAAGTTGTTATTCTCATGATAGCTGGCAGAATAGATTCAATTGACCCTTCTCTTATATCTAAAGGCACTTCGTATCTCACTTGAAGAAGAAAAGGCACGTCAAGAAGCAGAAGCAGCAAAGAATGGAGGCAGCACAAAAGAAGGTGAATCATCATCTTCTGGCGCTCAGGCTGCTCCCATGACAGTAGACAATCATGAAGATGAAGAGGATGACTCTGAGCTTCAAGCAGCCTTAGCTATGTCTATGAACGATGCAAACCATGATGAGGATGAACAAATGGATGATTTAGATGAAGACGATGCACTTCAAAGAGCTTTAGCAATGTCTATGAAGGATAACCAACAAGGAGAAGATGAAGAAATGACTTCGGACATCTTGGGTTCTCTACCAGGCGTTGATAAGAACGATGAACGTGTTCAGAAGGCATTGGAAGACATGAAGAAAAAGAAGGAGGATCAATAAAATAAAATTGTACAGACTTAATCGTTAAACATTATAGAGTTAATCAGGTTGGAGTATGGTGCATTTTGGGGTTTTTTTTCTCTTTACTTGAATCTCTTTAAAGGTGTAATAGCCTTTTTTCTTGAGGTAAGAGGGAGTAAGGATACTGGATATATGCGTTTACCTTTTGTTGTCTTCGTTGGCCCACGGGAAAACAATCAAGTGGGGAACATGTCATTGACAAAGTCTATATTTGCAGGCTATAATAGTGTTAGTAAAAGTTGTGCTTGTGGAACACAGCAGAGATCTCTATGCTATTTCTAGGTATTTCAGAGATATATATGTATATATATATATATATAACACCTTGAATTGTACATGTTTTCCTGAGATACACGTATCGCACTTGATAGACCACTTTCTTGAAGTTGCTTAGTTTATGCATATAGGCGAATTTAAGGTCAGTGACTAATAGCGTGTCAGCTGTATTCCTCAAATATTACACTATAATTTGCAGTATGGACTCAAGTAAAATTTCATGAGGAATGGCTGGCCTCTTTGATTTTTGCCAAGCTTTTCCAGCTTTAGCGTCAAAGCTAAACCCTTCTCTCTTTCTTTTTTCCTTTTTCTTTTTTAGTCAAACTTTATAAGGCAGTAGGAAACAAATAGGATGAATACAGCTAAAACCCCGCACAATAAAAATATATAATCCGTATTTAACTTTCTCTTTTTTTTATCTTTTTCTTGTATATCTAATTATAGCCTTATATGAGTAATGCACTAATGAGCCCTGCTCCCATTGAGGACCAAGCTAAACTTCTTGATGAAGTACTGAATGTGGTCAAAGTACAAGCTCATCTGATGAAAAAATGTCTTGTAAAGTAATTATTCTCGAGAAGAAGAAAAGAACAATAAACTAAACTTATTGTTCTATTTTATACACACAGGAAAATAACAAGTTAATGGATGGTCTTAAACATTGTTCCAATATGCTTGCCGAGTTGCGTACTTCTGCCTTGACGCCTAAAAACTATTACGAACTATGTGAGTGAACAGACAGGACAATGAAACACAAGTCTAATAACTATAAAGATATGTCCATTTTTGATGCCATGCGACACTTGACCGCCTTTTTAACAGAGGCACATACGTCTAATCGTCATCATTTGGCAGACTTGTATGAACTCGTTCAATATGCAGGTAACATTGTTCCTCGTCTCTACTTGATGATTACAGTGGGTTCAGCTTATATGAGTATGCCTGACGCACCTGTGCGCGAGATTATGCGAGACATGATGGAAATGGCCAGAGGTGTGCAACACCCTGTACGCGGTTTGTTTCTTCGATACTATCTCAGCAGTATGACACGTGACTACCTACCCGTGGGCGAAGGTACAGGGTAAAGTATATTGTTTCCCGTTTGAGACAGATGATCGATAACATATTTATATAGTCCTGAAGGCAATGTATTCGAATCCATCCAGTTCATTTTAACCAATTTCACCGAAATGAACAAGCTCTGGGTTCGTCTTCAACATCAAGGCCACTCTCGAGATCGCGAGAAGCGCGAAGCCGAGCGTAAGGAATTGCGTATCTTGGTTGGTACTAACTTGGTACGTCTTAGTCAGTTGGATGAGATTGACTTGAAGGTTTATCAGCGCGATATTTTGCCCGGCATCCTTGACCAAGTTGTTAGCTGTCGTGATGTCATTGCTCAAGAATACTTGATGGAAGTGATCACACAAGTCTTTCCCGATGAATTCCACTTACGTACCCTTCAGCCTTTCCTTTCAGCCACTGCTCAGTTACATCCTAAGGTGAATGTGAAACAGATCATTATTGCTTTGATTGACCGTTTGGCTGCTTTTGCTGCCCGCGAAGCTGAAGGCGAGGAGCCTGGTGAGGCAAAGCGACAGAGAGAAGCTAACTTGCGTCGTATTGCCAACCAACGCAAGAGAAAGCTCCAGGGCCTTCCTGAAGAAGAAGAGGAGGAAGAAAAAGAAGCAGAAGCTGAAAAGGAAGTCAAAGAAGAAGTCGAAAAAGAACAGGAGACTGAAAAGGAAGAAGGCGAAGATGAAGAACAAGGCGATCAAGTTGAGGAAGAAGAAACCAAGGAAGAGGAAGAGGAAAAAGAGCCCGAAGAACTTGGTCCTATTAAGCCTCAAGAAGAAAAGGAGGATGCCGAAGAAGAACCTAAAGAAGAGGAATTAGAAGACTTGCAGACAGGCGATGTTAGTCATGAAGAATCAGAAAACATCAAAAAGATTCGTGGTATTCCTCAGGATGTTGAACTGTTTGTTGTCTTCTGGGGACAAATTGTGGAGCTTGTCAAGGCCCGTCCTGACCTCACAATTCAAGACTTGACTGCTCTTTTGGTCTCTTTGATCAACCTCTCTTTATCCTGCTACCCCGAGAAACTCGATTATGTTGACCAGATTTTTGCTTATGCTAAAGATAAGGTGCTTGAATTCTCAGAATCCCCTGATCTTCACGCTAAGGCTACTGAAGCCAACTTGGCTTCTTTGCTTTTAGCTCCTATTCAGCATTACAGTTCAGTGCTATACTTATTAGCTTTGGCTAATTACCAACCTCTTTTGGCACTACAACCCTACAGTACACGCCAGCTGACTGCTCATGCTGTTATTAACAGCGTTTTGAAAAACAACACAATCATCAGTATTCCTGAAGATGTTCACGGCATTTTGGATCTATGTGATGTCATGTTGCGTGATCAAAAGGACTCACCTGTACCTTCCTCTGCTGCTGCTGCTAATCAAAATACTTATGGTGGTGGTCGTCAACGAGCTGGCTCATTGAGTTACGAACAAGAAGAATTTGCTGAGAAGCAAGGTCTTCTTGCTAGAATGGTTCATCTTTTTAGATCCGAAAGCGAAGATATTCAATTCTTGGTAAGTTTGGATTCTTTTTATCTTTATTTTTACTAACATATATTGATTTAGTTATTATCTGCTGCTAGAAAACAATTTGGTGATGGTGGCGACCGCATTCGCTACACTTTCCCTGCTTTGATTGTATCTGCTGTCAAGTTAGCTAGACGTTACAGATTCATTGAAGAACAAGATGAGATTTGGGAAAAGAAGACATCCACTTTATTCCGTTTCATTCATCAAGTCATCTCCACCTTGTACAACAAATGTGAAGTAGCTGAGGGCTGTCTTCATCTGTTCCTCTTGGCTGGCCAAAGTGCTGATGAGTGCGGCTTTGAAGAAATCGCCTATGAATTCTTTGTAGAGGCTTTTACTATCTATGAAGAATCAATCTCTGAATCGCGCGCTCAATTCCAAGCTATCACCTGTATCATTGGTGCTCTTCAACAGACACGTGTGTTCTCTCCTGATAACTATGATACTTTGATCACTAAGGCTGCACTTCATAGCAGTAAGTTACTCAAGAAGCCTGATCAATGTCGTGGTGTCTATCTTTCCTCTCACCTTTGGTGGGCTATTGATCGTGCTGAAGAGGATGCAGGAGAAAAGGGTCTGTTCAGAGATGGTAAACGTGCACTCGAGTGCCTCCAAAAGGCTCTTAAAATTGCCGATAGCTGTATGGATCCCGTTACAAACGTCGAGCTGTTTGTTGAGATTTTAAATCGATACATTTATTATTTCGAAAAGGGCAATGATGCTGTAAGTAGTTGAAGGATTTCTCTGGAAAGGAAAAGAGTTTAACAAATGTATCTATTAGGTCACTGTCAAGTACTTGAATGGTTTGATTGATTTGATCAATACCAACTTGAGCAACATGGATAATCCCGACCAACACCCTCCCACTGCTACTTCTTCTGCTCTCATTCAACATGAAGGCTCTATTTCAGACTATGTACGTCGTCACTTCCGTGCTACTCTGTCGCATTTGCAAGTTAGAAAAGAACAATCTACTCGTACTGAGTCAGAAGGTCCCAAATATGATGAATTAGACCTTGGTGATTTCTGATTTTTATTGCGATTGAACAAAGGTTAAGTTGACACAAAAGCCCTTCTTAAACTCTTTACACATCTTGTCATGATGCGCTGTATCTATATGTTCCTTTTTCAAATAGACAACATGGTTTAGCATGATGTGAATAAATGTAGTATTTAACCAAAACCCAAACAAAATGTTGCCTTTTGACTGCATATTGTTAACAAACCATTTGTATGAGTAAAGCAATGCAAGCCAGGATTTTCTTTTAACTTACATTGACAAACACTATTTGAAAGTCATGTTGAAAAAGATTTGGGGTGGTGTTGATGAGAATAGTATCTAGAGTTTGATTCAAGTCTGCCTACTTGAAGGTATGAATTCTCTCCGGAAGAAAAAAGGTTAATCATAAAGGCTATAGGTTACCTCAACTGATTTCTCTTGATAAATACATGTACCAGTAGTATTCAGAGCCTGAATGGTAAATTCCTTGTTGTCTTTTAGGCTTTCTGGAAGATCGTGAATAACCACTTGTACAAGTTTAAGCGTCACATCCTTGTTCTCATCATAGAGTGCTTGATTCTTTAACATAAAGTCATAGTATTCAACATAACGAATTTGACTTGGGATAGTAACACCCTAATGTTTATGTTAAACTTGTTCAATACAAGCTATAAATGTTTCACATACCTTCATGTTATGTGTCCGCTCTTTGCCGTAGAGTTGCATGGCTTCAGCTGCGTTTTTGGCTATTCCTGTATGTAACAACAAGGCAGCAATGACTGTGCCTGTTCTGCCTTTCCCAGCCTTGCAATGAATAGCAACAACATGGTTTGGGTCCTGATTGAGCCAAACAGTAGCATCTGAACAGAAATCAATTAAAATATGGAAAGGTGGTGCTTGATGATCTAAGAAAGGATAGCTAGCAGCTTCATTGCTATTCAAATGAGAATAGAGCACACTGAAAGTGTTTTTTTTTCCTAACATTACCATGCTCAAACTTTGATAAATCATATTGCTTCTCCATGCGTCTAAAGAAAGAGTTTATTAAACAGTCTGCAGTCATCTTCTTGTGCTTTATTATTTACAGGTTATATACTTTGTATTGTCCAGGGTGTCGCATATCTAGAAACCTGAATAACGTTCGTGCTCAAACAAGATCAGTCTGCCCGTACTGTCTAACTTGGTCATGTGTCATGTATACTTTTTCACTTGTACAAATGAGTTTCGGTAAAGACCTTCAAGTCCAGTTGAAGGGTATGCCATGGCAATGATTCTGTCAGTAATATCTGATATAAGCGGTTTAAAACAAGTCTGGCTTTTGCTCATCTAGTCAACTTACAACTCAAGTCTAAATTAACTTGGTTGTCAACATATCGCTTTCTGTTTTCTGAAACAAGTGCGCGTATCGAGTTCATTGAGAGATAAGCACTAAAAAAGGAAAGTGTACTTTACAAAGTTGAAAATAATTCAATTTGAAATTGTTGCATAAGGCAAGTATACTTTCCATAAAGTTGCGCCATTTCCGAAAATAGATTGTGCAGATGCCGATGAGACTAAAAACGTGTCTTCAAGTTTTAGATATTTGTAGATTCTTCATTTTTAGCTTAGCAGGAAAAAAATTTATTGAAATTATATAATAATGCATTATTGCTTACATAAGGGAAAGTATAGAATAAAATTACAATTAATAAAGAAAGGCAGTGAAGGGGTATGAATTGTTCAATAATAGTATGTGGCTTCTCTTGTTCTCTCCTTTTTTTTTCTCTATTTGGCAGCAGTTGAAATTGTCGGTAGATTAGCGTCATTTTCAGACACTTTCCACATCCACCAAGGACCTCCATATTCTTCATCGCCCCATCGTCCAAAGAGGCCCATAGGTAGACAGAAACGACCTGAGTATTCCCATTGCTCTCCAGAGTCAACATAGGTCTTTTCCCATGTGATCTGTCCTTCTTCAGTATCATCTACAAGGCCAGTCACTGTGAAGCGACCCAGGTTATCGATACCTGTGCCTTCAAAACGAGTTAAGGGGCATGTCTTTAAGTGCTTATAAGGGAATTGATCTTTTCGTTGAGAAGAGAGACGAGATACAGAGGGGAGGACAGGCGAAGATTGAATAGAACTAGTAATGCTGTTGTTCATCTTGCGTTTCTTTCTAGGTTCGTTTTCTTCTACTTCAGCATCGTCTTCATCGTTTAGCCAGCGAGAAAACCAAGCAGATTGGTGAATAGGTTCACCAGAAGCATCTTCTAAAGGAACAATCTTTATGCTGATACGCATTGGACCATCAAACCAATCTTCAGTAGGAGTTTGTTGGTGCTGTGTGGTATCTTCATTTTCTTCTGAATCTTGGAAAGTATAATAGCCAATCCAGTCACCTTCAATCAGATGAGCTTCACTGACAAAATGGCTAGCAGAGGCAAATCCTGAGTCAACATAAATGTTGCGCAGGGCAGTTGAGGATGAGGACGATTCAATATAACGCTTTTGTCTTTCTTCTAAGCATGGCCGGGGATCTCGTAAGGTTGAAAAAAACAAGTTTCGTTCATAGCGCCGTAAGAATTCAACATCGAACATTTCAGAGTGTAGGGAAAAGAGTGGAATAGGAATGCAGCCGGGAATGGCTTGGTAGATGTTGGGATGATTGGCAAAGATGGTAGCGAAGAAGAGGTGAAATGCAGAGGCGAGTGGGTCTTGGGCAGGATAAAATGAGGTATTGATAGGTTGTTGGTCGGTTGACGGAACCCAGGTATGGAAATATCTTAATGGCGTATGTTGTGTAATAAGCGTGTCTGCTTCAAAATTATATGCAAATTGGCTAAGTTCAGATGAAACCATGGCTTCTTTTGAACAGAAGAACCGAGTAATTGAAAAGTCTGTATAACCAAAAAAAAAAAAAAGAGGTCAGATTTGATTGGCAGATTTGATCTAAATATACTTGCCATAATTCACAAGTAAAGATAAAATAGGCAATACTACAGGATAAACTTCTCGATCGCGATGAACAGCTAATTGAAATAAGGTACCAGCAGCTATTTCAACTTGATAATCTAACAAATGAGGGATATTTCGACAATCTGTGTTTTTTTTTTGAAAAAGGAAAAGTGGTTAGTCTATTGATTAAAATAAGCAAGAAAAAAAAAGAATTTACCATGTTCAGTCAACATTTCCCAAATGACTTCCCAGTCGATTTGATCTAGTATTTCAGTCTTTTCTGGTTGAAGAGCAAACGAGTGGCATTGGTAGAGCGCCTTGCATCTTTTTTGTAGTGCTATCTGCCAATTAAGGGCATGATTTAATCGACGGCGGTAAATGGCAGCTGTATCGAATCGATGTTGAAAGGCATATGGCCATAGAATATGTTTCCAGGGATCTTTATGTACAAGGTGATATAAATATTTACAGCATTGAGAAAGTTCCAGCAATGACGTTGGAAATAATTGGTGACGGTTGGTTGATTCCAAAGCAACACAGGTGATGATTTCTAATAAAAGTTCTTTTGGTAAAGACAGTAACATGCTAGTCGATTCAGACTGCCAAATAAGATGACTTGTCATTATTTATTATAGATAAACAAAATTCATATAGATGTAAAAGGAAAGCCTTAAAAAAAAAGAAGCAAGAAAAAAAAAGGAAGAGAGAGAGAGGAGAGAGAGGAAGAGGGAAAAAAAAGGTAAGAAGGGGGCCTAATAAGAGTAAAAATCAAGTATGATTAGGGTCTAGATTACCTCCGACTAAAAAAGGTAAGACCTGAACTGTTGGATTCTTTTCTAAATGTTATTAAGATAAAAAAAAAATTAGTCTATAGTGTATGCATGTATAAATGTGTAGTGTATATGATCGATCTTAGGGTTTCAGGCCTATAACAGGCGTTTTTATTTTATTTTAGTGCAATTGATATATTATTTAAGCTAAAACAAAGTCATCAATGCTAAATCTTAAACGTGCTTTCTCTTCTTTTTTTTTTGTTCCAATCAAATTAGCAGCGAAGAACTTTTTTGTTTTCCTTCAAAAATTACTAAAATTGGGATGCGGCGGATAGATTCTTTTAGGGTAAAGTGGAATGATCCTATTCTCATCCATTGAAAATCTAACTCTCGTTTAGTTCTTTTTTTCTTAATCCCTCTTTACCTGATAATTTAAAAGCTCATATGAACAAACGAGTCTGTTTTTTCTGCGTTTTTCTGTTTTGAATAACATGCTCAATGGCAATAAGAAAATAGACCATAAAAAAAAAAGAGAGATAGACTAGATGTAATAGAACCCCGTTTATTGTATTACCTTGACTTTATCCATTTTTGGACAAACCCAGTACCACTGTGCTTCCACTCTCAATTGAACACTATTAAAAAAGAAACGTCGGTTGTATTTACAAACATTAAGATGCAATGTATGTTGGCCTTTGATTGATCAACTAAACCATACTTGCATAAGTATGAGAGTCTATATGCTAGAAGGCTTGCTAGCTTAGTGTTGTATTTAGCTACATATATTAACACTAGTTCGTTTCGATCTATTCCAGTCATTTTTTTAGTGTTTTCAAAAAAAAAACACTTTTTTTTTCTTTGCTGATTGATAAAAATGCAACACACACCTTAATCTTCTAGAATTCTCTATTTTCTGATACATAACAAAACATTATTCAATGTGTTCGCTCCATAGAAGATAATTCGTAATAATGCATTTATTTAACAACGACGCTGTATCTTCTTGAGTTAGCTTTAGATAGTGTGCTCTCAGTGTAACCCAGCGATTTTTAAAGAAAATAGATTGAAAGGACCTGTTTCAAAACCATAAATAGGCCTCTGTATCCCAAGATAAGATCGTATACTAATTAGACAAACTATCTTTCTGTATCAGATGTACAGGGAACTAAATGTTGTTTCAAAGCCTTTGAGCAGCAAAGACAAAATGTGCCATTGAAGTAAGCATTTGTATTAACAACAAATGTCAAATGGTTTATAATTTGCGTAAGTTTTACTTACACAAGAATTGCACATGACATTTATCATAGAAAAAGAAGATGGTAGAAGAGAAATTAAGGGCTCCTCTTGAAAACTGAAGAACTAGCAGATACCATTGCACACACTATACAAATGAAATTGAGATAGAAAGATTTTTGAAGGATATAACAAGATGATTTTGCCTTTTGTGACATACACAAATCATCATTCTTTGTATTTAGTTCTATAAAGCTTCTGCATGTCATCGAAGCAAATGACAACAGAGGAAGAATGACCTTAGTAAGACAGTAGCTACCCGGGGAAGCGAAAGAGAAAACAGACAGTGGACGTCAGCCAAAGAAGAAGGTTAAGAAAGCGGTACTCAGTATTCGCCTGAATGCTCAATTCTTTGAAATGAAACTTAAACAACAGGATACCATTCGGCCTAAAAATATGCTTACTATAAAAGTGCAAATCTCAAGAATATCAAGCACTCTCAAACTAAGCAAAATCATTAATATCTTTCTTTTGTCTCTCTGTCTAATAAGCTGGAATAGTTCATTCTTTTTTGCCTCTATCATCTTCAAAACTTACACCGATTGACCACCAATAATTGTTCGTAGATATGCTAGCACTATACTGGGAATGCTGTGACACCAAACAATTGATTTATGCTTCATTCTTGTAACGATACTAAAAAATAGGAGGGTCCTTTATTAGAAGCAATACATCATCCTCAAAGAATTAGAATCTGTAGAATTCCTTTTTGGTACCTGAATTTCCTATCGAAAGTTTATAAATATTTCTTGCATTACTGACGGATGCAACTAAAAGGTGTAATTTCTTTCTTAGCAAAAGCCCAATTGGAACATTTAAAGGAAGGAGATATGTGTTGTACAGCTAGCCTCTGATTGAGTTTACGCTAGTGCAATGATCGTTCTTCTAAAGAAAATCCAATGTCCATCCAGACAAAAGGACCTCGAGAGAAAATGCTTGATATAGGATCTAGCGATTGAAGTCCATTGACTTTAGCCAAAAACAAGATGCATGAAAGACACTAAAATCGAAATTGGGTAAAGTCAATAGTGCATTTCTGTTGCTTCTTTCTAGCTCCCCAACCCTTATCTTTTCGTCTAATAAGCCATTAAGTCAAACAGACATTTGTTCATCTGTTTTGTTCTATGTGATTCGATCTGGGTCAGCTTCCAGTCCTTTCTTTTCATACAATTTTAAAATGTCTATGGAAGATAATAGCAGTAGTCCAAAACAAATTTGGCTGCTGATGCTATACTGATAGATTGCCTAATCAGAGCATTGTTTGTCTTTTTTTCAGTCTTGCAGACAACACTAAGAGTGTTCACCGGGATGTTTTCTCATTATCTGATAACAATTAGAATAGTTGATATTTTTCAAATCTTTGCTTTGTTGTCTCTTGATTTAAGGAGAGCTGATCAGTCAACAACTCTAATTTAAGGAACTCTTCTTTAAGGTTCCTTGGAATAGAGTAAGGAAAGATCCCAATTTATAGACTCCTGGTTGTTTGTATTGAGCATTTGTAAGCTTTAAGTATCACAAACAGTAATAGTCCTTAGTCTTTCTTTCTTTATTCTTACTAAACTTTAGTGCAACAGTTCAAGTCTTGGAACCAAACAGCCTCATTAATTTGGTTATCGAATAGTTCAATATGCATATTTGTATGTTTAGAGAAACCCTTCCTCTCAGCTCAAACAGTTTACCTCTTGAGTTATAGAATATCTAACGATGGGCAAGTAAGAGGTGTAATAAATTATAGAACCAAACACGATGAACCTTCGGTTTTGCTAGACTACTTAAGGAAAAGAAGAGGAGAGAGCTGGTTCTGTTTTGTTTTAGCGTGTAATGGTAGTAGATTCGTTAAGAATAAGTTCACCAAATTTAGTGTTGTTTTTTAATGCTAAAACAAAAGCACCTTTCTGAAAAAAGTTTGGCTGAGCAAAATCAACATCAAGGCACTTTTTCTCTTTCTCTCTGAACTTCTATTAGACGAGAGTTAAAGAGGCGTAATTGAGGATGAATATGTGTCAACAACTGAAACTCCTTTGGGTAAGAAAGTACTAGCACCTCAGCAATTTCTTGAATAGCTCTGTTCAAAAAGGAGTGCAATTAGTTCCAAAAACGCTAAGGCTTAGCTAGCACTTAAAAAGGAACTTGTCAATGTAGTTGATCCAATAAATCACTGTCCGTTAGTTTTTCTCAAGAAGCCTTTGATTCGCTTGTCCTATAGTCCATATTGTGGACCTACAGTATTAAGGGCTCTTTCTTTTTCTTGAGAAGGCAAGCAAGATATTGTATGATTTTATGTTAAATTTTATGTCAATCATCAACAATTGCTTTAAAATTTTGGCTTATCTATAAATCAAACAATTATTTGGCTCCTCTATCAAAGCAATGATAAAATGTTTCAATCAGTATGTTCTATTGCAATAAGCCCTTTCTTTTTTCGGTTAATTCCAACTAAGGCTCCAAATTATTTTATTCATCTTTAAACTGACAAAGTCCTACCTTGAATTGAATTAGTTTCGATCCAAGAGATATTAGGCAAAGAGATAAACATAAATAAAACATCATGTACATTCAGCGGTTCATACAGTAATTAGAGCGGAAATAAACCATTACTCTTCACTTCATTGCATAAAGCGTTGAACAAGAAGTAAACATCTGTCTTTCCTTGAGCATAGCTTAATATCGTTCCTTCACTATATGCATGTGACGACTTCCATGTCTGTTTCACTTTTCTCTCTTTTTGTTTTTCAAAGAATTTCAGTACTAGCAGGTTATTCACTTTGCACAGTACTTTCGTCCAAACTACTTGATACCATGAGCTTGACTTGTGTTCTCAAGATATAAATTGTCTCTCCGATTGAGGCTGCACTTGGATAGCTTATACAGTCACGTCAAATTTATTCTCTCTCTTTCTTTCCATAGTGTGTCAAGAAGAACGATGGAAGTACTTGAGTCTTCAATTGAATTAAAAGGTCATAAAGGATCTATTATTTCTCTTGAGTATTCGAAAAGCTCAGTTATAGGAGATCATTTATTAGCTTCTGGATCAGGTAGAGCAAACTATATCAAATCGATTCATTCTTCTCTTATGGTAACATAATTTAGAGGATAACACTTGTAGAATATGGGACCTCAAATCAACACAAGTAGCTAAAGGAATCAAGGGATTTAGTGAGCCAGTAAGTATATCATGACAGAATAACCTAAAGAAAAAGTGATGTACATTTTTCTTGTAACAATAAAAAAGGACTTGCATGAAAATAACATCTGTTTTAGGTCACAAGCATTAAGTTCGCTCAAAAATCAAGTCTTCCTCTTATCTATATCGCATCAGGAACAAAAGCACACACATTTGATTTAAGAAACGAAAGCGTCATGCTGACAGAGCCTATTCAAACTTATGAATTCAGCAAGGATGAAATCAATCAGGTAACGCTGAACATGTTTTATTGCTATTCTTTGCCCTTTCTAACTCTTTATAGATTGATGTGAATGAAAACAACAAGTTTATGGCCACCGCCGACGATGAAGGTGTTGTCAATGTCAGTAAGTGTATACATATTTCTTGATGTGTCTGTCACCAGCTTGATTTGACGTTCCGTTTCTTTAGTCGATCTGTCAACACATAAAATATATAAAAAGACAACTAAAAAGCACAACAACGTAAGTTGAAAGACCGGATTGATTACAATCAGTTATCTCACTGAAATTTAGATATGTATGTCTGTCAAATTTAGACCTAGAAAGTCATGGGAAGGCAAGTTGTAGGAACAGTATGCTTTTCATATAAAAAAAAAACTAAAACTTATCAACTAAATAGTATGGTCTGGTGGCATGGACAGTAAGGTATATGAATGGGATTTTTCTCGAGGATTGCCAACCAACATATATGACATGAGCAACAAAGAGCCTTCAGCAAAGCAAATGTTCAACCCTCCTTTTGTATATAATATGGCTGTTTCTTCGGATGGTGAATGGATAGCAGCTGGTTTAGGTGACACCAGTATTCAGTTACTTTCGCCTCCTAATAAGAAACAAAAGAAATTCGAATTGCAAGAAAAGAGACTTGAGGATGGACATAATACCTTAGTCAATTGTTTGTATGTGGTTATTGGTCTATTATTAGCTTAGTTTCAATTGACAGCTGTTGTTTGATGTAGATCTTTTGTATCAACAACACACCTTCTTTCAGGATCAGCTAATGGTCAAGTAGCCCTTTGGAACCTGGATACATTGGAGAAAAGAGCGTTCAAGACGAATGATTCCTTTGGTAGGCTGAACAGCCTTTGCGTATTAGAGTCCGACAACAAGGACACTATGCTTCAATTTGCAGCTGCTGGTACATCTCAATCTAATCAATCTGGTGCCTTGAGCATATTTACAATAAAAGCATAAGCCACTGTATAAAATCAAGCCCTGCACTTAAAAAGGAAATGCTGTGACGCGCATTCGGCTTCAATTAGTTTCACTTATCAGCAGCATTTACATTTTTTTTTCTTTCTAAATAGCTTTGTTCTCTTTTACATTATGATTATTCCTGTCCGTTGTTTCTCTTGTGGTAAAGTCATTGGTAACAAGTGGGATAGCTATTTGTCTTTATTGCAAGCTGAATACACAGAAGGGTAGGATAAAACCCAGTTGTCTTTCTCTTTATAAACCTTTATCTCACTTTTTTCCTTTCACAGTGAAGCTTTGGACGCTCTTGGTCTTAAGCGTTACTGCTGTAGACGTATGGTCTTGACTCACGTTGACTTGATTGAGAAGCTTTTGCACTATAACCGTAAGTTTGGTAGCTCGTCTTGATTGGCATAATCTTAACCTTCATCTTCAACATTGTAGCTTTGGAACGTTCAAGAGATCGTGGACGTGCTTAGAGATTGAAACCGTTCAGTCATTCCTCCTTATCTTTCTTTTTCTTTTTCCTCCCTCTCTTCATTACATGTAATTATACAAAAAGCCTCATTAAATACACCTCATCTTTGCATATACGCAAGACAATCATCTTGGAGAGCGAAGTATACTTTATTCAGCAAAGATAGAATAGAGCAAAGAAGGGAAGCTTTGTTTTGTTTAGATGGGCTCCATAAGAGGACATTAGCTCAGATATCGGTAAGAATGCATGATGTTGGGCTTAATGGAAAGACAGTTTGTTTTCCTTGTGTGGAAAGAAGGGAAAAGAAACATAATTTCATGATAGACCTTGAGATATAGGTGCAATGAACAGGAAGGGGTTTATTAAGAAAGCCAAAAAAAGAGAGAGAGAGAGGAAAATGTACAGGTGGCAATTGTGTAGGAAAGGAAATATAATTTCATATACAAAAAGAGAAAGAAGGAGAGAAAGCATTTCTACTTTGGATGGTCATAAACTTCAATGTGTTCATCATCATCACCAACCATAACCATACGTTGTACTTTTTCATCTCCTGCTTGGACATCGTCCAAGTCTATATAACGAATAGGACCAGTAAACCATCTTCTACCTGAGATAGCATAGACAAGAGAAGCTAAGCCGATAATGAAAGCAAAGGGAATTACAGCAAAATTCATGTTGCTTGCTGTTACTGGCCATTGCTAAAAAAAAAAGGAACAACAGTGATTCAATACCAACGATTCTTTTTTTCTTTTCATTTTTAACTTACTGTAGGTAAAACAAACAGACATGAAGTCAGTATAATCCAAAGACAGGCGATGATACCGCATGGAATTGAAAATGCACCCATATGGAAAGGGCCCTTTTGAAATCGCTTTCTTGCCATGGTAATACGCAGCCAAATAGGAATGAAATAAGAGATACTGGCTGCAATCGTATTCACAGATACAATCGTCTCGTATGCTACATCACTGAACATATAGGGAATGCCCAAGATAGCAGAAAAGATGATATTAAACCAGACGGCATTTGCTGGTACTTTTGATTTGGTTAGTTTCATGAGCCACTTTGAAAAAGGCATTGCACCATCACGAGCAAATGCATATGTCTGACGAGATGATCCCACTATAACAGAGGCACCTCTAAATATAAAATACATCAGTTTGTGTCTCTTTTTTATATACACATACGTATACATTACGCGAAATACATGGCAACTATGATGATCACTGAAAACCACATAGTCCAGCCTATACCCACACCATCAAGAAATACTTGAGTGATGGCCATAGAATTAGAGGAATTGACAATCTGTCTATCAAAATCTTGAATCATGAAAGCACAAGCAATCATGAGTACAGTACCAGCAAAAGCAGAGGTACCTATAGCCATCACGATACCCATAGGCGAACCGCGCTGAGCAGACATCGTCTCTTCACTCACATGAGCAGCTGAATCATAGCCATTCAAGGTAAACTGAGCCTGCAACAATCCAATCAACCAAGCATACCCATTGCTTTGAAACCCTGATCCGTTGTACACCTGTCCCAAAGCAAATGAAAAGCTAGGCTTATTGGGTGTCAACAAGAGTCCTACAATGACGATAAAGAGAATGCCCATCATATGCCACCAAACAGACAGGTTGTTGATAAGCCCTGTATATCTCACAGGCAGCGTGTTCATCAAACCATGGATAAGTAAGATGGCAATAAAGACACCATAATCAATCGCTGGAGTTGTAACAAACTCAGGATGAACTACAGATACGGCTGAAGTCAAGAAACCTGCCATACCCAAATCGCCAGCACAGATGGCCACTAAAATACAACCATGCTTTAATAAACATTCTATGCTTCTTCCTCTCTCTTGTCTCAAACACATACCTGCTAAACTCAACCTACAAAAAGAAAACAATTCTGTGGATGAATAAACAGCATTATTTAAATGAACAGAGTATGTAATTTACCAATTGAAATAACCAACAATCCAGCACATGAATGGGACCCATTCTGAATCAGACAATTGAGCAGTCCAATAATAGAGGCCGCCCATGGTTGGAAAGGCACTACAAACTATGATAGTTGACTGCTTTAGTACTACTTCTTTGACGTATATGTGTTAATATCCGCGAATTACTTTCTGCTAAACTTGAGCCAATAGTCATTGTCAACAAAGCAACAACAAGATATCCCCATATGGATGCGGAAGTACCACCTGTTAAAAGTGTAGTTCCCCATAACTTGATATTTGAAAAAGGGAAAGAAAAAAGAGTAGTAATGAGTGTTTGATCGTTTAGAAAGAAGAGAATGACATTACCGGCAAAAGCCCACTAAGAACTGAACAACAACCAAAGGAGATAGCAAAGTTAGAAAATGTTGACAGTTGTCTATCTAAGCTTTGTTTGTATCCGAGTTTTGCTAGTAGCAATTCATCGTTCATTTTGATCTCTTGTTTCTTCAATTTTCTTGCTTCTTTATTGTCATTTGTCTTCTTGAATAAGAGTACACGATCGGGTATCTTGATGCCATTGCTTAACATTCTGTCAATAAACAAGAGGAAGGGTGAAGAAAGGAGAGAAAAAAAGAGAGAGAATGAGAAAAATACTACGCTTATTAAACACGATTGTATCTTGCTTTACTCCTGAATACATCTGAGTGATAGATTAGAGTAAATACGTAGTCGGAAATCATGCATCTCCTTTTGTAACATCTTCAGATGTTTGTTTATGCGCTATTTGTGTTTGCTCCTTTACAAATTTACTGCTATGAATTCAAGTCAAATTTATAAACAATAAATTGATCACGGACATTCCTTTCAGAAAAAAAAAATAGGGTTTCGAGTTTCAAGAAGTTGAAGCCTTAAACACACGACTTATTTTGTCGCAGAACTACACGGAAAATAACAAAAAAACTGGCGTAAATATTACACGTCGTTTATTGTTGTTCTACATAATTATGATTTCTGTTCCTTCCTGCCAGAGAGTGACACAAAAGCTCTATAGATAGAAAGAAATTTCAGATCCAACACATGGAAGAGTACAATTTCATTAGTCTTGTTTTGGGTGCAATAGTTCAAACAAGCATCTATTTGGATACACGGGGGATAACATTAAAATGTAACATGTTAGAGTAGAGTTCATTTTCATATTAGAGAGTGGCCCTTCCTTCTTTTGTTTGTATACTTGTTCGAAAACGTTTGGGTTATCCAATGCTCAAGAGAAAGCTGGTTAGCATGTGCTTCTCAGGATTTATCTATTTCGTTGTATCTGAACTCTAAGTTCTTTGATTTTATTTTGGCTGATATCCCTTAATCCTATATGTCAAGAGAGTCATATACAGTAAAGAGGATGTGTACCACTTGGAAAGGTATTGTACTTGCCGTATCGACCCGTATACTACATCCAATGCAATCAAAACGAACTGTAATTGAATTAGACTTGAAAACTCTTTCATATGCATCTCTGTTGCTTTAGTCAGGAACTAATTGCTAATAAACTACAACAATCTATCCAAACTAGCAAAGTTTTTACAAGCACTAGTTTGATTGGACGATTCTGTCCAATCAAATACCATCAATCGCTCGGAGCTCTTTTCCCCCCTTCCTCATACGCAAGTTTTTTTTTTCTTGAATTTTTTTTTAACACCACATAATACCTATCTTTTTCATTATACATATATAATATGAGGTACAACCAAACAGTTGATTGAGTTATTAGACGCGACTAATACCTAATATAGCTCTGCTATCAATAAGCCTCGTTCTGAAATGACAGAAGAAGAACTTCGTCAACAAGAAGAACTCGAATTCAACACTGGTCCACTTTCAGTCTTGCAACAATCTGTAAAGAACAACAATCAAATCTTGATCAGTTGTCGTAACAACCACAAATTGTTGGCTCGTGTAAAGGCTTTTGATCGTCACTGCAACATGGTTCTCGAAAACGTCAAGGAGGTGAATATTGAGATGATTAAACATGTAGCGATGACTCATAATCTCTATTAGATGTGGACAGAGACTCCTCGTAGTGGTAAGGGCTCTAAGGCTAAGCCTGTCAACAAGGATCGTTTTGTTAGCAAAATGTTCCTTCGTGGAGATACTGTTGTTCTCGGTAAGTGTGATGAGCAATTGAATAGACCAAGTGACACTTATCCTTTTTTTTTGTCTTTTTATAGTTCTTAGAAATACCGTATAAAGAAATCACCATCAATAAATTCACAGCATTCGTTTTTTTTATTATTATTTCGTTAAAATGGGCTGAAATGGATTGGAATATTGGCTGCATAAAAAAAAAGAAACTATACTTTACAAGCAATCAAAGAATAATTGTGAGCAGAAAATGATAAAAAAAGATGGATAAGGTAACTCGGACGTTGATTGGCTCGCTTGAAGCCCATCAAAAGTCACATCTCTGCTTGCTTGAATCCATAATCTCGAATTGCTTTATCATCTCTTCTTTTTCTCTTTTCACCCTCTCTCTCTTCATAATATCATGAGAATTGTCGACAAGATAGAACAGGCACAAAAAAGCAAAAAAATAGCTTATTCATTTGAATATTTTCCTCCCAAAACAGATTTGGTAACTTTTTTTCTTGGTGATATAGATCGATCAATTTACCTAACCTCATACAAAAAAAAAACTGTATTAGGGTTTTGCCAACTTGATTGATCGTCTTGGTCGTATGTCTCAGCTGGAACCCGAATTCATCTCATGTACTTGGGGAGCAGGCGGTTCTACCTCTGTACGCACACTCGAGCTTTGTTCCACTGCACAAAATTTGTACGGGCTAGACACATTGATGCACTTGACATGCACTAATATGGAACGAGAGAAACTGGATGCAGCTCTTCAACAAGCCAAAGAAGCAGGCATTCACAACATTCTAGCTCTGCGCGGCGATCCCCCTCGAGGTCATGAGTATTGGACACCTGTGGACAATGAATTCAAGCATGCAATTGATCTTGTCAAGTACATTCGACAACAATATGGTGATACTTTCTGTATCGGTGTAGCAGGCTATCCCGAAGGACACATTGATTGTGCTGATCTCGATCAAGACATTCAGCACCTTAAGGAAAAAGTAGATGCAGGAGCTGACTTTATCGTCACTCAACTGTTCTATAATACTCAAGCATTTATTGACTGGATGGATAAGTGTAAGAAAGCAGGCATAAATGTTCCTATTGTGCCTGGCATCATGCCTATTCCTACCTATCAAAGTTTCCGCCGCATGATGCATCTCTGTAACCTCAAAGTACCAGCTCGTATTCTGAACGATTTGGATTTGATTAAGAATGACGATCAGAAAGTCAAGGAATATGGTGTACGACTTGCAGTGGATATGATCAAGCAATTACACGATGAAGGATCAATCTGTAACTTTCATATCTCTACTCTTAATTTAGAGCGATCAACACGTTTGATTTTAGAGGCATTGCACTTACACAAACAAGAGGTAAGGAAACGAAGCTGTATATATCTATGTATTTCTATAGTTTGTCTTATATGTACTTTTCCTTTTCCCATAAAGACCTTATCCACCGGTAAAATTCCTCCATGGGCACCTGTGCATGATCCAGCTCGTGCTGAACTTTGGGATGAATTCCCCAATGGTCGTTATGGTGATTCACGTTCACCAGGTAGATCGTTTTTCTTCTAGAATTATTTGCTTTCTTTTTGTTAAAAATACATTTATATCGTTTTAGCTTATGGTGAAAACACATATGGTGCTGGTCAAATTTTGCCTGTAAAGATAAATCTGTATGCTATTTGGGTGTCCTGATCTAATGCATATCATTTCCTTTAGACTTCTGGAGCCAGTTGTAAATGGGGACAACCAGTGCATGAAAAAGATATCACACAACTGTTTGTTAAATATATCCAGGGTGAATTAGACTCTTTACCTTGGTGTGAAGAGAGACTACAGACAGAAAGTGATGCTATCCGTCAACGATTGTCAGATATTAACCAACGCGGCTATTGGACGGTCAGTTCACAGCCTGCTGTAAATGGTGTCTCAAGCGAAGATCAAGTGTATGGTTGGGGACCAAAAGGAGGCTATGTGTATCAAAAGGCATTTATAGAGTTCTTTGTATCTGATACACAAATCAAAGAATTGTTGTCACGCCTATCTAAAGATAGCTCAATTACTTACTATGCTACTAATCTAAAGGTAACCAAGACAGAAAAGTCAATTATTTCTTATTCACTTTTCTTTTAGGGTGATTTTGCTACTAATGTCATTGATGCTGAAGCTCAAGATGCAGTTACTTGGGGAGTCTTCCCAGGTAAAGAAATCATTCAACCCACTATTATAGAAAAAGCCAGTTTTGAAGCATGGAAGGTAAAAAAGAAAAAAATAAAAAGAAAAAAAGCTTCATATGAATAACCACTTACACTCTCGTAATAGGAGGAAGCATTTGGCTTATGGAAGGAATGGGAAGAACAATATCCACCCAAGAGTCCAAGCCAGAAATTGCTCGAGAACATCCGTGAGCAATATTGGTTAGTTAACGTTGTTCATCACGACTTTCAAAAATCCAATCTTTTGTTTGAAGCCATGTTGTCTGAATAACAGAGAATAGAAATCTTTTGTGATTTTTAATGACAAACAAAATGCATCGCTCAAACAGAGTACTTTCCATATTCAATAAAACATATCTTACCACTTTTAAGAGATGCATGCTATGGCCTATATACATATACTACAACTCCTCTAAAGAAAGCACATTTGAACAGTTTTGTTGTAGCAACTTTCTTCACTGATTATCCTATGAATGGTATGTGTTGATTGGCTTTGTCAAAGACCAAGGCTAATTTCTTTCTAGATCAACTGTTTCAAAGACTTTGAAATAATTAATAGAACAATTATGATAAAGCTCGCTTCGATTCTTAGGACTGAGGAAACTAAACAATCCTTTATCTTTGGGTTTAAGTGACCCAGCATTGTAAGGGGTTTTTGTTTTTGACTCAATTTGAAATGGTAAGATCTTTGCTTTTTCTTTTCGTTTCTCTGTGCTTACCACCTTTGTCCAACAAGAGTGTCAGGAATAACACGTTTGTTTCCAGTTGAGCGTTTTCTAACAAGAGTATGGAGAGATCTTATATATCGTGACTGAAATTACACACTCCCTCATGAGAAAATGAACTCACTCCCCTCAGAATAAACTGGTATGTTATATACCACGACCAGGATTTTTTTTTTTATAATGTTGTCATTATTTAATTTAGATAAAAATGATTACTGATCAACTTTACAAAGTTTGAAAAGCATTTCTATACGTTCCTAGTAACGTTAATTGACAAGTCATTGTATATATCTCTTCTCCAAAGCTATGAACCCTCAAAGTCAGACCAGCATTGATTAGCAATAGCAGAAACACTATGTATTCTTTCTCTTATATATGACTGAAGCATTACGGTATTGGAGTTGAAACAGTCAAGAAGGCTATCAACGATCATTTGAAGGAAAAAAAATTCCTTGACAAGTGAAGACTTCAAGTTCTCACTGTATTGCTTACAACTAACTTCTAAAATTTTGTGGAATTCAAGTTTAAAGAGAAAAGGGAGCGAGAATATGACTCTAGGTTTTATTATACAAAAGATTTCTTAAATCTGTTTATGATTACTGTACATAATTATATTGCTTTAGTTGGGAGTAAATTGGACGTAAACGTGGACTTCACCATGGCTGGTCAAACCCAACTTGGCGGGCAAGTCAACCCAAGTGTCAATGGGTGTACCTTCAAGAGCTTCCTTAAAGTCAAGCTTGCCTTCACCGATATCGTCGCTACCAATGAGATCCTTGTCAATAACATTGAAGTAGAGCTTGTGGTCACGACCTTCTTCGAGGTTGAAAGTGAATGTTTCGTTCCAAACAGGGTTGTTGCTGTTGTCAACGACAGATGTCTTTTGCTTGTAGTCTTCATCAATGTACAATTCACTACATACAACATGAGAACATGTAACTGAATTGTCTAATCTCTTTTTACTTACACGAAGGCATCGTTTTGGCCAATCAAATCTTCATCGTGAAGGTTACGGGCTTCAACTAGACGCAAAGGTTAAGTAAGCCTTGCCTCAATCCTTTTGAATATGAACTACTTACTAACAGTAACTTGGAGAACACCAGGGGGATATTTTTCGAACATGTTGAATATAGATAATGAGATGAAAAAAGCAATCAAGAAGATATCCTTTTTATATCTTTCTTACAAGGTACGTACCACTACCTTTCTCGGCAATATAATCTCAATTTTTTTTTTTTATTTCTAGAAGGTATGTTTGTGTTATTGTCTAAGCAGAAACTTTGCTCATTATGATTTATTTTATGTTAACGCGCCAAGCTATATTTTCTTTTGTCTGGCAAATGAGCATTATGTTACTTTGAAGCTGCATAATCGGCAATGTAAAAGGAAAGCGGATAAACGGGTGGCACAGAAGAGATCTGTTGTTAATTTAACATATGCAAAGGTACATCTATCTGATGTCATAGATGATACTCCACTCCAACTGCTTTCGAATGACGAGCTTCATAAATCATATAGACTAATGGAAGTAGCATCCTCAAGTTAAAGACGACAATCATCAAGAGATTTCTGAGCCTTCCAGAAGTACAAGAAACTCAGCATTGTGATATGATAGTTGACTTCAGAATACCATATTAACCAAGAGCTCCGAGTGATGGAACTGGATGTTATCATACAGTTAAAATATGTTAGTGATATCATCAGTTTGATGATTGAGAGTGTTAGCAGACTATTTTGTCGCACTTAGATAAATAAGGTACGCGAAAATAAAAGGAAGAAAGATTTCATATGCTATCTAGGTAATAAGTAAGAGTTAAGCAGAAGAACGCGAATTATTGGTTCGAACAAGTACAACAATAAAACACTCATTTGAACAACAGCCTCATTCCCGTTCTGCTGCATATATAAAACTTGAGCAAAAAAAAACAGCTTATTCAAACACCTGTCAATTAGCAGCACTTTTTTTCCAGTTTGCATAAATTAAGCTATAGTCATGATATGCTATTCTCTGTTGTTGGTAGACTGGCTATTAGCGCATCTTATTCATTATGCTTTTTGAATGGATTCCTCTCTCACTTGGCTTATTATGGATGTGTCTGAATGTCCTCTTTTCACTGCGTAAATAATAAAGGCAGTTGACTTAATAAGAAAACAACATATTTATCAAGTCAAATAAATAAATAGAGATCTGCAATGCTACGAGTGACGTTTTTTTTGTGCATACAAGGGATAGCTATTTCCACTTATATTAAGAGCTTTGATCATGCACGAGATAATTGGTAGCACTTATAGTTCTGCTCCGTGTCAATAAGCTAGAGCCATTTAAAGAAATGGCCAACTAGGTAATGTTGGTAGAAGGGAAAAGAGCATGGAGATGTTTGTGTCACAAAGATACACTAGTCTCGCATTTTGACGGTTTGATGTAGCATCACTGCTTCCAAGTCTGACTTTGATTGTTGTAGTTTATTTAAAAATCATCATTCTTCATGATGAATCCTCAGTCGAGGCCAAAAAAAAAAAGAAACGCTTTTTTAGTGTTACAAGATCTTTTTAAGTGATTTCTAATACAACATTCCACAAGCTAAATTATGAATTTCCTACGTAGTGAATTGAATGGATAAGCTAAATGCTGTGTTGTATAGTGTTTACAAAATTGTCGTATACTAGAACATTCAATTGTATTTTATTTTCTTCTTGGATAATGAATTTGTGCTACCTATCGACACAACAGTACCTCACTTTTCATATAAACATATTACAGAGTACTCTGAAGTTGAATTGATTGAAAGCTATACTGTATTGTTGTTGTAATGTTTTTTTTTCTCTTATATCACATTAAATGACATTTATATGAATGGATGAGCCCGAGTTTGGTAATTGCACAGATAAGCGTATGATAGATGCATTCACAAGAAAAAAATACATGCTTAATTAGCTACATAAACAGGTTTGTTATATAAGATCTATATGTGAAATCATGATTATGCACTTTAAGGAAAAGTACTAATTTTTGGTTCATGCTAAAGACGAATGCTTTTCATCTCAATAACAAAATAGAAAAGAAGGAGAATCTATCGTCAATAAATACAAATATGCTGGCTTTGTATGTACATGTACGCATTCGTACAAATAGTCTGGTTTATTTTGGTTTCCTTTAAATACTATTTACATTTGTTTTGTTCTGATTTCTTTGTCAAAGGCTCCATTATAGGAAAAGGACCTAATTTCTGGTTGATGGCCATCGTGTTGTCAGGAGTGGCTAGGAAAGAAGTTTCTAGGTTATGACTACTGTTGCTACGGCTACGTGTAAACGATAATGAAGGGGGGCGTCTGGTATGCGATCCATTTGGGGGCGATGAGCGGAGCATATCGAGGTGCATGGCAGCAAGATCATCGCTGCATATACTGCTGTTACTGCTCTCAATGTGGTAAGACTGGGTATAATCTTCTTTAGAAGTCGATAAAAGAGGCAGTGTCTTTAAGGCTGGCACGTCATATTGCTTTGTGTGAATGGCTGTATAGCTGAACGCATCTCTTTGAAAACATTTTTCAGAACAATAGATCGAATCCTAATAGAGATACGCGTGGTCATGAGATAAACTTTGTTTTTTTTTCTTAGTTATATACTATTCATTTTACCAACTCTGGCTTTATAGCACAATCACAAAAAGTACACCAATTTGTATCGCACATTCAGGAAGGCAGAAAAGCAGTGAAAGAGTGAGAGAGAAACAAAGAGAAATAAAGAGAGATAATGAAACAAGAGTGAGTCAGGCAAAACACCAACAGACAAGATAAAGTGAAGAAGAGGGAGAAAAAGATAAAGAGGGAGAAAAGAGAGAGAGAGAGAACAAAGAATATATGGTGCGTGCACATATTTTATTGTCCCGCATAAACAGGTTAAAACTCAGAAATCGACTTTTTTTTGATTTTCTTTAATCATTACTGTGTGTTAGGATATCTGTATTAAATTAGGCAGAAACAAATTTCTTCATGTTGTCAAGCCATTGTGTGTATTCTCTTTGTTCCTTGTGCTCAATGTAGTCAGGCAAGAAGTTGGCCAAAGCAGAGTTGATACCGCGTTCTTCAAGGTAACGTTCGAAAAGGTTTTGAAGACCTTCATCTAATTCAGCGAATTGGGGGCCAATGTAGAGACCACGACGTTGCCAGTCAGCTTCAGCAGATTGTTCATTAGCTAACTTGGCATCCTTGTAGTACATGACGCTCTCGACAGCAATTTCACCATCTTGGGCAACAGTATCGATGGTGACAGCACCTTGACCCTCCTTATAAAAAAAAAGCATAAGCAGGCTAACAAAATAGTAGGCAAATCCCAAAGCATCTTACCTTTTCAATAGTGACAGAAGCACGAACAGGGAAAGAGACAACTTCTTCCTCTTCCTCTCCGGTCATGTCGTCTTCGGGAAGGAATTCGTCAGAGGCAGCATTGTTGATGTCAGAAATAGAGAACAAGACACGAATCCTTAAAGAGATGCATAAAATGAATATTTCTCTTAATTCGTCACACCATCCTCAACTTACTTTTCGTTGCCAAAGTTACGAACAAGACTAACTTCATCTACACCGGGCTTATCCTCGAGCTATTCATTGATTTGTTTTCTGTCAGTCTTCCTCATCTAAACTAACTTAAATTCTATTACTTTACCGTAAAAGCATTGGCTTCCAAAAAGTCCTTAACAAATTCAGGTTGGGCAGGTTCCTCATTGGACTTTTCGTATTGAAGCTCTTCATCCAACTTGTGAATGAGATCGGTATCAACTAAACAAGACACGTCAATAGATAGTTTAGGCAAGGTTTTTAGACTCTTTTCTTACCTGCACCATTGCTCATACGAGGAAAAGCAGCTGAAAAAGTACGGGTAGCATTGAAGCTCATCATAGGGCGAGGAGCAACAAAGCTCTTGACCATGCTAGGACGAGCAATAGCACGAAGAGAAGAACGCAACAAGCGAGAAGCCATATTGATAAAATTCGAGAAAAAAGAAGAAAGAAAAATGACAGGGATAGAATAAAAATTTCTTTACAACAATGCATTTCGGCGCTTTAAAAGAAGGTAAAAAGAGAGCAGCCACGTTTTTTTTTTTTAGTTTTATATTCTAAAATTCATGCAAAATTAAAAATCAAAATAAAAGACAGCTATCTGCCGGCAGAGAGCTATTTTGATTCTTTAAGACGGTAAGAGATAGGAATATCACCACTTGTCCTTAATATATGGTGCTTAATGGCAGCTAATGTCATTGTAGGGGTCAAAAGTGTTTCTCCGCAAAGTAACTCAAGTGTGGACTCATCTTTGATTTCGAGTTTCTCGGCAACATATTGAGTCAGTTTTCGCACACGTAAGACACGGTTGGCCAATAAGCGGTTATTAGATCTAAATCACTTTGTCAACAAAGCAGACAACAAACAGGGTTTTGAAAAGGACTTACCCTCCAGGAAGCTCGTCTAACGTTGATCCAGCTGCAGGTTTTAAAACAAAAGTTAGTTTGACAGTTTCTTTAGGTGGCGTCTTGTTCTACGAAAAAAAAGAGAGAGAGAGTCAATCAAAATGACAAGGTGAAATAGTGCACATATTTACATATAATAAATAAGAAAGCAGCCAGGATGGAGCTACCTCAATAATCGTGTCAACATCTTTTCCAAGAGAGCCAACAGTGCCACGGTACAGATCCATGCCTGTAGATGCTTCTGCGCTTTCTTCGGCAATAATGATCATAGTAGGTAGAGGTATGTCTAATGGAGGGAAGTCTTCAAGAGAGGGAGGCGAATACGAATCGATCTTGGTCTCCTCAATTTCTGCAAGCTTATTTGGCTGCTCTTCTGTGGTCTCTTGACCTTCTTCAACTTGACTGCTATTGACAACAGTGGCCAATTGAGATGGGTTGATGGAAGGTGTAGAAGGATTTTGACTCAGGTTGTCAGTAGTAAATGTTCTGTCGTCACTGGTGGGCATACGAGTTAGCTTTGCTTTGACAGACAGATTCTTCAGTTTGTTCATAAAGTTGCTACTTGTTGGTGAAGTAGGCGAGTTTGGCAGGGCAGCAGGAGGAGGCATCTGAACGGCTGATTCTCGTCGAGTCATACTTGGTCCATGATGCATACCGGAGAAATAATCTGGTTGGCTTTGAGATGAAGGTGGTGCAGTGAAAGGTCCAGCAAAAGCAGCAGCTTGAGGAGAAGTAGGTAGATAAGGAGATTGCTCTGTATTGGTAGTGATGGCGGTCAGAGGTAGCTTTGGTCCCTCAGTCCCAGTCTGCTCAAACGTGGATGCGGCAGGGGTTGATGGCACCACTTGTTCAGTGGCTACTGGCTCATTAGGTGTCTGAGGAGGCTTGCCTTTGGATGCGTTTGATTTTTCGGGTTGATCCAATTCAAATCGAACGGTGTCATGTTCTGTCTCTTCCATGATGAACTTTTTGAACAGATGAGTCAATACCCATTTACCCAAGTTCAAGCGTTGGTCTTCTCGCACTTCATAATCTTTAGGTAGTTCTACTTCATCTGCATACATTTCGCAATCGAAACAATTGAGTTCATGAAGTTGAACAGTGATGGCACCGATCTTAGTGTCCACTGAGCACCAAGCAGGAAAGCTCTCGATGCTGTTGACTTCATAGGCAACATCTTCAATATCTCTTTTACCAAAGTTCTCTATCTGACAACATTTAGTAAGATCCCACATTGTTATTTCTCCATTGGTGTCCTTTGTCAAGATATGACGTCTGTTCTGAAGAACAAGGTGAGAAATGATGCCTGGCTTTCCAGCAATAACGTCGTCGGGTGTAGATCGTAATGGGATCAATGAGTCCTCGTTATTCAGGTCATCTTCGTGATAACTGATGGGCATCGAGAGCACAGAGCCTGCATACATGGTCAGTTGATCGCTAGGAACATACGCATCTGGTATTTGAGATGAATAAGGTGAAGTAGGTGTAGGTAGTTTGATCAAGGCTGATGTGGGAATTTCAGGATTGAATTTGGAGCGAGGTAAGGTTTGTCGTGATTCCATGGGAGGAACAGATAGCCATCTATTGATACTGGAACTGGAGGTAGCTGTCCAAACATAAGTATCATCGAGGGCTGCAATCTATGGAATGATAGGGTCAGTACAAGGCTGTCGCTGTGAATGAATATCGATCATGCATACTTTTAATACACCACTATCTTCTTTAAACAAACCAATACATTCGGTTTCACTATCAAATGAAGCTTGACCTGAAATTTGTGTCTTGTTGACAAGACCATCTCTTGAGCCAGAATAAAAGACTTTAAGCTCAGGGTGATTAGAGTACAGTGACCAGACTGAATCAGGATGTGTTTCGTAAGTTGTAATACAGCGTTGTGCTTTCACAGACCAAAGTTTGATTGTAGAATCCGAGGAACCAGAAAGGATCTTTGTATTTTTTATAAAAACAATGAGTTGAAAGAATTGATGATTTGATTATGATGCACTTACATATTGACCATCATCACTTATTAGTAGAGCACGGATGTTGTCAGTGTGTCCAGTCAGCTTGCTTATGCGTTTGCCTGACTTTGGATCCCATAAACGAACAACTTTTTCAGGCGAACCTGAGGCCATTAAGGTACCCGGTGGATTGACGGCTAAAGCATAGATAGACGATTTGCTTGAGCTATTGTTCATTGCGTCTGAATCAGTAAAGAGTAGTATGAAATGAGAGGTGAGTCAAGGTCATTTAGGAGTATCGTTTGACTTACTGGTACTTTCGCTTGATCCATTATGGCTTGTAGGACTGACATCAATTGTGATTGACGCTTCTGCCTTTTCAATATCCCAGATATTGATACGTCTATCTAAACCACCACTTGCAACCCAACCAGGTTGCGAGGCATAAGTAAGGCATTTAGCGTAATCCATATGATGGCCAATTGTATGTGCTGCTTTTGGTGTATCGCTATACGGTTTCCATAATTTAATTGTTCGGTCATTTGATGCAGAGACGACTAAGAGAAAAAGAGGGTTATGCTTTGATCATTTCAAAAAGAAAAGTCGATATTTACCACAAGTACCAGCTTGACACAACACGATATCATTGACCCAATCAGTATGCATTTGCGAAAATGCTTTACACGTTGTCTTTGGTGTGGTCTAAGCAAGTTATTGTGTCAGTATGGCTTTAATGCCTTTAGCATGGCTGTTGAATCCAAACTCACCTTTACAGAGTCATCTATTGTACGTTTGTCTTTTTCGAAATTAAGATGCAAATCCCAGCTTGCGACAACACCGTCTCTACCAGCCGAATACAAGATACCACCATCTTTAGTAGTGTCTATTGCTAAAGAGTTTACACCAAGACAGTGCGCCTGCTCTTCGTTGCTTGAGCTGACTACATATGACACTTTGCGACGAGTTGCTGTGTTCATGTTGTAATGACTCTGTCGGGATTAGTTAATAGGAAAGAAGAATACACGTACACACATACTTGTGAAATGATACTTTTGGGAAGTACTCTACTAGCGGACTTGAAATGCGCACACACGAATCAAATGAGGCTAGACCTTTGTGTGCAATCAAGAAGAAGGAACAGATGTCTCACTTTTTTATCAGTATTTCTTAAAGAAGCCTGTCTGAACAAGCACATTAAGCGAAGTTTTCTTTTTCTTGTTGCAGTATGACTCTACTCAACAATAGCTCAATTCAACGTTGTTAACAAAGCATTGTTAGTGCGTTTGACTTCTTTGTTGTTTGTAGAATCAATTGAAAAGCTTTTTGAAGATTTCTGGGCCGATTCGGTTCTGTACCTGTGTAAGACTCAAATCTAAAAAGAAAACAATAAACATTCACCTGTTGTCATAATAATGTCGTAAAAAAAGAAAGAAAGTTAAAGTATCGTACTTTGAAAAAAAAAGTGTGTTGAACTAGCAAGATAGAGATAAAGGTGTGAACTCTGTGTAACCTAAACTCTGCTCTAATAGACATTTTTATGCTTCAAGTGAGCATAGATGGCCGTACATGATTATGAAAGCCCAAACACAATTCTAGTTTATCTGATAAGGTGTCAGCTCGAGCTGCTTAGCATGTATGTTTGCCTACCCTAGAGCGACAAAGCATAAAACAAGACGTATTACTACCATATTAGATCGCAACCGCCTAAATAGTTTAGCAAGGACTAAGCTATGTCAAGAAACAAAGTTATCAAGTATATACGCACATGCATTGAATGTATTGCGGCATTGCAGAAAATCTGAATAAGGATGTTTATGGCTTGAAGTTTGCAAGCAAAAAGGAAGAATGATATTGCTGAGCAAATCAGCTCGTTGTTGACAAGAAGAGGCCATTGTGTATCAAGTTACTTTTATCTAGTTTATTGAAATACAAGAAAGGAAATGGTTTGCTGAGCAAACTGAATAACACTAACGTTCACACCTAAGGTAAATTAAAGTTAGAAACAAAGGTATACGAATACCTTATGAATCCCGATATTCAAGCCTTTTCTCTGGCCACATTGTAATTTACTAACTCATCAGAAAAGAGGATTTGCCTTTTGTTGCTCCATGTATTTCAAGATTGTCTGTTAATGTTAATGGCTTGAAATTGCCTATCAGCTAATCCAAATTATATAGAATCAAAATTTAATAGCGTTTTCAACGTGATTTACAATAGCAAGCGTTCAGAAATCAAAAGGATGGTCATTCACCAGATGCTAAAGACAAAATTGTACTTTCTTCTTTCCACACTTGATAGAACAATAAGACACATTTTCATTTCGACCCAAGGCTGTCTTCTGTTCTATAAAGACTGAACATTTTCATGTTGTAATTGAGAATGAAGCCTTGTTTCATTCGTTAGTTGCTGTACATAAAGAATGACAGTCTTGTGTGGTGATTGATTTATATGTATGTGTACAACATCCCTTCTTTTTTTGAACCAAAAAAGGTTTACTTTTGATTTTAGGCAAAAAGTCTATTTGTGACAGTTTTCGTTGGGCGCTTATTGGTCCATTCCTTTAAAAAATTATTTCTATTTTCTTTTGACATATTCTTCCCCTTTCTTCCTTATTCCCCTTCTCTCTAACTTTCAATACTATGACTGACTGGCCTGTCAACAAGGTGCGCTCTACCTTCATCAAGTATTTCGAGGACAACCAACACACCTTTGTGCCCTCTTCCTCCACTGTTCCTCATGACGACCCTACTCTTTTGTTCGCTAACGCTGGTATGAACCAGGTAAGAAAAAAAATACGATTGATATAACAAAAAAAAATTATGACTCACACTGAATGCGCATACAGTACAAGCCTCTCTTTTTGGGTACTGTTGATCCTAACTCTCCTATGGCCAGTCTTAAGCGTGCTTGTAACTCTCAGAAGTGTATTCGTGCTGGTAAGAAAGAATGGTAGACAAAAAGAGAAATGCGCAGAAGTATAGACTTATTTTATCATAGGTGGTAAGCACAACGATTTAGACGATGTCGGTAAAGATACCTATCACCACACTTTCTTTGAAATGTTGGGTAATTGGTCTTTTGGCGATTACTTTAAGAGAGAAGCTACCAAGTTTGGTTGGGAGTTCTTGACTAAGGTCATCAACCTTCCTGAAGACCGTCTTTACGTTACTTACTTTGGTGGTGACGAAAAGCAAGGTCTTCCTGCTGATCTTGAAGCTAAGCAAATGTGGATTGACCTTGGTGTTGATGAGAAGCGTTTGATTCCTGGCAACGTTAAGGATAACTTCTGGGGTAAGTTGAGAACTTGTTTTGTAGGTGTGCCTTTATCTAATAGATGGACTCTTTTTTTTTTTGTATGGTAGAAATGGGTGAAACCGGTCCTTGTGGTCCCTGTTCCGAAGTTCACTTTGACCGCATTGGTGGACGTGATGCCGCTCATTTGGTCAACATGGACGATCCTAACGTAATTGAAATCTGGAACATTGTGTTTATCCAATTCAACAGAGAGCAAGATGGTTCTCTTCGTACCTTGCCCAGTCAACACATTGATACTGGTCTTGGTCTTGAACGTCTTGTTTCTATTCTTCAAAACAAGTATTCCAACTACGACACCGACTGTTTCACACCTATCTTTGACAAGATCAAGGAACTGACTGGTGCTAGAGATTACACCGGTCTTTTGGGCGAAGAAGATAAGGACGGCATTGATACAGCCTACCGTGTTGTTGGTGACCACATTAGAACCTTGACATTTGCCATTTCTGATGGTGGTGTTCCCAGCAACGAAGGTCGTGGTTATGTCTTGAGACGTATCCTTAGACGTGGTGCTCGTTATGTTCGCAAGTACTTCAACGTTCCTATTGGCTCTTTCTTCTCTTCCTTGGTTGATACCTTGGTTGAACAAATGACTGAGGCTTATCCTGAATTGGCCAAGAAGGCTGACGATGTCAAGGCTATCTTGGATGAAGAAGAAGTTGCTTTCTCCAAGACTTTGGATCGTGGTGAAAAGCTCTTCGAAGCCTACATGAAGAAGACCAAAGAATCTGGTTCTACTGTCTTGTCTGGTGATGATGTCTGGAGACTTTACGATACATATGGTTTCCCTGTCGATTTGACTCGTATTATGGCTGAAGAAAACGGTTTGGAAGTCAACGAAGCTCAATTTGAAGCTGCTCAAGAAGCTGCCAAGAACAAGTCTCGTAAGGTAAAGGGTGGTGACAATGGCCAAGGTGTTGTTGCCCTCGATGTCCACGATCTTGGTGCTTTGGACAACAATGATGCCATTCCCAAGACTGATGACAAATACAAGTACTTGCCTGGTAACATCCAAGGCCGTGTCAAGGGTATCTTTTTCGAACACAAGTTCCTCAACTCTACCACTGAAATCCCTGAAGATCGTCACTTCGGTATCTTGACTGACAAGTCTAACTTCTATGCTGAATCTGGTGGTCAAGAATACGATACTGGTTCCATCATCACTTTGGATGGTAGCACTGAATTTGCTGTTCGCGATTGTCAAGTCTATGGTGGCTACGTCTTACATGTTGGTCACCTCAAGTATGGTCAATTGTCTATTGAAGACGAAGTCGAACTCTCCTACGATGATGTTCGTCGTTTCCCCTTGAGAAACAACCACACTTCTACACACATTCTCAACTTTGCTCTCCGTGAAGTTTTGGGTGAAGATATTGATCAAAAGGGTTCTCTTGTTTCTCCCGAAAAGCTTCGTTTCGATTTCTCATACAAGTCTCCTGTCAATGCCACACAATTAGAAAAGGTTGAGAAGATTTGTAACGAATTCATTGGTAAGAACTTGAAGGTTTACTCCAAGGAAGTTCCTTTGGCTGTTGCCAAGGCTATTCATGGTTTAAGAGCTGTCTTTGGTGAAACCTACCCTGATCCAGTCCGTGTTGTCTCTGTTGGTTTCGATATTGATGAAGTCACTCAAGATGTCTCTAACCCCAAGTGGAAGACTAGCAGTGTTGAATTCTGTGGTGGTACTCACGTTGCTAAGACAAGTGACATCAAGCATTTTGCTATTATTGAAGAAACTGGTATTGCCAAGGGTATTCGTCGTATTGTTGCTGTCACTGGTGATGAAGCCATTGCTGCTCAACGTGAAGCTCAGACTTTTGTTGCCAAGTTGGATCAACTTGAAAAGTTGAGTGGTTCTGAATTGGAAGGTGCCCTTAAGGCTGTCGCTAAGGAACTTGATGCTGCTGTCATCTCCTCTGTCGACAAGGCTGCCTTCCGTGATCGTTTCGCTCAAATCAAGAAGGCTTTTGACAATGCCGAAAAGGCCCGTAAGGCTGAGCAAGTCAAGGAAGCTAGTGAAGCTGTCAAGAAGTACTTTGAACAAAACCCTGAAGCTCCTTTCTTCATTGCTGAATTGCCTATGGGTAACAACACTAAGGCTTTAGGTGGTGCTATCACCTATGCCAAGACCAACTTGAAGGATAAGGCTGTTTATGTTTTCTCTGGCGATAAAGAAACAGGCCGTGTTGCCCACAACTGTATCGTTGGTAAGAACTATATCGAAAAGGGCTTGAAGGCTTCCGAATGGGCTGCTGTCGTCTGTGAAAAGATTGGTGGTAAGAAGGGTGGTAAGGATGACGCTGCTCAAGGTTCTGGTGATAAGATTGAGGGTCTATCTGATGCCTTGAAGGCTGCTGAAGAATTCGCTAAGCTTAAGATCAATGCTTAAACTTAACTATATATATCATTTTAATGTATATTTTTTGTAATAAACCATTTGGATTTTCTGTAATTATCAAATCATATATTAACTGTAAAGAAAGACAATGTCCGACAATATCGTGAGCCTAATGTTTGTTTTTCACATGAAATTATTCTTTTTTTTTCTCTCTCATATGAATAACCTATAAATCTTGAGAATATATTTTTCCCTTCTTCTTCTTATTTTCTTTAGTATATACAGAATGAACTTCTACAAAGACCGTCACTTAGAGAACAACCAACTACTTGAGCAACATGAGCGAGCTATTGATAATATCCAGAATGCTATTAAAAGAGAAATACCTCACTTAATACATGAACTGCAGTTGGCCACTGAAGAAGCAGATAGTCTAAATGAATATGTGAATGATAGATGTAACAAATGATTATACTTAAAGCACTGCAACAGCCACTAAGTTCCTTCTATTGATAGTAACCTTGTTCCGGTTCTTAAGGAAAAACAACTATTCACTGCCTACAACACTATCACTTTTGTTGGATACAATTCGATGGCGAATAGCAGAAGGTGTCAATGAAATCAGAACTTGTCAGTTGATTGAATTTCTCTCTCAGCCTCTTGTCTATTTTCATAAGACTGACAGAGTGGGTCGGCCTATCTTAATTGTTCAACTTGCCCATCTGCCTAAGCCTTCTTCTGAGGATGACATAACTGAATTTTATACACCCCTTGTCATATTTGTATTAGAGACCATTCGATTACATTTATGGCATCTCACGCAAGAGAGAATAGAAAGCCAATTCCAAGAGCCTGCTATTCTAGATGCAGTTGTCTTGGTTGACTTTAAGAACACTTCATCTTTGCCTAATGTAAGCTAACTATGAAATATTTAGAAAAAAAAGGAGAGATCATTCTAATCTTTGAAATGAACAGGATATCAATTTGTACAAGTCACTTATAAACCTGGTTAGAAGGTTTCCAGGTATGGTTGGCACTGTTAATCTAATTAACTTCGGTTGGATGTACCAAGGTCTTTGGCAGATGTGTAAGCTGGTATTATCCAATGAAGCCAAAGCCAAGATTAAGTTTCCAAAGTTGAAAGAACTTGAAGAGTATATTGATGAGCAGGATTTGCTTCAAGGTAAGACCCTTTTCAACTACCTCATTAAAGAACTCGATGCTGATTAGCATACCTAGTCTTTGGTGGAAAGGACGATTTCGTATGGAACTTGAGCCATGATGAGTATTACAATAAATACAGACCATCTTTCGACAGACAGTTGAGTAGGAGAAGTTCATGCTCATCCATCTACTATGACTCTATAAACATGACACATGTAACAAGACCTTCTTCTTCATTCAGTATCTATACGACACCACTTGATTCTCTGACACCTGTTCACAGCCATTCAAATTTGACAACAATAGCCAAAGCATATTCCAGTCTCTCTCTTTCCTCCAAATTAGGCAACAACATGCCACCACGCTTACGAACCACCATCAAGCAATTAGGTGGTTTCTTAAGTGCTCAGCATTCTTCTTCTGATGTACATCAAGACTTCTTGGCCTTTGGTCTTCTATCTGAAAAGTTAAGCAAGGTGCAGAAGCAACAAGAAGAGCAAAACAAAACTTTCAAAGAAGAGAGGGCAGTGTCGCCTTTTGCTTCAGCTTCCAGTGACAGACGAAAAGGGTGGCTATTCCGCCTCGTACTTCGATTTCAATATACCCTTCAACATATTACATTTAGATTCTTAAAAAAAATGATTCGGTATCAGCGAACAGTATACTGGGTTGCTGCTTGCGTCTTGCTCCGAAATGGTGTTCATGAACTGGTACAACAGCTCTCGCTAATGATGTTAGAGACCCTATTTGCCAGTAAAAAAACGTCATCGCTTGGTATCAATACAGTTCTTCGCATTGGTAATAGCCAGATGACGCTATAATAAATGACGTATTTTTTATTGCAACTATCTAGTCTGTCATATTTTGGAAAAGTGAAAATAGAGCGAGTGAAGTACAGTGCTCTTGTCATAGCTTGTTTGAAGAACCATTAGTTCATTCTGCTATCAGTTTAGTCAGCAACATCGCTGAATCCTGTGTTTCTAGGGAATTCTTAAAGTAGGCAACAGAGCGCACTGAGGAAATTCTATATTACTGCATCAATATTTATTGATCTGTGAAACATTCAACTAATTCATCTTTTCATGATAAACACATAAGCAATCGATGTAAACAAAGCTCTATACAGTTGCTAAATGAGATTTCTACAGCTGTTGCTGACTTTGTAATTGATGGCAGTTGACTGTGGTTTGTTCCTGCAGCTGCTACATTTTAGTTCGCTATAGTAGCAAGTCGCTCGAAAGTGTTACAGCTTACAGAGATAACTTTAGATAAAATCAAAATAAGCTTAGTGAATGTTGATTGATTGGAATAATGAAAATATGTATTTACTCTCCCTGTTTATAATTAAATCGAATAAGCTTAATCAACTTTCCGAATCAAATCTTAGTCAAGAATATGTCACTCCTTTTCAACACATCTTAGACAAGTAAATCCACAGGTTGTCTTTAGGATTTGGTCTAGAATTGAATGCTGTAGGCATACGTAAATTTCATTTAGTTTTCTTCCCGTCCGCGCCTTCAAGTTGTAAGTGTTCTATCATAAGCTATTACAGACGAAGTGATTCAATAGGAGGAGTATATCAGCCTCTGAAATTGTAGAAAGAAAAAAAGATCTTTTGGACTGATTTGATAATAAAGGATCATCAACTGAGTATGAAGCGCAGGTATATTTTTTTGGAGTAGAATGGACTAGACCAAGGAGCTTGAAGTTCCAAATTAGGTATATTTATTGTCAGAACTCCAATAGATACAGTCAATGACTGATCAGATATACAACAAAAAGCCATTAAACCACGACAAGGATATGCGAACTATTATTGAATATGGTGCCAGTCGATAAGGGTGAAGGGTGAAAAGGCTTTTTGTAATTAAGTACAGATTGGTATTACATAATTAATTTTCTTGAATCGGATTAATAGATACAGAACATGCAAAAGAGAGAGAGAGCGATAAAGAGACAAGAAAAAAAAGGAGAGGGGAGTTTATGTTGAAACTGTTGTTCGGCTCCAGCCATCGTAAAAGCCGCTATCAACTTCTTTTGAGTGGTGTTCTGCTGATGATGTATCGTCTTCTTCAGTCACAACAAGATCTTCATCTTCAAATGGATTTTCATAGGCTGGTGCAGTTGGTTTGTTTTTGTCTACTAGACGCTTTAATCGATGCCTCAGTGACCGATCTTCCTCTAGTTCAACATGGGGTTCGAAGGCACCCAAGATACCCGCTCTCATTGCATGAAAAACGTACATTGCATCTTTTTCCGAATGACTTAATTTCGATTCACTTTCGAGACATTGTTCAATAATCTGCCTTGCTTGTTCCACTATAGAGTTGTTGTTGGCATTGTTTTTGTCATTATCCGAGCTGGCAGTTAAAACCGCGCCTGCAATGTTACCGCCATTCCTCCTCTCTTCGGCAAAAGCATCTTCCAGTAGCGTCTTTCTTCTGCGTCGTCTTCTATGTTCTAGTGCATAACGGACTGCAAAATGAGCTTCCATCCCGCCTCGACGCTCTAGTTCTTTTCCATCGCCCTTCAGAGCCAAGTCTGATTCGAGTCGTTTCAAAAAATCAGCTCGCATTTGAGAGTCAGCTGGTAAGACAAATAATATGTAGTTCAATGTATATAATCGGTGCGTCACTAGACGCCAGAAGCTATCAACCATGATTGGCGTATCATATGACGCTGACGTATTTGTACCTTTTAATGGCGTGGACTGAGATGGACTTGGCACGATTGAAGGTGAGAGCTCGCACAATACATTGTAGCTGGAGCTAGGCCGAATTGGGTGAATGACAGCATCAAGCGTTTGTTTTAATCTTGCAGCCATAAATAGAGCACGTTGCTGGCAGCGTTTGTCGTTGAAGAAGAAGGAACCAAAAATATCGTCAAACTGTGTACTGTTTACTTGTTTCGAAATCATCTTGAGTGTTTCTGAGAAACTGATGTTATTTGTCGTTGTAGGTGAAGTTAAGATTGTCTCAGGGGCATTTGTGATTCTTTGATGGTAAGGCGCTGCTTCATCAGTCACTGCTTTAGTAGGCACCTCTGCCTTCTTTTTGAATGGAAGCTTAATGGTTTTTACACGGCTAATCTTTGATGAAAAGGTAGGCATGAGGATAGAGAAATAAAATAGAAGAGAAGAAAATAAATAAATTTAAGGATTTTTTTATGGAAAAGTTTTCTTTTAAATAATAGAAATCTGCCAAATTAAGATACACGTTCTTTTGTGTAACTGTTACTCCTTTGCAAATGAGATTTCGTCAAAGTTCTTTGTTACAAGTAATATTTCCGCAATATATATTTATTTATACATACCTGTCATGGCTCAAAGACAACCCGTGTGCGTTGGTGGACCTGAATAATGAATAGCTTACACACTTGCTAAAATGGAATAATCAATTGGTCCGGAGCTTTAGTTGCATTACAATTTAAGACGTAAATTTAAGGCAGTGGTGATCTCTAAAGATGAATGTACTGAAGACGCAATGTAACTCTAAATAAAAAGAAATAGTACGCTCAATCTGAAATAAACCTTGTGTCTTGTAGATGCATATAATCCAAATGATCAAAGCCAGTTTGTTGCCACTTGAAGATTTTCTTGATTTGAAGGGTAAAGTGGGATATTATGGATTTGCTTAAAAAAATAAAGGGTCAGAAGTGCAATTACAGGGTGAGTCATGTGTGTGATGCAAGTTAGGACTGAAGCATCTTCCAGACCTAATGTATTAACACTATTGGGTTTATTCATATTCGAAAGCAGGTGGCAAAATTATAGTTTCAAAGAGATAAAGCGGTCATTCTATAATAGAAATAAACCCTGTTGAACCTTGTCGTACCAAAAAAAAAAAAGAAGAATTGCAGACATATTTTTCGAAACCGTTTCCTACTCTCTTACTTTCTTTTAAGTGCAATTTGCTTTATATTGACTGAGGAGATTTAAATGATTAATATGCAAGGCTAAATGACAACTCTCTCTTTCTCTCTTTATGTATCTTGTTCTATTTTAAGTAAACATCTTTTTTTTTTTTGCGATTGTCTATGCAAGTTTCGTAGCACCATATAATTGACAATTTTAGTAACTACATGGTCTCACCACCTGCAACTTGTCCCTAACATGATGGCCTTCATTTTTAAGAGAAGTACACAAACACTACGGAAAGGGAAAATAATTGATTGGTTGTAACCATGTTACATGCCCTGGTTTTTTTCAACTGGTAAAACTAGCATCAATTTTGACTTGGGTGTTGGTATTCATTCTTCGTCATGTCAAATAGACATAGTTATATCTCATTTGCTCTTTTAAATAAGTGATATGTCAAACAATCTAACAGTTTTGATCATCAGATACTTCCAAATACAATTGCTAACATAGAACATAAAACAACTAAGCTTTCTACCAATAATGGATTTTCTGCAAAGTTGAAAAAGGAACTAGTGAAACCATATATTGAAGAGAAACAAATCTCAGAAAGCACGTTTAACACAATTGATTAAAAAGATCTCATTGTCAAGTATATAGAAGGAAAGAAGGCCTTAGATGACCCTTTTATATGTGAATACATTGCTTTTATTTTTTATCTCTTTCGTGATAAGCAGCTACAGTATACAGTGCTCTACCTTGTAACGCAAGCAAAAGTCCTCCTTTTTTTTTGCTTCATATTGCTGCATGTAGTCATTCTGAACAAGATGTCAATTCCCAACAAAAGAAAAAGCATGACAAAGTATTTTATCTGATCAGGAGTCTTTCAACTTGCGCAATACCTGAAGATATTCCAAAATGTATTCCGATTTGCGCACAAGTTCATAGACTCTGACTGCATTTCGATACCAATCCTTTTCAGAGACTTGCCCTTTTCTACCCGATCTTCTGGGAGCAGTAAAAACTTGATTTCTTAAGGCACAAACAAGAACATCAAATGACTCTACCTGTGTCTTTTCTGACCAATCAGGTAAGAAAAACAGGTTTGAATTGTTGTTAGTTTCAAACAATGGCAACACTTCGCTAAAACGAGTAAGGCCTATAGAACGCGATCAATATCAATGAACCTGGTTGCTTAGGTTGAGTACTCATCTTACCTTTTGTCCTAAGCTGAGATTCCTGAAAAAAGGAACCCAGGATTGCGTCCAACCGACTGTATTTCTCTAATGTGAATTCTTCTTTTCGGCATTTGTTGCTTACAAACACAATATCAGGATAATAATTCATGTCCTGTTGAGACTCCAGCAGAGGAAAGTCAGGTATATTGAATTTAAGCATAGCAGCTCTTTGTATAAGTCGCAATAGATCGATGTCGTATTCAGGTCCATCTGCTAAAACCAAAACAACGTTGCATACAGACATGATAAAGATGATGTTATATAGGTTTTCCATCTCCAGCCACAAGTCTGGATGAAGTCCACCCAAATTTCCTGTTCTGAGTGCTTTGTCCAATACTGTCCAATCTAAGATAGGTTCTGTATCTAACAAAATAGCACGTTCAGGAGTGACATGTATATCAATTCCCTCTGTCTTGTGTCCCTGATAAAGATATTGATTGGCATCTTGTATAGGAAATACCTAGTTACCTGTTTCAATGACTTTGCATACTAATGTCCATGTATTCATTGCTTACCTGTTTGGAGTTGGGGGCAAAATGAGAAAGAATAGTGGATTTACCAACGCCTTGCTTGCCTATAACACCTATGGCAAAATGACCGGGATAATCAGTCAACATCTATCAAGAAAGAAAAGTGTAAATAAACTGCATGCGCTTGGAATGAGAAGACGCCTACCTTGAGAATGGCATCTGTATTGAATTTGTTAGGTCTTCGCATGAAGGGTATATACGAGTAGTGTGCATCTATGTCGCTTATTTGAGCAAAAACCTTTTTAGGCTTCTCAAGTTCATGGCTCGTCGGCCCAGATTCAGAGCGTTCGCGTCTGTCCAAGATGATTGGAGCTTGAAGGAATGAAGGTGTATTTGTCGAGTCATTCTATATTGTGAAATAACACACTAATCAGACAACTCCTTCATATTGAATAGATGGAGCGTAAAAAACCCTATTTACTCTTCTTCTATCTCTCCTTCTATCAAACTCTTTAGATCTCTTGTCAGACATCTATAGTGAACTTGCAAGTGCAAAATGACTTTGACCAAAAAGCGGGATTTCTTAATTTGGACGTTTAAGCGGGCTTTTTGAATTACAGACCAAGATCTGACAACCTAAAAAATCAAGCAACATTACGCTCTTATTGTACCTCAAAGACAATATGCACTTCAAATTTCTCTCAAAATCCTTCTTCTAGAGCCATGAATTTCTGTTTGTTCTTTTTATCTTCAATTTGAAGTGAGAGGGTTGTAGCAACAGAAACTAGTGACAAATATTTCTGCTTAGAGAGAGAACAAATGAATTTACAGAACAATGAAATTAAATATCTAGTATGACCTCTATTTTTATTTACTGGCATAATGACAAGAAATTTGATAATACCCTTGGAGCAGCAGCAATAACCCGGTTGCTACATGATTTATATGGAAGCGATATTGTATCAGAATCAATATGATATTAATACTCTTAGTTGCACTTTGATGTGAATCAAAATTCTACGAATTATTGCTTATAATCAGACTAGACAAATTGTAACTGAAGACATATAGTGCAGATCAAAAACCAAATTATTCTAACCGTTAAGCAAACATGAATACATGCTTCCAACCTAGGAATAAACTTCTTTTCCACTAATATTGATGGCTGTAGTCTATTTGGAATTCTCCTGAATTTTGTGATGCCAGTCTTTTTGAGGCATAAAAATAGTCTAGACCAGTTTCGTTTACACTGTAATTGATTAAAAAAGGCCATATGGACAACCAACATGAGTTAAAATAGAATTGACGCAATTACTTGTATTGAAGAAGTTATTGCATTCCCAGAAAACTGCAGATGTTTTTGTTCTTTCTTATTTTAGTAAACAAGAACAAATATAATCAAATGACAGTTTAGGCGCCTCAGTAAGAAAGTTTTACTCTTAGAATATAACAAAATTTGTATTGCTTATGGCTATCAATTTTGACATTCTGCGAAAACCATTGGCTTTAACTATTTTGATACGAATCTGAGATGCTTTAGTTGAAGATACCTGGAATGAGATCACTTCTCTTGTTGTTAAATTCATTTCTTTTTTTTTTCAACACAAAAAGCAGAATTAACTGGGTTGACGTATATCTTCTATTCGTTGAAAAATTCCTCAAGAATCTCGAAGAACGATCAAGTGCTACCTTGATTTATGACTTTGATTGGTCATTGTATGGCTGAGAATTTACAAAAAGATGATAACTCTAGCATCTTGTTGTATTTTCCTCTTGCAATAAAACTTAGCACATGAATGCAATTGAATATGAGCAAGATAAGGAACATATATCAAGAGTGTATCTGTGTCAATGCGCTGAGTAGGTATAACAGAACAGTGTTTCTTTCTTTCTCAGTCTTGAATAGATCCAGACTTAAGTCATCTATCAAACCTGAGAAACCATTATTTGCAAAGCCAAAGATGTTCATTCAACGCGAATGAAAAAGGAGAGGCTTAAAGCATGACATACTTTTCATGTAAACATTTAGAAAAAAGACAACGTGTTACACAAACCCGTAAAGTTGCTCATTGACTATTTTGGTTTTATATTTTTTTTTCTAGTTCTTCTTACTACTGGCACTTACCGCAGCTCATTTGCCTCAATGTCGCAGACACAACAACCAGATACCAGTCTAAGAACAATTTATTCCGCCTTAAGAAATACGAACAGCACCAAATCTGTTCAGTATAGAGCATCGCTAGCAGAAGCCTCAACTTTAACTATAGACCATATTCTTCGCAGGGTTCTCGGTTATGCAAAGCAGTCAGAAAACAAAGAATGGCCGCCCTATCGCTTGGTACAGATACTGACACTTGTATTCAGTTTGTGTTTCAACAGTGATCGGATGAGAGAGAGGATCGGACTTGCTTCATTCAAAGCAAGTCTGCGTTGGGCAATTGAGCTCTTAAGTGATTCCAGCCTAGATTCTATTACAGCACGACACACACTCAAGTTTGTTTGTACAGTTCTAGAATTGATTGATAATTCGGCTGTCAGCAAAAGCTTACTATCTGACTTCAAGAATCGTCAAGGAGTTAAGCATTTGAATAGATGGTTGCAACATGGAGAACTGTCCATCCAGTTTTATAGCTTGCGCGCACTCAATGCACAATGCATGTATTTCATAGACGAATTGACGCAATCTCTTGATATATATAATTCTGCTGTATCTACAATGGCAAATATACCCAGCATACTTGAAGTTTTACTAACGGCAGGACCTGATAGAGATGTCTCCCAGCATGAATCTCAATTGAAGCAACACTTACAGCTTTGTCAGCTTCTCAAATCAATGTCAAAGCATTCAACGGCAGAAAAGTTGCGCGAGTTTGCTGATTCAGTAGTGTTTCGACAGCTAGCACAAGTATGGTGTGCAGTGTGTCAGTATGAGCATCATCTATCAATGCGTGAAGATGTTTCAGATACAAAGTCGCAGCAGAAGCTCCTCTATCTCTTGAGCTCTATTGTTCATGGTTGTACTACCGCATCCAGGAAAGCAGCCAGCTGTGTTTCCGAAGAACAATTGCGAGCAAAATGGCAGCCTGTATTAGCCCTTGCGATGCAGCGTTGGGTTTACGATACTTGTTGTACTATGAACACACCTATTTGTACAGTAGAATCTTTGAAGTTATATCGACTGATCACGTGCAAAATGCTCCAGATATCTCTCGATATTGCTCCTGTTCTACAACATCATATGTACTGGCTTGATTATGTCGATCAGGCTGTTTGTGATCTAATTAATTTTATTATGGCCTATGTCTCTCAACCTATTTTGCCAGAACATGCCACCACAATTGGCAAACCTAATATTGTGCTTCACACCAACCTTTGCGTTGACGTTGAAGAGCGCGATTATCAATTTGATGCAAAGATGCTCCAAGAAAATCAAGATCTGTTCGTTTTAATACTCGAGTCACTTATCCGGCATATTCAGTTGGCTTCCAATACCTTGGTTGAACTGGTAGCAGGGCGTGCTGCTTGGTGCCTAAAGTCAATTGCCACTATTTTGTTTTGTGGCGAGCAATTGACTTCTTCTCCTTTGCGATCTCGAATGATGAAACTCAACATTTTCTTTTTGCATTATGGTGGTGCAATCGAGGTTTTTGCTAACTCTACAACAAACATTTCGCCTTTTATCTGGGGACCTACTATTGATCTTGCCAAACAGGGCTTACTGACTGCGACCAATCTATCAGCAGAGGACACTGAGCTGAATGCAGAAGCATCGACTGTAATATACAAAGCAAAGCGAGCACTTGTGTCGCTGGAAAAGATCTCGAGTTACCATCGTGCTTGTGAACGCCTTGTTGATTGCGATGTATTCCAGCTAGTTGATATCGACCTTGTTCCAGAAGGCAGAGTTATTGAAAAGACATCTCTCTTAACTATGTATGCACAATATGGCCGGTTTCTTGCTGTACTGTCTCGCCGTACAGCTTTTGTACGTACCAAATTGAGAGACCAGTATCATCTGTTTCCTATCACATTAAAACTACTGGAAGAGGCTGTGGAGCTAAAAGAGAAGCAGAGACTAGCTATCGCCGAAAATAGCGTAGATGATCATATCTATAAAGGATGGAATCAACTTATTTCAAGCTGTTTAATGTTGGTCAGCTCTTTTCAATACGACGAAACATCTATGATCAAATGGCTTTGTTGCAAACAGGAGCAAAAAGACGGCACAGAACAAGTTACTTCTGTGCTTCCTTTATTACTGGCCATTTTGCTTCCTTGGAAAAACGATCAACAGAAAGATAACCATACACCAAATATCTACAAATACCTAAAGTCTGATCTTGGTGTCATGAAAAAAGCTGCTCAACTGCTAGACCAGTTGTCTTATAACTATCTTTGTGGAAGACAGCTGGTGAAAGATGCAACATCATTATCTAGTTTGTCTAGATTGATAGTCTGTTTGGCCGAAAATGAGCAATCATTGAAATCTATAGATGATGCTCAACAACTTGAAGCAATGAACAATCATAGAATAGATGGAGAGAAACGTGGTTCATCTTACCCCAAGGACGATGAAGAAAATGATCCATCTTCTGCGATAGAATCTGAAACAACAACATTTGCAGAAGACAGTGAGCTTAAAGATGAAGAGGCAAGCTCTGCCACTCAGTGCGCAAACTATCTAAAAAGAAGCATCATTCGGATGTTTATATCGCACGAGAATATTCAAATTAACATCCTTGCAGACGTATTTACTAACTTCTTTCGGCCGATGATACAACACCCATCAACAAGCACAATCTGCTCTAGATGGAGACATATGATATGTGACGAATTGTTTGAAAAGAGGATGACCGACTTCCAGAGGTTGTATGAATTTACAGACAACACAGATGAGGCCATCAAGCTACATGATTTTACCGCCGTAGCAGTGGGATATCTTGCTATGGGAGCACCTTCCTCTGATGAATGGAACAGTGTACTTGGTTTGACTATGTTGAAAGACCAGTCTATTGCTACCACCAGAAATGTGTTTGGTATGCTATGCCAAATGCTCGTATTTGAACTTGAATACGAAGAAGAGGATGAACAGATGGTTGAGGCTGATAACATACTTGGTCTTATCACACCTTTGCGCCGACACGCAGCAGCGCAGGTGATAGAAGCATTGTCGCTCGAACTTGAAGTGGTTTGGCTTACCGAAACTAATTCTATCAAAGAAAAGAGGGATAATGCAAGTCATATTCCATTAGTAAATCCATTAGATATTGTGACATTTGTCACAGATGATCATCATCGTATCACAGGTCATCGACAGCTCTTAAGCGCACAATCGCCTATTTTTGAGGCTTTGCTGAGTGGCGATTATGCAGAGTCTCAATCAACTGACGCTATTCCAATTCGTGATGTTTCTTTTCATAGCCTGGAGCTCTTTATCAACGCAGTTCATCAGCTGAATCAAGAGAATGACAATGTACTCGACAGTACGTCATGGCTAGATATCGTCGAATTACTCAAGATCTCAGATCGATTTGGTTCTACGGTTGTCAAAGATCTATGCGAAGACTGGGTTATTGGAAAAGCAAAGCATATAGTATTCGATGAAAGTCGACGCATGGAATGCTTAGAAGGTATGATGGGACTATATCGGCAATGTAGAGACCCCATCGAAAAAGATGCTGGTATTTCATCTGATACATGGCCGTTCGCTACTGTGCTGAGAGAAAGTTTAAAAGCCATTGTTCAGTATATGTCTGAATCATGTCAAACTCAAGCTTTCTTGAAAATGGTAAAAGAAAAGAATATCGAAGAATTAGATGCTTTCTGTGATGGTGCTGCTAGTTTGTTGAGAAAATAAAGAGGCCTATCAAACGAGGATAGAAAGAGTATGTATTTGCATAACAAATTAGATGAATCGAATCTCATGTCTTTTTCTCCTCCTCCTTCTTCCTTCTTTTTTGATTTGTTATTTTTCTTTATTGTATTGCTATTCTTCCTCGAATATTTCTGTATAATTCTCTAGAATAGTCTGAACAACTTTAGCCTGTAGTTGCGATTCAGCAAAACGCTGGTTGTCCTGAATAGCCATTTGCATTTGCGAACCAGATTCATTGCTCATTAATGTCAAGCCGAAAATTGTAGCAAGGTTGGCTGCACCCATTTTATTGAATCGCTGATAGGATTGGACCCTGAATATTCAAATTTTAGTCTTCCTTTCTTACTGAAATACCAAAGGTTCTCTACTTACTTGTGAAGATGGCACATGAGATATTTTAGAGTAGCATAATGCGCATCCGATAACTCGTTGATTATTGTGTGTAATCCAATAACCCGACTACGATCGTCAGTTAATTCTAATCAAATTAGTCAATGGCTGTCAGAAACAAAAGGAAAAAAAGAGATTGCTTGCATCTCCTTATATTTACTTACTTGCTGCTTCTAAGAATTGATGGTAAGTTGCAGAAGGGAAGAGAGGATCAGGAAGTTCCCTAAACCATAGCTTCAGCACACCTGTAACATTGTTGATATCTGACAAGTCTTCCTCGGATATCGGGTTTGGATCTCCATTTTCAAATTTGTATTTGAGTCTCTGTATCTTACTGCTTGTTCCTGACAAGCGATAAATACCCACTGAGCTTAAAGCATATTTTTCAACTACAGTAGCACACTGCTTCAAGATGTCAGGCACCATGTCTTCAGCCATTTCTGCTTGTTGTTCAAGAGAAACACCAAATATTTTGTTGTTAGCAAAATGACTGTTCACTACCTGATATCAATAAGTTAAACACATATGAAATTAATAGAATCCATTTGATTTCATCCAAACCAATGGATGAAATCTTTTGCATACCATATGATCATGCTGAATATTATCCGCCTTTTGTATCTTTGCACTTCGTTCTGTACATAACCTTACAAATTCTGCCCAATCGGATTCTCTGTCGATTTTGGTGATCAAACCTCTTAATCCATTACCTAAATGCAGTATGTCAAGCCTTTTGCTATCTATATTATTTCTTTTCTTCTCTACTCATACCTTGATCGTTGTCTAACGCCAAGCCGTCTTCTGTTAGAGCCTGTTCAAATGTATAAGCATAACTAGCTAGCTGATACCGGAGCGCCACATTGCATTCATCATCTACAGCCTTTAAGTCCTGTAGAGGGATAAATTGTTGAGTTCGCTTCTTGTTTCAGCTTGTATTGCTCGACACTTACTCGAAGTATTTTTGGTAGATGCGTTTCATAATATTCTGCATGTGCTTGGACCGTCTTTTTCTGTTGTATCTTGTATTGAGCATCTGCAGCATCCATCTTGTTTCTACAGTCGTTTTCAGTTCGATCAAGCTAGATGGTTGTGCGTCAAAACAGAAATTCTGATGGTAAAGCTGGATACTAACCTGAGCAGGAGTTCTACTTGATCTGAAGATATTTTTCTTTGATGGCTGTGTCGGCTCTTGATTTCTTTGTGACACAGCTCTTCCCCATTCCTCATTCGTGTTTTCGAATTTCTGTTTGCTCTAGAAATACATGTCATTATTTCGATTCAAGTCAAGAAGAGGCGTATACCTACCTTCTCCAGTTGTAGATCTGCATCAGCAACCAGCTTTTCATAATGCATACCAGCGTCTTTAATCTATGTGACAGATCATTAATAACTGTCCTTTGTTTTCTCTTTTGATTTCTTTCGTCATGCATACTTTTTTTCTGTCTTTCTCTATATTTCTGCCCAGCGATAAGAGATCCTCTGCTAAATCGGAAATAGAAGTAGCAAACTTGATTCGTTGATTGCCAATGATTTCGTGTACTTTAAGCATAGATATCCAAACATCGCCAAATGTTCTATGCAACCATGGTTAAGAAGACAAGAAGCATAAATCCTCATAACATACTGTACCCTGATTTTGGATGCGCCTTATCAAATGCTTCAGCAGTTGACTGAGCTACTTTTACCATATCTCTGCCATAACTTTCTTCTAGAAACGCCCTCTTTTTGAGAAAAGTTGATATATCCTATGAATTGACAGTCAATTGCCTTGTACTTGTTGTCGTATGAGTAATCTTTGTTACTTTAGTCACTTGCGAATCGCCTTTGACTTTTTCTAATAGTGCATGTAGACCACCCTATTGTATGGAAATCAACAAAAAAAAATCTATTTATTCAAGTTTTCTTTGCTGGCTTACTTCGAGCTCTGCCATTTGACCAATAAGATCGATTGAATGCGCATTTCCTTCTGTAAACATATTTGGAGTACTTGTTGTCATCATCTTTAATTCCTTTCTATCTAATTCATATATAATTTGAAGCAAAGTAAGAAAAGGTGAAAAAAAGAGGAGAAAGAGAACAATACATTCTATTGCTAAGACAAAAAAAAGTTCCGTAAACTTTGTGATGAATAAGGAGAGATTGTAAACGATTTCCTTTTTAAGAAAATGAAAAATGTTGCTGCATTTGATAACACCCTCATTGTCTTCATGTCTTTCATCATTCTTGTAATGGTCAGCTTGCTTCTTAGCTATATTATATCAGATTGAATAAGATATAACAACCTCTTTAAAAAACATGGTTAGCTGACAACTGGTTTATCAATTTTTTTTTTAACAAAAATGACTTTAGGGCTGCTTCAATACATTCGAAAGTCGTTCCTGAAAAAAAAAAGCCAACTTATACAGGTACTGATATCATCATTATAGCTGATATCTTCTTTGCCTTCATTCTTTTTTTTTTTTTTCTTTAATCGCGCAACTATCATTGTAATTAAATAAGTCAATCTCCTTTGAGCGTATAGTTACACGAAGTTTTGTTATTTTATTTTTCTTACCTTGCGATAGAAAGCAAACTTCAGTATCTCAATTTGAAACGAAGATCTTATAAATTCTTTGTTACGGTGTTTGTCAAACCAAATTCAATATGTCAGATGAAATCAAAAGTGCCTTTTTTTTTTCTTTCTTTCTTCAGAACAATCTCAAAGTAGCCGAAGGAATGTAATAAGCATAAGAGAAAAGGTTTTGTCAAATGGTTAACAAACTTTTCGGTTCTTTGCAGTTGAATTGATCCAAATGAGTTCGAAATCGCACTTTCTGTTTCTCAGAAAATTGCTTAATCATCTTGTGTATTTCCTTCAACTTGAAGAGTGATAATCGTAAATGAACTAGGCACGCAACAACAGACAATCGAACAAAGACGGCTGGATCGTAATTATTGACTCTACCATATCGAAATTGTAGAAAAAAGAGAGAAAATAAGGGCCTTAGATGTTTAGAAAAACCTGATTTCATGTACAAAAAAGTAAGTTCTTGGTACGCGATTGGATAATCGAGCTGACGTCGTGGATTTTGATTTCTTACTCCGGGATCATGACATTGGTGAACCCCCAGCAAACAGTCAAGTTTTTTTTTTTTGGCTATTTGTAACTGATCCCCTCTCTTTCTTTCTCTTATTTAATACCTCAGTATACATAATGGTTAACAGTGCTGTTGCAAATGTGAGTTAACCGATTAACAAACCAGATCTTAAGCTTAAGCTTACGTGATTTTGTTTCTTAGGTTGGACGTTGGTCTGCTTTAGCCTTCGGTCTCTTCTACGGTTACACTCATAACATTTCTTTGCAAAAGCAAGCCGAACAAAAGAAGGTTGAAAACGAATACCACCGCAAGGAACTTTTGATTGAACAAGCCAGAATCGCATACGCCAAGAAGCAAGCCGTTCAAGCCGCTCCTGTTGCAACAGCTGTTACATGTAAATATTCCTTTTTTTAAAAAGAAAGTGTCCTGTCTGATGCTCAAAAAAACTAACGTGCTCCTTTTATAGTCGATATTGAAAGCCCTGATTTTGATTTAGAAAAGTATATTGAACACATTGAAAAGGAAAGCAATTAAGAAGAAAGCCGACCTACTTTTAAATAAACATGGTATATCACCGAGAACTGTACAGGACATTTACAGAGAAAGAATTGACAAGCGCACATGACTTCTAGAGTGATAGTAAGAAAGTTAAGAGAGAGAGAGACGACTTTATCAAAGACACAAACACGCATACACATTTACATGGAAAAGGATGAGAAAAAGAACACACCCGAGATAAACTCATTTATGCACAGATATATACACACATATATACACTTGTACGCGTTACAACACCGTATGAATAGCAAGAAGAAAAAGAGAAAGAAAGGAAGCCCTATCTGTTCCTTGACTTTCTGTCTTTTCTTTTCTGTAGAAAACAATGAGAAACAAGCAGCGCATTAGTTACGTGTGTGTATGTGTGTATACACTTATTTGTACAAAAGGAGAAAGAAAAAAGAGGACATAACGGCTCTATATACGTTATATTTTTGAATATAATAATAGTTCTGATTGATTGTCTTTGATTTAATTTAGCTCTCTTTGTATTCTTTATTTGACCTCTCTTCTCTTTTTTCCTTTCTTTTTCCTTTTCTTCTTTTGTGAACATTCATATCTATTTCTCTCTCTCTCTTTCTTTTTTCTTTTAGATACTATATACTTAATGACATATCAGGAAGACGACTGGGAAGTTGACATTAATTTAGGTTCAAGCACAGGCCAAAATTTATTTCAGAGAAAGGGGGTTTTCAACTATGAACCAGACAAAGAACTTGCATTGGCTTGTGAACGATATCAATATTCAATCCCGAACTTATATTCAGATGGCGAAGACGACGCAGACTCAAGCATAGCGAGTAGCAGTATCATCTCTGGACAGCTCTCTGAACTGTCACTGATCAATTTGGACAATTTTATGTACGATGAAGAACCAACACTTACTGCAGAAACGATCTTACCAGACAATCAAAACAAGTTTCCTGGAACAATCAGAAAGCTCCGCGCTAGCCATAAAGAAAACCAAGACCACGACGACTGGAACGATGATATTGAAATACCTTCAAGGGACATACAGTTTAGTCTTACCAAGAAAAAGAGTTACGAGCAACTTTTGGATGTTTTTGACGACAATGATAGTATAGGACCTTCAGTAAGCCAAAGGGGAAGTCCATGTTCTTTTGAAGTCCAGACCAAAGAACACACCCAGCCATCTAGGTACCGCTATGTAGAGCAGGATGAGGATAGTTTTAGCGAACTAGATTTTCCAGAGAATATGGCCTTGTTACCAAAAAGACTAAACGAAAAAAAATCAGTTGCTTATGATCGACTTAGTCCTGCTTCTCATGTTACTGCAGTTGATTCAAACAAGCCCGCAGCTAAAAAGTTATCATTGCTTGCCAAAGTGAAGAGAGAGAATGACAATGATGACTTCTTGGAGGGGCTCGAGATCAAAGAAAAGGTGTTCAAAGGTAGCATTTCAGCATCGAAATTGCCCATTCCACAGCCGCAACGTTCAACCTCTACAAACAAAACAAAGCCGGGTACTTCTCATTTCGTAAGTCGCCTAGCAAGACCCACTCAAACAAGACCCAATGTGGTAGATCAAGCAGTAAAAAGGACACCGTTTCAGTCTGCTATACCACAAGTACCTCAACAGCGACAACCGCCTTCAATTCGACGTAACATCTTATCACATCCTCAAACTACATTGCCTCGTGAAAAAGAGCTTCCTACAAGACATACAGCCTATACTTACAAGCAGCCACCACAGCGCAAACAGTTTAGTCTGAGAAACAACCTACAGTTGATGAACAACAATACATCTTTGCTGAGAAATGCTGAAAGCTCACCTAGTGAGAAGAGAGGTGCAAATGGTTCTACTTTGATTGCAAAACCAAAGACAAAAATACCTATCAGCTACTGCTCACGATTAGATAATATCGACAACCTCAATGACTTGCAGCCAATGAGAAGCAAAACAACTAAAATGGAGCCCAAGGATTTTTCAAGAAACGAAAGAATAAACATTGATCATTCATGGAAAAAGAGTGGACAACCCAGTAAGATCAAGCTGATTCAACCCAATGAACAGGTCTTGAGAAAGGGTAAAGATGTATTTTGTTGTTTGTTTTAAACAAGAAGAAGAAAAAGAAAACATATATTGACACTAATGAATTTGATAGAGTATCATGGCATGAAGTATGACTTCCGTACACATAGCTGGAAAGGAAATGAGTCAGGCTTGATAGACTTCCCAGAGAAACCGGCTGTCAAAAAGCACCCAAAATTGGTTTTGTTGACAAGCAAGCAACGAACACCAAGCAAATATACTGCCATCATGAGTGACAGTATGGTATTTAAACCTGAATCGCAAAGCTGGGTTTCTCCTTCTGGGAAGGAAAACAATGATTTGGATGGTATTGAAGATCTACATGAAGACTTGCGTCCAGTATCTAAGCGAATGCCCAAGCATAGTCAATACAGAAACAAAATGACTGAATTCAAGCTGTCAATAGAGGTAAAAAGACAAATGATGGCTGAGCAACAACAGCATGAGAACTTGATCAAGCAATGGCCTCTAAGCGAGGAAGAAAGCTACATGATCAGTACGGCAGGACACAAAGTGCCTGTCTCCAAATACTTTTTGTTTACGCAGAGTTTTTAAATAAATCATATATGTAATGAGGCAAGCATTTTGATGTGCAAAAAAAAAAATGGAGCCAAGGTATAACATTGTGGTATGACTTGGTGTCTTAATCATTTCTCAAATTGTTCCTTTGTAAGACGTTTCATCAATGAGCCCTCAAACGCGCAATATCACAATGTGACAAATCATAGCTTCTCTGTATCCCAAATTATTAATAATATCTTGTCTATAACAAGAAGAAAGGCCTTTCAGTGTCTTTAGTTTGCTATTAGAAAATAATCATATATGGTTCGTATAACTATCTAATCATCTTTGATACTGTTTGCTTGTCTTTCTGTTGTTATCCTTGTGACACTGTATGTTAGGAAAAAGAAAAAAGCTGGAAAGCACAATCAGCCACATACTGGTTAAGGCTTCAATGACAAAGATCCATTTAAATCGCCCATTTCAAAGCCCTTTGTTTTCTTAAATAAAATGAGCTCCAATCAGCTTTCTGTTTCTTTTTCCCTTCGCCACAAATCGCATGATTAAACATCAGCCCCAAATTGACTGAGAATTTATTGAATAAAAAAAATCACAAAGTCTTTTAACAATGCAGTCAATCAGCCTCAACTAAATGCATTGGCAAACAGGTGTAACGCAGTAACCATTGCTTTCAATAGAAAAAAAGCACTTGTTCTTACGGCATTATAGAACCATCGCTGCATCTACTGCAGAAATTAATTGTCCACATAACCTTTTCTCCCATTCCATTCAGTGATGAGCAAGTTTATGCAGCTTAATTGCATAATAAGGGCGGAACTCACTTTAGTGAGCAAATAAATTTGATCTTTGATCCCTAACCTTTATCAGTTTTAGAGCTGGTTTGGTTGAGAAAAGAAGGCAATAAGCACACTATATATCATCATCTCACCAATAAGCAATTAGATAATGAACATTGAGTAAATCGATCCCGTCGGCTCAGTTTTTTTTGTTAATACAAACAAATAGTACTCAATTTGCCCGAGGAGGAAGTGACTTGATACAACATTACTTGGAGCGGTATCTAAAACTCTTGATTTCATGAATAATCTAAACACGAGATAGCATAAAGTAACTTTCTCCTTTTTCTTTCTGAGAAAAAAGAACTAACAACAGAAAAAAAATGACAAAAGTGGTTCATATTGGTAGCAAACAGAAGTGTTTTTATGCTTGTAATTAGACTAAATTCAAAGCAATTAGTAATTGTTAAATTCAAGCCTGAAGTACCTGAACAGGTGAAGGAACAAGCTGCTCAAGATATCTTGGCCTTGAAGGATACAATTCCTGAAATCACTGCTGCCACTGCAGGCAAAAACTTTACTGATAGAGGAAAAGGATATGAATGGGGTAAGTTTGAGCGTTTATGAATTGATAAACGAAAAAGGAGATATGCCAAAACCCTTAAATATATACCCTTTTTTTTTTCTAAACTACAGGTTGGGTGATTGAATTAGCTAAAAAGGAGGTATTGCATTATAAGCAACAGAAAATCTGTAACATTAGGTATTGATTCCCTTCATCAATAGGATCTCCCTATTTATTCTAATGCCAAACCTCATCAAGATTTTTTGGCACAATACAAGAGTACCTTTGAAGACGTTCTTGCATTCGATTACATTTGTTAATAAATTGCATAATATTTTTTTATAGTACATAAGATTTAGAGAGAGAGGGCAATTTGATATATGTTATGAATGTATATATATATATATTAGGATGATTATTGATTACTTGAAGCAATGGTAGGTGCAGGCGATGAACCAAACATTTTTCTATCGTTGAATATTGTACCAAATGTAGGTGCTGTGTTAGGGGTTATGGTGGTTTTACCATCAAACGCAGTAGGTGAATCTAGAGGTGTCTTCAGTGTCATCTTCTTGCCGAACTTCTGGCCTGTTCTCTCAGCTTCCCAGTCTTCCCACTTCTTCATAACAAGACGTGAAGGGTCAAATTTGCCTTCAGCATCACCGTGTCCTTTGTCTTTCTCTGCACCAGCAACCACACGAGTAGCACCCCATGAGAAATCGTCAAAGTGCCAGAAAGAATAGATAGGCAGAATAAGATTCCAGACGGGCAAAGCAATGATATACACTTTAAAAAAGAAAAGAGATAGATTAGTCAAGCTATTCTTGAGATAATTCATTTTATGACTTACCTATCATCCACATGACATAAACCAACTTGAGCGTAGTGATACCAATCAAGATAGCAGGAAGGAAAAGAATAGCAATCAACAGAGCTAATGATTGCCATTGAGGCTCTGAAGAGACTGCTGAGCTGACAATCAAGTAGACGGTCATGACAATGGCGGCAGGTAACACCAATGTACCAATCAAGTCGACAAAGACCGAGAACTGCATGGACAGACAAGCAATACCACACAAATCAGAAACAAGAACCAACTCCATCAAATTATGAACAGTAGAGTTAATCCAACGACGACGTTGAGAGAGCAACACTTTGAATTCGTCAGGTACGACAGTCTTACAGCGAGCTTGGGGTACAAACATCATTTGGCGACGAGGGAAAGTACGCAACATCAAGGTAGACAAGAAACGATCTTCACCCAATAGCAGCAAGTTCTTTTCGTGTAGAGTAGTAACCACATTTTGATTGTATTCGAGAATAATATCGGGGTTGGCAAGGATAGGAACCCAAGCACCATTTTTAGGTGACTTGATACGATACATACTGAAACAACCAGGTAAACAGGTTACAATACCAAACAGAGATTCAAATGCTTTAGCGTAGTGGTGAGAGATATAGTATTCAAATACTTGGATAGCAGTGACCCCTATTAAGAAAAAACATGTAAGTTGATATATTTTGAAAATTCTCAGCGTAGTTAAACGTACATGAAGTTCTCTTGTTGGCAATTCTTGTCTCACCACACAAACCCATGATGGTGATATCGTTAGCCATGGCGGCAACCATGTAGGTAAGGGCATCAGGCAAAACTTTAGTATCAGCATCCACCTATAACACAATTTAAGCATTTGTACAACTCTTTAAAAATTAACTTTAACTTACCATTAAAACCAATTCAAACTTATCGGGTGTTACACCTTTCATTAACCAAGTCATCTTCCAAAAGATTTCGTAATCAAGCTCCGATAGACGATCGTTAAACAAGACTCTTTGAAAGAAACTCATCAAAATCAACTAGATATACATTAACATAGCAATAGTTAGTAAGACAGTTGAAGACAAATCGGGAGGGGGGGGGTTTCATTTACCTGTGAATCACGTTTACCACGGTTACCAGCCTTTGGTGCATCGGCTTCTTCTTCGGTACCTGATTTAACAATAGTAATACAAGGAACTCCTTTGTAATGGCCGGCATACTGTTATTAGCAAGCAATTTCGAAGAAAAAAAGAACAATTAGTTTCTCCCATAAAAAGAAATACACAAATATTATTATATGGCTGTATAACTTACCACTTTAGCCATATTTAATTGTTTTTCACCATCAGCAATAGCAAGGTAGGAGGCAGGCTTAGGGTTTGTCATAGTTGGATCCAGATCCATCATACTGACCACAATATCCGGTGTTGATTTTGATTCGCCGGCACCTGTGATCATACCATCAGCAATAACAAAGAAAATCTAATAAAAGAATTAGTATAAGCAAGTTCTCCTTTTGGCTTATATGAGAGAACTAGTCTTTGCTTTTGATACCTTATGCTTCTTAGAATATGTAGTCTCAGCTAAACTATCCATTGTGATGCGAAGACCTTCTTCACCTTCGGAGTAACAGGTAACCAACAAAACTGTGTACAACTCAGTCTGGACAATATCAGATTGAGCACCACCGAGACCGACAGCAGAACTTTGTTCGCTAAAGGCAGGTGTGCCACGAGAAGAACCAGAACCCAAGGATGTAGATGAAGCACTATTCTGTACCTGCATAGGTCCGTAATTGTTGTAAGGTCCCGGAATGTGGTTAGCAGGGTCATCGTTACCACCTTTGATGGAACGCCAAGCCAACCAGTTTGATCTTCCACCAGGCTTAATCAAACGACGTGAGATAAACCATTGGAACAGTAAAGCCATGGAGTAACGAACGACAATCATGGCAATAATGACCACAAGCATAAGGTTCATAATGATCTTGTCCGCAATACATCCGCCTGTTTCAGTTTCCATGATACCGACTCTATAACGAGACTCTAAACATTTGCGCACTGATGAGCCATTTTTTGTGTACAACAAAGCGTAGGACATATCTCCAGCAAGATTTTTACGGATGGTTGTATCCACATCCGAGCCATAAGGTGTAAGTGTATTATCGATATATTTTGTCAAGTTCAACACTAAATTTAGGTTAGTTTTTTTTTTTTGGTTCGTTTAGAATATATCTTACCTGAATCGCCTACTAAAGCTAGACCACGGCCATAAGTCAGATTTTTATTTAAATCCGCCCAATCAAAACCAAGGACGCCGATAGGTTTAGCATAGCTTTGTAATTCAGCAAGAGATAAACAAGTGTTGTTGGGAGGAGCTATACCACCTCCATAAGGATTGTTCAGATAGCAGATAGTGTTGGTAGGGTAGTTGGCACAATAGTTGTTTTTGTCGCCATTAAAGATGCTACTGATGTCTGTGTTTTCATAGTCATTGGTCAGGTTTAGGCCTTTAGAGGCAAAAAAGCTTTTCATTGTATCCATCTTATAGATCGAGCCAAACACTCGAACATCATTATAGTAAACGGGAATACGAGCACCATTTGTGATTTGTGAGAAAGGTGAGTTGCCTTCAGCTGTAGGACAGAGTGTTTTGTTGAGACCATAGGTAATAAATGCAAGAGCGCCACAAAGAAGAGCAATAATGTAAACTAAAGAAAGCTAATAGAGAGCATGTTGATATGAATATTCTTTTTCTTTTTTTTTTATATTTTACCTTTTCTCTCCAAGCTTGTTGCACCATTGGGTTCTTCATTCGTAAACAAATGCTGAGGAACCAATTTGGAATACAGCATGTCATTAAGTAAGCCATCCAAGCCCACCAGCTAGTAAGCACCTTGACTTTCTCCTCGGGCTCTTCTGGTTGCTTTGTTTGATCTTGTTGCATTATCATAGCAGCCTCCTGCTGCTGATACATTTTTTGTTGCTGTAATTGATGCTGCAATCGATTTGGCATTGGGTTAGGACGAGGTCGTGCAGCACCATTTTGAGGCGATGCACCATAGCCACTGGAGCGGCCATAAGCTTGTTGTTGCTGTTGATTGCGCTGTTGCTGAGAGGGAGTTCTGAACATGCCTTGTCGAGGTCTTTGTCTTTCGGGACGAGAAAGAGAACGGGAGCGGTTCATACTAACCCGTTGATAAGTACCTTGACCACCTTGAGGTCCCATCATAGGCTGTTGCGGGCCTGGCACTCCCCCTCCAGGAGGACGCATAGGTCTTCCCCCACTTGGATACATATTGCGTTGGTATGGTTGTTGTTGTTGCTGAGATTGTCTATGAGGTTGATAATGTTGAGGTGGTTGTGGCTGCTGAGAACGAACTCGATTTGATTGTGGCTGTTGATTTTGAGTAGATGGGCGGGAACGAGAAAATTGATCCATGCCATAGGATTGCACACGTTGTTGACTACCTCTATACTGTTGTGATGATGGTCTTACAGCATGTTGTGGTTGTTGCGACAAGCGTGGATCAGACCGATGGCCTTGTTGTCGATTATTAGGATTTGACATGTTTCTCTGCTTTCAAATTTTTTTTTTAAAAAAAGACAGAGATAAATCTAAAATAAATATGTACAGTAAGGAAATATATATATATATAGAAAAGAGAATACACAAATCAAAAAGAAAAGAAAGAAAGAGAGAGAGAAAAAGAAATAACAAAAACAGAAAAAAATTATATATCCCAAAAAGAAAGAGGAGTTTTTATTTGATAAAGAAAAAATAGAATTTGTTACTATTTTCATCATTTAAAGGTTTCCAAGTGATGAATTGGCTGAAAAAAAAAAGTGGCCCCTGGCAGACGTTTATTTGCCACCGGGTCTTATTATGATGTTTGTGTAACACGACATTTATTTTTATACTCTTTACATTTTAGGACAGAATTCAAACAAGATGTGCTAACCAAACCAATTAATCAGTCTTTAGCGTATAAAACAGTAAACCTAGCTTACCTTGTGCAGGACAGATCAAAGCAGCAGTGTCCTCGACAGTCACCTGATGAAGTCTATGTCTAAATCTATATTGTACGAGGAGTTTCTTCTTCTCACCCAAACAAGGATCATAAAAGCCGAGAATGTTTGACTGTCATAAATGTTATCTTTGTTTCTTAAAACGTATTATTTGTGTATTCTGTTACCTTTGAATGTCCGCCGGGGATAGTCAATCTCGACTCATGAACAAGCGTTTGGATAACCATGGTTACGTCGATCACTCCTTCTTCTGCTTCTGTTTCCAGATTTTGAGAATGGCCATAAAGGGCCTTTACGATAACTAGGCCTATATAAAGAAAAAGATTTACATCAATCCAAGAAACAGGATAGTTGCACATTTTGTCATACCATCTTGTTTGTTTTCTTCTTGCTTCTTCTTTCGTTCAGCAATATCTGCCATTAATGACTGAGCATCTAATGCTTCTTGTTTACGGTTCTCAAGATATTCTGCATGTTCTTCACGTAATTCTTCAATTTTCCTTTACAATAGATTCATATTAATTGTGTTTCTAAAACAAGAAAAAAATTTTTTTTCTTACTGTTGAATGAGTCGTTTTCTACGGGGCTTTAATACCCATTGATCAATAGCCAGAGCTACCGAGGCTGGAATGATAGCTCCAAAGAACGCTAATCTTAAGTCAAAATCGGCAGAAAGAATAATAGGCAATACGGCTTTTTGGCCAAGACGAGAGATCCTAAAGAAAACAATAGAGATGAACGGGCCTGTCTATTTCATCCTCCTTTCTATCTTCGTAATCAACCAATCTCCCTCTTTTATCCCTTTCTTTCTTTCTTCTCTTTCCCTCTCTCTCTCTCCTCATTCTCCCTCACTTTCTTTATGTAGCATTTGTTTGTTCATCTCTTGCTCCAATACTCCTCGCTATCTCTTCCGCCCCTTACCTAAACTTAACAATCACACCTGAAGGCAACCCACATTCCATGGACATACCAATCCTTGTATGTTGTGACAGTTTATGATCACTTCCAATGCTTGTTGTAATACCACCTTGAGAAGACAATGAGCATGAAAGACGAAGACGAGCTTGGTTAGGCAATTTGTAGCTGTATTCACCAGCAAGATGAGATGACATGACACCCGTCTATGGGATGAATTTAGTGTCGATTCAAATGAATTAATTCAAACTTAACTTACCTGGATTTCACCACTATAATTTGCCTTCTTGTTCATACCAGCCATACCAAGTGATACAGAAGATTTGTCCATCTTACGAGACAAATCACCTCCCCATCCAAAAAGTGACCATTCACCTGTACGATAGGTGATATAACCAGTTGTTGCTGTGAACAGTCGTCGACCGGCAGTGACAGTAAGGATGGGAGGATCATGAATTGAGTTCAATTGAGCAGTTGAATTGATGAAACTTTTTTTTTCTTATATGTCAATAGGAGATGTCTATAAATATGTGTGTATGTCTTACCTGTCAGACGATACTGAATAATAGGTCTTTAACGTAAGCATTCTTGGCTTCAACATGGTAGCACTCAACTGTGAAACCAATGTCAGTAATAAATCATCAAATACCCTCTCTACCTTACCTCTCCCCACAACTTGGGAGACACTGTATGGCGAACGGTACCCAAGATATTTCCACCACCCATTCCAGCTCGAGACACCATCGTGCCACCAATAATGGCTTGTGTTTGAGGACCTATTTGTGTCTAGATAGACAGTCAATCTAAACCGGTATATCCAACTCAAGAAAAGTCTTTGCTTACTTCAAATGTATGACGCATAAACAATTGTTGAGATTGAAGCTTTGTCAGGGCATACAGGGGACTCTTCTTTTTAGGTTGAGGTACAGGCTGACCAAAGCCAGCAAACACAGGTGGTTCATAAGGATCAAACACTTGTGTAGCATCCAAAGTGAGCTGAAATTCACCTCTGGATCGAACCAAATTCTCTAACTCTTGTTCACGCTTCTGTCGAGCCTTCTTTTCGTATTCTTCTCTTAACTATAATGTGTGTGTGTGTGTGTCAATTCTATCTGCTTCCTATGTATAGATATATATCATTTTACTTCTTCAGTAGATTTGTATCGTGGTCCAAGATCCCAAGTGGCATTTAAGCCTTCTTCTCCATAAGTATCATAAATCGCTCTTTTCTGAGGACTGCTTAATACTGTCGAGGGTCATAACTAATGAGTCGTTTATCACTTGGAGTTGTTTGATTCAATAAGATACCTTCATAGGCCTTTTGAATCACTTGAAATCTGGATTCTGCCATTTTCTTTTTTGATTCATCGGTATGCTAATAAACAAATAAGTTTGGTATGTCACTTCTTTTCTTTTCATTTCTTCTTTACCTTGTCAGGATGAAAGAAACGACAGAGTTTCTTGTAAGATTCTTTTATCTCTTCTTCTGTGGCCTTTAAGAAACAAACGTTAGTTAAGAAGAAACACTGTGGATAGTGTTGACATACTTTTCTAGAGATGTTCAAGACACCATAATAATCAGCTGAAGAAGGGGCCAAGTCCTTTTCAAGTTTCTGTAACTCGTCCTCGTCTACTTCATGAACCTCATGATCGATCGTCTGTGTATATTCATAAGGATCCATTCTATCAAGTCTCTTTTTATGCTGAATAGAAAGAGAAAGAGAAAATAATAATAAAAAATTAGGCGAATAATGAGATTGAAATTTGGCAGGACTACCCTTGTGGTGCACAGCATGTCTGAAATTTTCAACACTCTAGTCTCATAAACACCTTTCAGTCTATTAGCTATTCTACAGTTCAATTCAAATAAGAATTATCTACAGAGGATACATGGTTTATTGTTGTCAATGAAGAAAAATATGCTCTATGCGATTACCCATTTTGACATATATTTTTGAGATAAAGAAAGTCTGGTTTACTATATGACTAATGGCTTTGGGTGGTATAGTGACTGATTCAATCTTGCTCTGTTCTAATGACCAGGCAATACTTGTATGAAATCGAGGTGGATCATAGAACACAGGCTTATGAAATTGAGTCATCACTCTATCGACCTGTTTCATACATTCCAAAAGCTTAGAAAGAAATGAGTCAGTGCTCTCTTTATCTGATATCATCATTCCTTCTTTTCTACCTCATTGTAGCCTTTACCAATTTCCAATGTCATGAAAGATCGTGTCTTTTCATCATTGGTCAAGGGAGCCAATTGAGCAAAAGCGATATCAAAGCAAACAGTATCTTGCAACGCATCCTTGATTGCTTGCGTGAATGAGTCTAATTGATGTTTCCGTAAATAGACAGGCCTACTTAGACTGATATGTTGTTCTTCAATCGACTCAAGACCATCCAGATACTCGGTTAAGCTGTCCAGTTCGTTTGTAAGGTCGACTAGAGTCAATTATTAGAATTCAAACATACATGTTATCCATAAGCACTCCAATGCTTACCTTTGCAATAGACGTAGGTAGCCCAGCTGTCATGCTTATGATCTACAGTGCGAACTCTCCCTTTGTGCTTTTCATTGCTGGTTGGTGTAGATAGTTGAGGCTGAAAGAAAGAAGGCAGTTTAGGTAACTTGGTTCTGCCTACTTGTTTAATTACTTGTCCTAATGTCTCTTCTTTTGTATTTGCTCTTTCTTACTTTTCGCTCTCAAGGTGATGGGAGGCCTTTCGCTTTGACAGAGTCAAGTCTTCTTCTTCTTCTTCTGTTGATGAGCTGTCATAGTCAACGATGGAGGTCATGACAAAAAAAAATCCTTTGTTCTGTATTTTAAAACTTGGTGTTTCCTGTCTCTCTTTTTTGTTTTTCTTTTCTCAATTTTATTTTTAATTTTTAAAGGCAAAATGGAGCAAGCAGCAACAAAGTTAGATATTGAAGACAAAGGTGCTATTCCAACTGTATTGAATTTATTTTCTGGCTAAAGAAAAAAAAACTATTTTTGACAAGTAGAAACGAATGAAATTGATGAAGATTTTGTAGAAGATTTTGCACGCCAACTAGACTCAAGTAAGTTTCCTCTCCCCTTTTTTTGTGTCCTTTTTTTGGGTTTAATTACAGCCAATCAAGTTGTTCGCATTCAGGAACAACATCAAGAAGACGAAGAAGAAAGTGAGGAAGAGTCATTCAATGAAGACACAAGTGAATATCAACAAATTCCTCAAGATGAAGAAGATATGTATCAACAGCTTATGTCAGAAGACGAAGAGGAAGAACAAGAAGAAGGAGAGGAAGTAGACTTGGATGCACCTTTAGTAATCAAAGTAGAGCCTTCAAATCAATTGAATTCAGGTAAAGCAAAAATATAAGAAAGAAAAAAAGAAGGAGGGGAAATAACGGTTTAATTCAACAGAAACATCTGACTTGATCAGATCTATTATGAGCAATATTCAGTTATCAAATGATGCGATACCAGGTAAAAATAGTACAAAAATAGAGAGAAAGAAAAAGACGCGCTTATCTATACAATTATCTCCCTTTTAAGATTGGGCTAAAAAAATACCAGAAGATGCTTGGCTTCCACGCGTAAAAGAAAATTAAAGATTGACATGTATTTCTATTTCAATGAACAAAAGAAAAGATGATAAGAGAGAGGGGGGTAAGGATAGAAATAAGAATAAATGATTGCGCGTGGTATTGACTAGGTGCGTGTACACGTATAAGATGAGATAGGCTCAGAGGAACGAATAACAACTGTATCAGTTTCTAATAAGGCAAAAAAAGCGTGTTTAAACTACCAGTGACTGTCCCACTATAAAATAGCGCGTATCCATTGGTTAAGAGAGACCTGCAAAATTATGTGCGCTCTCTACTTCTCACACTGTAAGGAAATTTTTTTCTTGATAAAAACTTCTACTGATTTTTATTACGCCCTTCTTTTTTTTTTCTCTCTCTCTTTTCTATATAACAAAAAAAAAGCTGTAAGTAATTCAATGGTTAATACTTGTCTTTGATGTGTGTGTGTTTGGGTACTTTTGATGGATTTTTATACATCATTGACCAAAAAAGATGGATTTGAATGAGTTTTTAATAAAATTTCTTTTTTTTTTATAAATCAAAAAAGTAACTCAAATGCCTAAGGAAACCACCAAGACCACCAAGCGTGCTGCTGCTGCCAAGCCTGAAGAAAAGAAGCGTCGTGCCAAGAAGGACCCCTCTGCCCCTAAGCGTAGTTTATCTGCATACATGTTTTTCTCTCAAGAATGGAGAGACACCATCAAGAAGGAAAACCCTGAAGCTTCATTTGGTAAGGATTGTTACTGACCACTTTTTTTTTCTTGATTAAGAAAAGAAAGGGAAGGGAAGTTGATGATTTGTCTTGTACTGATGGTTATTGTTAGGTCAAATTGGTAAGCTCCTTGGTGAAAAATGGAAGTCCATGGATGATGAAGAAAAGAAGGTAATCATCAAAGTATACATGTAGAAGCATAGCAAAATATCTGATGTGTTGTCATTTCTATTAGCCCTACATTGAAATGGCTGAAGCTGACAAGAAGCGTTATGAAAGCGAAAAGGCCTCTGCTGTAAGTTACACATTACCAAGTAAACATTCAACAGATGACTGATTTATACAATATAGAAATAAATAAATTCCCCTCTCTCTATTTGCTTGTATCTCTTTCCCTTTCATATGTCATTCTAATCTCTTATTCCAATTATTAAAACTATTATTTACAAGAACATATAATCAATACACTTGAGATCAGGAATTACTTCCCTTCTCGTTTTCGGCATACCACAAATTAGGTAGCTTGACAGTCAAGTCTTTTAATTTAACTTAATTTGAGTTAAAGGAGAATAGTGTTCATGATGAAATGATGACCTCTGAGCTTATTTGAGACAACTGAAAGTACCCTGTATCTAAATTGCATGTTGCGTCTATCACTCTTACAGTATAGTTCATTGAGCATTCTTTTTTTCTTCAAATAAAGTCGTAGAGAATGATACTAGGGTTCCCTTAGACCAGCCAAGACATTGCTAGCTATCGTGCTTCTACGTTGAATCGTCAAGTATCTATTTAAGCTGTAGCTATGTTATTTGGCTTTTGCTATTAGCATAAGAATCAGAATGCAAACAGTTACGTCTTGTTTATCTCTTTAACATTAGGCTACGACTCTATGGATTTGGAATAGCCTCTTTTGAAATAAACGCTACTTTGTCATTAAATAGTTCATTGTGTCACCAAAAAAGGATTTTCTTTTGAAAGTGCGCTCTACAGACACCCCGAAATTGGCATTTGAATGATGAAAATTATGCAGAAAACAAGAATGATTTGTTTAGAAAGAAAAAGAGTCATTCTCTGTTTACTGTCTTGCTAAATTATATAAAGCAATCACTTTGAAGAAGAAAAGAAAGAGGGATAAAGAGTGAAATACATAATTGCTTATTAAGAGTAAAAAAAAAGAGGCGGAGAACAATGTACACTGGCAGAGTTCAAATAAAAATGATCCAATACATTTCCATTTGAAGTAAAGCTATTCTAGCTGTAATAAAATACTTAAAAAAAACTTTTTTCTTTCTTTTTCTTTTTTCTACTTTTTGTTTCTTGTCTTTATGTCAAACATATACAGTATATCCAAAACAAGAACACTTGTGGTTGCTGCTGCATCTTTATTTACAAGCATTTATGGTCAACCATTGAACCCTTATGCTGAACCAGAAGCGGAAGAACCCGAAATCGATTATGGTTCTGCTGAATTTTACGAAAAGTTAGTCATCATCTTTGGCCTTGTCATTATCGGTGGTGTCTTTGCTGGTATGTTAGAATGAACTGTAGCCAGCGATATACTCATGCACTTATCAAATATAGGTCTCACTTTGGGTTTAATGGGTCTCGATGAAACAAACCTTCATGTGCTTACTCAATCTGGCTCAGAGACTGAGAAGAAGCATGCCAAGCAAGTACTTCGATTACTTCATCGAGGTAAGCATTGGGTCTTGGTTACTTTGCTCTTGTCCAATGTGATTGTCAATGAAACACTGCCTATCATTCTTGATGGTGTATTGGGTGGTGGTTGGAAGGCTGTTGTCATTTCTACTGCTCTTATTGTTATCTTCGGCGAGTAAGTCATGTTCATTCTGTTTTCTTCTGTTTACTTATATTTTTCTATAGAGTAATTCCACAATGTACGTATTTTTGTTGTATAGTCGCACAAATGTAAACATAACATTTTCTCTTTTTATAGCTATTTGTGTACGTTATGGCTTAGCTATTGGCGCCAAAACGGCACCGTAAGTATAGACTGATTTTCTGCAAAAATGAAGAGTCTCATGTATTTTATAGTATGGTGCTTGCATTGATGTATGTCATGTACCCTATCGCTTATCCTACTGCCAAACTGTTGGATTATGTGTTGGGTGAATCTCATGGTACAATCTACAAGAAGGCTGGTCTCAAATCACTTGTCTCTCTTCATCAATCAGTCAACCCTGCCGATGTAGATGCCTTGACTGAAGATGAAGTGACTATCATTGGTGCCGTGCTCGATTTAAGATCCAAGCCTGTCTCTCAGATCATGACACCTATTGCTGATGTATTCACTCTCTCAACAGACGATATCTTGAATGAAGAGCTTGTGGATAAGATTTTGATTGCTGGTTATTCTCGTATCCCTGTTCATGCTCCCAATGACAAGATGAACTTTGTTGGCATGTTGCTCACTAAGCGCTTGATTACCTATGACCCTGAAGATGCTTCTCCTGTCAAGAGCCTTCAGATCAGTACATTGCCCGAAACTGGACCAGACACTAGCTGCCTTGATATCCTGAACTTCTTCCAAGAAGGCAAAAGTAAGTTGTCAATTCAGATGGGTATTTATGACTAACATGATATAGGTCATATGGCTTTGATTTCAAATGAGCCTGGAGCCAACAGTGGTGCCTTGGGTGTAATTACATTGGAAGACGTGATTGAGGAATTGATTGGCGAAGAGATTATTGATGAAACTGATGTCTATGTTGACGTTCATAACAAGATTCGAGTTGTTCGTCGCCAAGTACACAACAGTAGACGTAACAGTCGTCTGACTCGCTTGTTGTCTGCTCATAAACGCAAGCCTGCTCGTGAAAACTCTGCTGGCTCTGTTCATGATGGTAGCAAGAAGGTAGTCGAACCTTACTTGAAGCCTGTCTATGGTGCTGTCAATGATACCTCTATCCTATCTACCTCACCTGAACAACACAAAGGTGAAAACCAACCTCTCTTAAATAATAGACAATAGTAATAGTAATAAAAAATCGAAAAAGAAGCCAATTCTGATTGGTTCTGAATACAGTTGATCTTCTTTAGTCGTTGACAAACAGAGTGAGATCTTGCTGTTTTACAAGCAATAGATTAAATTTCGAACTCCTTGTTCATTGATTATGAAATGATGTCACTTATTTATATAGCGTCAACTTTGATTTGTTTTCTTTTTTTCTTATTTTTTTTAATCATGGTTCAAGTACAAGTTTTCACTGATTTTGATGGCACATTGTCCTTAGATGGTAAAGTGATAAATTATCAAATGTAGGCTGAATTCATAATCATTGGTACAACAGACACCGGCCTTTTGTTGATTGATGATCGTCGATCTTTGGGCCCTGAGCGTAGAAGAGTACTTGAACATGAGATTATGGATGGTGTCAAGTCTTACAAGTAATATCATAGACCCAGTCGATTGTGTTTGTTTGTTAACATGCTTGATAGGGACGCACTTCAAGAAATGTGGGATGCTGTTCATATCTCTTGGGAAGAAGCTTGGGCTGAATACCTTGACCGTAACGTAATATGATCTTCTACTAGAAGCCAAGAGAAATTGACTCTTTCGTTAAGATTGTAGAATTGACCCAGGTTTTCCTGCTTTTTATGATTATTGCAGAGAAAGAAAGTTTCCTGTGACTGTAGTCAGCAGTGGTCTTTCTCCCCTAGTTGAAAAAATCATGATCAACTTCCTCGGTGAGAAAGCCAAGGAGATCGAGATTGTGGCCAACAATGGTAAGATTGAAGGTAGAAACTGGCAAATTATTTGGAGAGATGATAGTATCTATGGCAACGATAAGTCAAGAAGTAAGTATTCTCTTAGCTGATGGTTTCGATGCATTATCAACAATATCCAAAAAACAATTTAGCACTTGCAAAGGCTCGTGAAGCAGCAAATCAAGATACTATCTTTGTGTTCTGTGGTGATGGTGTATCTGACATCTCGGCAGCCAAACATGCTGACGTTCTGTTTGCTCGTCGTGATCGTGATTTAGAATTCTATTGTAAGCGAGAAGATATTCCATTTATTCCCTTTGATACCTTCAGAGATGTCCAAGATGTTGTAGAGAAGCTTGTGGATGGCAGAGCTCATATTGAAAGATCAGATAGTGGATTTTGTCAAGTGGTCGAACATTAGAGTTGGATTTCTGCTTTCTTTAGATGTCAAATAGAGAATAAAGCAATATGATGATAAAGAAGAGATATTGAGTGTAGACCCCTCTCTCTCTCTCTCTCTCTCTTTAGGGAAATACAATTTAAGCTTTTTCTTTAATAGTTGTAGATATTTTCTAAAAAGATATGAGAGCCTGTTATTTAATTGACCAGAGACATACGAACTAAGTGTTCTCAAATACATTTCGGATGGAAAAAGTAGATCTGCAGCATGAAATGATATCCTTAGTGGTTGGCATGATTAACTTGTGCAACAGTAGATTAAGAGACACACTGAGTTTGAATCAACTGCCTTTGATTTTTTGAAAAAAAACTTTGCCCTGGTTGACAAGTTATTCTTTCTTTTTCTTTTTTTCTTATTTCTATACACCGAACAATGCTTCGACCTTTACTTCGTTCAGCAGCTCCTCTGTTGAAGCAATCTACTGTTAAGAGCCTTAGAAGAGAGTTGAATGTAGCCTTGGTAAGCAATATTTGTTGAAAGAAAACGACCTGTCAAAAGAAAGAATTACCCAACTGAATCATCCTTCACTAGTCTTCGCCTGTTCTTGCTCGCACATCAATTGCTTCATCTAGTTATGCTATCAAGAAGGCTATTCGATTCTATAGTACCGAGGTCAGTGCTTAGATTGACACAATGCATGTATTGTCTGACATTGTTTCTGATTTAGCACAATGTGAGTTCCAATGATGAAGTTGTCACCGGTCAAGAAGAAGTACACGAATTCAAGACAGAAACAAAAAGATTGTTGGACATTGTAGCCAACTCGCTTTATTCTGAAAAAGAAATCTTTGTTCGGTACGTTTATTTCTACATTCAAATATTTATAAGAGACTCATTTCAGTGTAGTGAACTTATTTCCAACGCTGCTGATGCACTTGAGAAGCTTCGTCAAACACAAACCATCGAGGCTGATATCGATAGCGGCAAGCCTCTCGAAATCCGCATTGAACTCAATGCAGAAAAGAATCAGTTTGTCATTCAGGATTTCGGTATTGGTATGACATTGGACGAATTAAACGCCAATTTGGGTACCATCGCCAGTTCAGGTTCCAAGAAGTTCATGGAAAAGTTAGAAAAGGAGGGAACAAAGGAAAACATCATTGGTCAATTCGGTGTTGGCTTCTATTCAACTGTAGGTGTTTAGATAGTTTAATTGTCAATATACTTACAATCCAATGATCTAGTTTATGGTTGGACAGAAGATCAAGGTCTACACCAAATCTGCCTTACCTGGATCAAAAGGTTACTGTTGGACCACAGATGGTCAAGGTTCATACACTGTTGCGGAAGCAGAAAATGTAGCAGTGGGTACTAAAATCGTGATTGAGCTTCGAGAAGATTCCAAATCTTATGCCTCCGAACTTGAAGTGGATTCTATCATCAAGAAATATTCAAAGTAACTTTAGAAGCGATTAGAGAGGTACTTTAACTCACGTGTGTCTTTAGCTTTGTAGGATTCCCTATTTATCTCAATGGTAAAAAAGTCAACACAGTAGACGCATTATGGACCAAGGATCGCAACAGTGTGACTCCAGAAGAACATACCCAATTTTACAGATTCATTGCCAATGCATGGGACGATCCTCAATACACTTTGCACTTCAAGACAGACTCGCCTCTTTCTATCTCATCTGTCCTCTATATTCCTGAAAAGCATATGGAACTCTTGGGTGAGCAGACAAAGCCAGGTGTTGCTTTGTACTCTCGCAAAGTCTTGATTCAACCCGAATCCGCAGGCCTCTTGCCCAACTACCTGCGCTTCATCAAGGGTGTGGTTGATTCCGAAGATATTCCTCTCAATGTCTCTCGTGAACTGTTACAGGACAACATCCTATCTCGACTCAAGATGGTGATGACCTCCAAAGTACTCAAATGGCTTGACACAGAAGCCAAGAAGGATCCCAAGAAATACAACGAGTTCTTTTTGGATTATGGACAGTTCATCAAAGAAGGTGCCTGTACAGATGCTATGCACAAGCGAGACATTGCCAAATTACTACGATTTGAGAGTTCCAAGAATGGCAGCATGATCAGCTTAGAGGATTATGCTCGTCACGCCAAAGAAGGTCAAAAGCGTATCTACTATCTGCTGACACCAAAGCGTAAATATGCTGAAGAGAGTCCTTATACTGAAATGTTCAAGAAGAACGATGTTGAGTTGCTTTACTTGTATGAGACTGTGGATGAATTTGTTGTCAATCACCTCAAGGAATTCCAAGGCTATGAGCTTGTCTCTGCTGATTCACCTGAAGCAGCCTCAGATCCTCTTTTGCAAGTCGGTCACAGTGATTCTTCTGCTTCCTTGTCTGACACAGATGCTAAAGAACTCGCTCAATGGATCGAAAAGAGTCTTGGTCGAGAGATTGTAAAGGGCGTTCAGGTGTCACGTCGTTTGGCTACTTTCCCTGCTATCGGTAAGTTGCTTAAAGTCTTGTTTAGGAAGCATAAGATTAAGCTTTTTGTTAGTTCTTGAACATGAAAGTCCCGCTATGAGAAAGATGATGCAAATGATGCAAGGTTCAGCCAGAATGGAAGAAACGCCTGCTGATCCCACACTTTTAGAAATCAATCCTGATCATCCTGTCATGAAGGGCTTGTTTAGCATTCGTCAGACCAACCCTGATCTAGCCAAGTTAGTTGCAGAACAAGTCTATGATAATGCTTTGTGTGCTGCAGGTGTCTTGGATGACCCAAGATCGATGATCACTCGATTGAATAAGCTCTTGGAAGTAACTGTGAAGACGGTTGAACAAGACAAAAAAGTACAAGTTTAATTTATTAATACAAAAGAAACATTATGGAACAGTAAATCTGTGTTACCTAGTCGTTTTAAGCAGAAGCTCCTTTTTTTTTCTGTCTTGACAGGAGGTAGTAAGATGATCATTATCCATTCTGGTGACTGAGTTGGCTACTTTCACTTGACTCTGATCGTCTTTCCCTCTTTAGGCTATAGGCTAAAGATCATTTTCGTCTTAATAGTATTTTTAAGGTTTATTCTGTGTATTTAGGGTTTAAAGTTAAAGATTAGGTTGCATGTGAGCCTTTGCAGCAAGGCTATGCAAGGCTTTTTTTAGGTCTTGATATAAATAGAACGTTCTTCTTGCAAATCACTCTGATATAGTAGTCGGTTTATTGACATTTTCGAGAAATGCTACTCTTGTATTGAGCATAACTCATAGATCCTATGGCACTCAAGACAATTTTCATTCTAAAGGATTGCTACTCTTAACATGAACTATAACACTTAGATCAAGCGACTACTGTGTACCTTGTATTTAATCAGAGACCTTCAATTGTGTACAAAAGATAAAAAAAAAGGCTGACTCATTTCAATGCAGTCTATTCTTCTGGAAGTGAGTAGCTTGCAGAAATACAAAAGAGAAAGTGATTGGATGAATTTAAAAACTAAAGTGATCGAAAATAGCCAATCCTTTTTGCTATGGTCACACAAAAAGTTAAAGACGGGTTTTATCTCTCACTTTTTTTCTCCCCTTTCTTTTTCCTTTTTTTTTCCTTTACTACTGCTCTGTGTTTTTTTTTTTTGAAAAGATGAAGAGCTTAAATGATCTTGTCCAAGCTTCTGGCTATAAGCTTAATTCATATGAGTTAGCTGAGAGTTTAGACGCTCAAGATAAATTCAGCTCTTTTCGCGATGCATTTGTTTTTCCTACTCGTAAAGAAATAGCAAATAAACAAGCTGTGATTGGTAAGAAAATAAAATCGCCTGTCAAACAAAAGAGGCAGGGTTTTCTAAGTGAGCTATTTCTTTTTTTAGAAAAAGAAGAGGAGTTGGCAGAACCATGCACTTACCTTTGTGGTAATTCCTTGGGTTTGATGCCTAAACGTTCTCGTGAATTAATTAATGAAGAGTTGGATGCCTGGGGAAGAAGGTATGTCGACTGTGTTCTATTGTCTTCTAGAATATTACTAAATTCTGTCTTTTCAGAGGTGTAGAGGGTCATTGGAATCACCCTTATCAGAGACCCTGGGTCAGCATTGACGAAACAGTCAAAGATTACCTTGCACGCATTGTTGGTAAGAAAATAAAAGAAAACAAGAAGGTGCCATTGTCTAAAGTATATACTTCAGGTGCCAAACCAGTTGAAGTAACTTCCATGAATACATTAACTGCCAACATTCATACTATGCTGGTTACTTTCTACCGTCCTACTGAATCTCGCTTCAAGATTTTGATTGAAAAGAAAGCATTTCCCTCAGACCATGTAAGCGCAGTTGTCTCTGCTTCTTTTGTATGACATATTGAAGGTCTGTTTGTTAGTACGCTGTAACTTCACATTTACAATCACGAGGTATTGACCCAGAGACCGGACTTTTGACGATTGCACCACGTCCAGGTGAACACATATTACGTACTGAAGATATTGTTGACCTTATTCAGAAAGACAAGTCAATTGCCGTAGTCATGTTATCTGGTATCCAGTATTACACTGGTCAATTTTTCGAAATAGAGAAAATCACTAAAGCTGGCCATGAAGCTGTAAGTAAGCAACAAAGAGGCAGACGAGTGTGTTCACTGAATATGGTTGATACCTATGTAGGGATGCATTGTAGGCTGGGATCTTGCTCATGCTGTTGGCAATGTCCCTCTCAAATTACATGATTGGGATGTTGATTTTGCTTGTTGGTGTTCTTACAAATATCTTAATTCAGGTGCTGGTGGAATTGCTGGTCTCTTTATTCATGAAAAATACAAGAATGATATATCTAGACCAAGGTAAATGACCTGAAACACCCAAGCTTTCCCATATACAGCCTCATTGTAACAAAAAAAATAACTTTATTTAGATTAGCTGGTTGGTGGGGTTATCAGAAGGAAACTCGATTTGAAATGCTTCCTGAATTTGTTCCAAGTGAAGGTGCGTCTGGATATCAAGTCAGTAACCCAAGTATCCTTACTACAGTCGCACTTTTGGGATCACTTGAGGTGTTTGAGGCCGCAGGAGGTGTCTCTGCCTTGCGTCAGAAGTCATGCCTATTGACAGGCTATTTAGAGCAACTTTTATTGTCAGAACTCTCGACTGAATTTGAAAATGAGACAATTCGTATCTTGACACCCAGTGACCCTAATCAGAGAGGATGTCAGCTGTCGTTAGAATTTCCGGAGCATATGATGGATGTGTTTGATGGTCTTCATGATCGTGGCGTCATTGTAGATGAACGCAAGCCTACCGTCATTCGTGTAGCACCCACTCCTCTTTACAATACTTTCAGAGATGTTCATCGCTTTGTAATGCAGCTAAAGAAAGTTATGCAACAAGTGTATCATTAAAAGTGAATTTTTATTATTATAGTAAACAAAATGTTATTATTGTGGTCTAAAAGAGGAAGTTTTTTTAAAGGGAAAAATTGACTTTGTGTGTGTGTATATGTGTTAAGATATATATATATATATATTTAAGATAATAAACTAGAAGAAGAGGAGGAGGATAAGTATGTATAATATATGTGTATGTGTGTATATGTATATGTATAAAGAAGAGGAACTATATATGAACTGTTTAAACAATGGCTAAATCATAAGAGAGTAAAGATCTGACAAAGGAAGGGAAAGATAGAGAAAGAAAGAAAGGAGACTACCTCTTACGCTTTTTCAGCAGATATTCATCTGTTTCAGATGGTCTAATAGTAGAGTTGGAAGGATGGTGAGGAGGAGGAAAGGCATATACTTTATGAAATCCTAAAGGCGGGAGATCTCGACTTGAATCCAGCTTTGGCTCAGCTGTTGTTGCAGGAAAATTAGAAGCTGACAGACTTCGAATTGAAGGTAGACGGTTACTGTTGTTCTGTAATGACGGTGAGAGTGGTGGAGGTGTGGTTTGCATTCGAGCAGATGTAGAGGAATGTGGGAGAGGTAATGGTGGGGGAGAACTGACGGAAGAAGAAGAAGACTGGACCGAGTCTCTGCTTAAGAAGTGGTTGATCAGAGGTTCTTCTGCCGTAGCCAGTTGTTGTGCTTTGATGATAGCACGCAACATATCTTCGATAGTCTTCAAGCGGTCTTCTATTGCCTCCAGAGCTTGTTTACTAGGTGCGTTTCGCCTATCGTCCGATGCATTAGCAGAAGGGTAAATACATGGTGCTCCTGACTTTTCACAGTTGCGGCATGGTTGTTCGCCATTACACTTTGTCTTTTTGCGTCGACATTCTCCACACGCACTCACTATCTTGGCTCGTTTTCGGCGCGGTTCTGTTGCTTTTTCTTCAGGTGGCATTATAGACTATCTTAAGAGTGTTTCACACTTGTTTATATAACAGAGAAAGAAGCGAGAAAAAAAAAGAAGAAAAGCTCTTATTTTTTCTTATGGTTTACGGAGTTTAGACGGATATGATTTCGTTTTTGTAAAATTTCTGTTTTTCAAAAAACTTTTGATAAAAATGGATGATGTTACCTGCAGGTTGCCATAATTGGTTCCATTGTATGTTTTATTAGCCAAAAAAGAAGCTGACTTTAAAGGAAGCCAATCTGTTGGTCTGACCGCAGGTAAAAAAGATCTAATGTTATGTCTTAATGGTCAATTATCAACACTGAGTATGTCCCGAGGCTTAGAGGAAGTCAAACCAGAGTCTATTCTTTGGGTCTAGGGTAAATGTCAGTGTATCATATTGCTTTTCCTTTAAATCACATAGCAATCATTTAGCTTGGTAAGGGTCTTCGTATGATGACATATGTGCCTAGTTAACTAAAAAAAAAAGTGATATCAAGTAAATTCCTCTATTAGGCAACCATAGATATATATCTTTCTTTCATTTTTTTTTCAATCAAAACACTGATAAGTCTATGTGGTCAGCTTGTTTCAGAGTTCGCACAATAGGCTGTTCCTTCTTCTCTGTAGTAAAAAAAAAGTCTTTGAGATGCTTATAAATAATGGTATCCATTGGGCTCATTGTCTTCGCTCCTCGAAATGATGTCAAATAGCTATCTCTTTTTCCTCTCTCATATTAGTGCATGTAATAACCATCGTCACTCGGAAATGATAAAGAAAAAAGAAGTTGAATCAATTGGTTCCATATGCTCATGCAGCTGCATGGTAGCACATCAATAATGCATCAATTTATTGACATATTGCTTTATTAACAAAGGGCATTATTTGCTTGGTAATCATCTCATTCTCAAATTGATAGTCTGCTGAGCTTTTTTGCTACCCTTCAAATAGTATTACAGCCAATGATTGAGTAAATGAAATATATGTTCATTTAACCAACCAAGCAAACGGCTCTAAACTAGCCACCGGCAAGATCGTTGCAAAAGGTAAGCTAAAAGAATATTGAATCAATCTAAGATTGAATTCGGACGATTCGCTCTTTGTGGATAAGGCTTTGTTGCCAAAAAGAAAGTTGAAATCATAGATCTTTTTTTTTTTTAAATGTAGTTGTGCTAAAAAAAATTAAAGTGTCACTCAAATGACATTTGATCTATAAATAACACTGTAGCAATAACTTACAAATCCGAAAACTATTATTGGATAAATTGTATAAAGCGCTCTCTGCCAATAGATTTCAAGAACCATTGTACACAAATTCTGCCCAATCAGGCTAGTTCCTGATTTTCAACCCGAATTTTTTGAAGGAACCTGAGTACATAGTAATGATCTCTTGTTTGATCCAAAAATGGCGATAGATACAAATGCATAATGCGATGATAACACAGAAGCATAGTAACACAAGGACATAAGTAAACATGCATTATAGAAGGGAATAGTGATTACTGCCTCAACGCCAGAACATAGCACTCAAAGTAACTAACAATTTGGTATTGAGTACAAGCGCCGCTTGTCTATTTCTGATAAAGCTACCGTTTTGAACTTTCAGAAGGCACATTTCGAAAATCTTGGCACTTGGTGCCCTAAATGGTCTAACAAAGGTTGCAGTCTATTTACCATACCGAATCTTACCCTTTGAGTACCAGGCTTATTTAGTGGTTTCAGCATCTTCAACCTTTTCAAAAAAAAAAAAAAAGAACTGGTCATGCACTGGTGCTGGGTCGCTCCCCTCCCGTTCCTTTCTTAGTGCGGTAACTAGTCATCTCGCATTGCATTTACTCTCAATCATATTTATCCATTTTACCTATCATCATGTACCTATTTTTCGCTCTTGTGGACTATCTAACTCAGCTATTGTTTTTCTATTCATTACAGATATACTTCAGTGCATTGATTTGTCTAACATCTACCACACTCTTGTTGTCACTTGCCTATATTTGCTGCCTACTGGTCTTATCCTTCACCCACTCTCTTCCAAACACATTCAATCCTTTTTAGCTGCTAGCCTCTTAGTTTTGCATTTTGTCTCGAGACCCTCTGGCTTGCCGATAGGGACGTTTATATAATCGATCTCATCTACTGTTCGGGCTCACACATCGCTTCAAATGCGGAATTTAACAATTCAAAAATTACCTCTTTCATCGCACACTGCGAACTTGCAGATGACCAACTTCCGCTTTTTTTTTGCTTTGAATCTAATGCGTCCTACCTTCACTCCATTTCCCTCCGCTACCTTGTCTTTTCTTCCCTCCGAAACACTTGCATTGCTCACTTTCTCGCTGTTACACTGCAGTTCATGTGTACTTCTCATTACGCTCTTATCGTCCGCAATATTCCCTTTTGCTCTGCCAGCATTATCCGACCTTGTGCGCAAGTGTACGGACTTGCCGATGAAAAAAAAAGCTTTTTTTTTGTTGTTGTCCTCCATCTCATTAACTGGTTTCCTTGTATAAGCTAGCCTCCTCCTTCCCTTCCGTTGTGACATTTTCGCACTTTAAATAAAACTTGGACCATGTATCCCATACAGAAAGAATTTGCCTAGCAATAGGTTATAGTTCATTTTTGTTTTCTCATATTGTGGTGATAAAACGAGTAACATCTCAGAGCTCTTAGTGGTAAATCATAGTTTATTGTTGGCCCATATAGATATTGGGTTTTTACAAGAATATCAGACTCATTTGAAATAAGTCTTGCCAGTTATAGGAAAACTGCCTCGTCTCATTTGACAAAAGTTGATTGTCAAAACCATTTGATTATAATGCTGATTTTGAGTGCTTTCTATTTTACTATATAAAAAAACATGATGCTCCTTATTGCGTTTGAGGCTTCAAGCTGAAATTAACACTGCAGTTATCCCATGAAAGAAGCCAAGTAAACTAAAACTTGGAGAATCTTGCATAAAAACATGCTTTTTTTTTTGGCTATATTCCTTCAAGTCAAGCAGCTAATACAATACAATACAATACAGCTTTTGCATTTTCTACTTTTTCTTCTGTTAGCTTGCCCAAACTCACAAGGAAAAGCTTCTTGTACACCTCTACAATTCTATGTCTTTTTACGAAACATTCCAAATTTAAACTTGAATATAGTCAAAGAAAGTGGAATTTTGGTTTATTCAAGATGCAATGATACATCTTATCAACCAAGAAAAGCAAAAGCTAAAGTAATTAAGAGCAGTGTGTGCGATTGTCTACATAGCTCAGTATGTATGATAGTCTCTGTCAATGAACCATTTTGTTAGTAAGATTGGCTCATACATTGACCTTTTTTTTTTTTTGGCAAACTCAATTTGAATACAGGTTAATAACAGCTGTAAAGAAGGCTTCTCAAAACTGTTATCGCTATCTATCATAGTTTTAGTTAGACGCAAATACGACGATGAAGCAAGTTTGAAGTATAAAGTCGGAAAACAAGATGTGAAAATGAAAAAACACTAGGATTGGTTGTAGAATTGAAATGATCTAAATATGGTAGCAGGCACATATCACTAGAACTATTTTTAGCTTTGCATAAAAAATGATGCACTTCAAGGGTCACATGATATCGAAGCCATGGCATAATGGTGTCTGTTGTTTTTGTTTTTTATTTTCTGCTTTTATTAGGGAAATGAGCTTAGAAGATCCTTCCAAAAATAACACCAAGTTGAGCACGACTACTTCCATATTTGATATGAAAGAAGTATCCAACTTACAATCACTTGTTGCCAGAGCACCTCATGAGCCTTTACCTTACACTATACACGACCACTCTTCTTATTCAGGACCCTATCACCCTCGTAATATCTGTGTCAATGAACCAACTGAACAGTCTTCACGTTGGTCTTCTGGATCGCAGGACCAGTCTCAGTATATCACTCTCAAGTTGGAAAAACCTGCAGTTGCCTGTAAAATGAAGAGCACAAAAATAAGAGAGTCAACTGCTAAAAAACGATTCTTTATTTAGGCGAGATTCTGTTTGGCAAATTCCATCGAAGTAAAAAGAAGAAGAAAAGTAGTATTGAAAAAGAGGATTTTGATCGTTTTTTCTCTTTTATTGTAAAGGTCATGTTTGTAACTTGAAGGAATTCAAAGTGTACGGAGGCCTTTCTCCTGATAACATGAACGAATTATTGCACAAAGGTAAGCTTTGTCATCAAAAGCAAAGAGAGACTGAAGACTGACTTTATTGAAGGCCTTACAGATGACAATAAGCCTGAATTATTCCCTATGAGATACACTTATAATGATGTGGTAAAGTCATATATAAGAAGGAGAGAGTGAGAGAAAGAGAAAGAGAATGCGATTGTCATATATTCAATTAGATCTTTCCTATTCAATATATCAAAATCACCCCTTTAGCTACCTTTGGTGCTAATTTCAACTATAGCATTTGGTATGTTGAAGTCAGAGGTATCAAGGATAACGCACTGATGGACAAGATCTATACTACATTCAATAATGTAAAAGCGATTATTTAAATGTAACATGCATAACATACAGACATTAAATCATTTTATCAAGTACAAAGAGATGGAGACCTTTAGATTGTGCTTAAAATACTTTAGACAGAAGAATATGATGGATGTCTATTCTCTTCTACAAAAGAAAGTCAATATGGATCTAGAACACCCATTAATCAGTAATTTACATGATGCGATTGTCATTCAAGGAGACTTCAAACAAGCAGAGACTATCTTGTTAAAAGCAGATAAACAACAGGCTTTTAGTGATTATGTTAGACATGCTACCTATACACCTATTTGGCAACCTGTTACTGCATTGAATAATGGTAAGATACTAGTAGAGTTTTGTTACTGAAATGACTCAATGACAATGATCTCTGCTATAGATGGTGATGCACCCTCTCCCCGAGATGGACATCAGACATGTCTCGATCCAGATAAAGAACGGATCTATCTGTTTGGTGGATACGATGGAAAACGAGAATTAGCTGACTTCTGGTGTTATTATATTCGAGACAATCGATGGAAATTAATCAGTTCAGACACAACCCTGTAATGCAGATAAAAGACTATCACAAAGCACATAGTTGACTCGTATTTTTTTTTTATAGACAAGGTGGTCCCTCAGCCCGTTCGTGTCATTCTATCTGCTTTGACCCTACTCGGAAATCTATTTATGTTCTAGGGAAATACATCAAGGCAAAGCCATTGAGTATTTCCAGTTTAGCTGATAGGCCGTTTTATGGTTATGAAGCAGACTTTTATCAGTATTTTATAGAATTGGATCGATGGATCAAGATTAGTGAGAACACAATGGTAAGGAAAAGAAAAAAAAAGAGGGTCTATAGTCTGTTCATCACCTATTTAGATGGATGGTGGACCTGCCTTATTATGTGATCATCAAACATGCATTGATCCAACTACAAAGACATTGTATGTGATTGGTGGACATGTAGTCACGCCAGATACTATGACTCCACCTTACAGTGCATTTTATGCGTTCGATATGGATGAATGTCATTGGAGAGTATTAAAGTAAAAAAAAAAAATGACAAGCTTTGATTACATAAATATGTTCATTCTGATCTAACTCCACTACTTGGAAATCTAGATATGATGAAAACCATACACTTTCTCTGAATTCAGTATCCCCTATACGAACAGCTAATTGGATAACACCAGTAGACACCAGTCAATTCCCTGTTGGACGACGTCGATCTAGTAATGGATCTTTTATGCCATCATCAAATGCATCTCAAGCATTTCGGTCAAGAGCAGGACATTCTGTTCTGATGGACTGGATTCATCAGCGCATCTATATCTTTGGTGGACAACGTGGTAAAAAGTATTTGACTGATTTCTATTATTATGATCTTCAGGAAGAAAAACTAGTCGAGATCACACATGATTTCCAAAAGCTCTTTGGCTCTGAGGCTGGCTATACTCAGAGAGCATCGATAGATGTTGAGCGACAAGAGATTTATGTCTATTCAGCTTATTTACAGACAAAGCCTTCACACATCATTCGTAATTGCCTTTGGGTGTATTATATTCAACAGAATGAGTGGGAGAAAATATATGAAAGTGATACTCAGGATACAGTCTATTGGCAACGACAAAAGGATACAAAGCCTTATCCAAGATATGCCTATCAATTTATCTATAACGTAAAGACTCGTACTCACTTTTTATTTGCTGGACATCCTGGTGATACTTTACAGCCTGAAAGACGTTTAGAAGACTTCTGGGAATTAAAACTAACAAAGTAAAAGAGAAAGAAACAGAAAGAGTCATTGGTACTGACATGATACTCTTCTTTCTAAACAATGTAGACCTAATACTAGTCAAGTCTTACGCCGATGTTTATATTTACTCAGGACAAGACAGTTAAGAGAGCTATGCTTGAAATCCAAGGATCAAGATCATTCAACTGTTGATGTCTTGACCTATTTAAGAGAAAATGTATCTCCTGTTGTCAATCATGAAGATATAGAAGAATTGGATGAATTCAAGGCTTTGTGTGCTGATGTCTGCTTATCAGTCAATACGGACGAAGGTAAATGATGACTACAATTTGCATCAATAGACTTCGTACTCAATCTATCTGTTTAGATGCTTGTTTCGAAAACCGAACTAAGCTATTTCAATCTTTAATTACCTTCTTCCCTGCCCACTTAAAAGAACCTCAAGGGAATTTGATAGATGCTGTCAAAATTACATAAAAAGTAAAGATATTTATCATTGTGTCATCTAATTGTGAGAATGATTCGCTTTTTCATATTTATCGGTGAAGACCAAAAGGATGATATAAAAAACTGCATCCATCATCCTTTCTTTCTTCTCTCTTATTTTCTCTCTCTTTGAAACTATACGCTATGGTTGTTACATCTAAAGAAAAAGAAGTCGTCAAGTTCATTTATGCTTGTTCCATCTGTGGAGACTCTTTCAGAGGTGCTGTTCAAAGCATTGATCATTATCTGCGAATTCATGGCTATTCAGCACCCAGACGCTCTATTGGCCGAAGACGTCCTCCTCATCCAGACTATGACTACCAGAATAAGGCTGATGGTGATTGTGATTGTGAGCACTATGCCTGTGGTTCTTGCTGGTTCCATGTGCCCGCCACCAAAGAAGGCTTGGAAGATCTAAGAGATCATTTCTTCAATGCTCATCATCCCAAGAAGGTAGATACCTCTAAGGATAGTGGTAAAGACTATGAGCCAGACAATATGGAAGAAGAACAAGAAGAGGCTGAAGAAGACGGAGGAGAAGAAGAACAAAAAGAAAAAGTCAAGAAGGCGCCTAACAGAAGAAAATCAACTAGTAGTGCACAGCCCGACAACAAAGAAGACATGACTACTGTTCTCCAGAAGTTGAATGAACTTAGTGACCTCTTCAAAAACCTTATGAAATAACGGTTTCTTTAATAAATCCTCGACATCATGCAAATGATTTTTTCATTTTTTTTTCTCTTTTTCCAAAAGAACAAAAGGCTATGCCTACGCTTAAAATTATAGACGATAAAGACCAAGTGCTTGAGCCTATCAATCAAACACTATGTGAAATGTAGGTATGATATCAAAGCTATCTACCACTTTATCCTTCTTTCTTCTTATTCTGTCTCTCCAAAAAAAAGTTGTCAAAAACAGTTTTCCAACTATGTCTGTCCTCGTTGCAATCTAAGATATTGTTCATTGACTTGTTACAAAGATCTCAAACATGCAGACTGTACAGAAAAATTCTATAGAGATAGTGTCACATCCGAGATCCAAAGTCGAGAAGTAGATAGAGAAAGCAAACAGAAGATGATGGAGATGCTACAGCGATTAGAGCAAGACAATCAAGAGTTTGAAGAAGATCATCAAGATGATGCTAAATATGAAGCCTTGCTTGAAAAATTTAGTGAGATGGACATCGAGAATACAGATCCCGATGTCATTTGGCAACTCTTGTCCGAGCAAGAGCGCGAAGAATTCAAGCAATCTCTAAAGGAACTGCAGGAAGGAGGAAGCAACTGGAGTCAATGGGGTTTAGCAAACTATACACCATGGTGGTCAGAGAGCATGCCCTTGATTCTGGATGCACAAGACCCAGTACCTTCTCATCGTCCTGCCTTGTCCAACTCATTACCTGACTTTTCAAAAATGACTCAACCCTCTACACGATCAAGTCCTCATATCATGTGGAACCTGCTTCATCTTTTAGGTACTTATGCTTATCTTATGCGTCACACCATGGGTGATCTATTGGAGGATCGAGAGGCTACTTTAGCACTCTGCCAAACACTCTCTTCAGATGTCCTGTATTCGACTACAGCCGGATGTTCCTTTACAGGGGTTAATGATTTGCTAGGTCATCTTGTAGAGCGTATCATTGATTGGGAGGAGCAACAGTTGCATGTTCAGAAGAGAGGCGCATACAATCCTAAACGACGCTATGATATCCAACTGATGATTTTACAGGACCTCAAGCAGCTAATGAAAGAAGCTAAACTTGCCATGTCAGACTTTTGGCAGACAATGGATAAGATTCAATCTGACTATCCAAAGAACAAGAGAAAGCCCCATACTTTGGCAGCTCGAAAACTTTACTTTTATTTTGCAGCAGCTTGTTTCGTTGATCAACCGAAAATAGATGTGGTCTTGTCAGCTATTGAAAATGAGACGAAGAGATCAGAGGCAGAAAAGGGAGAACTTGTGAGAGATCTCGAGGCTGCTAAAGATGCCATGGATCAGTTCAAAAAATCAAGCAAGACAAAAATACAAGAACTCTAATTGTTTTATTTCTAATTTATAAATCAAAGTTTTGATGGACTAACTGATTTGGATTCATTGTTGATCCTTTCTAATACTTTTGTGATTTCAGGAACTGAATTGGGAAAAAAGAAAAGTGAGATAATGCTTCGTATGGCTCGATCATAACTTACCGATGATGTCGGGTTTCTCATTAGGAACCATATGGCCACCTTCAACAAAGCTCAATGAGATCTTGCTTTTGTTTAGTTCAACAATGTTATGAGCTTGATCACGTCCAAGGCTAACGATGTTGCAAAAAAAATGTTTTAGTCCAAATCAATAGTCAGCTTTGTTCATCACTTACAAGTTTGAAGAGAGTCCGTATACAAAGTGCGTAGGTCTCTTGATCAATGGAAGTGATCGTAATGCAGTGTTTGTCTCGTACAAACTGTTTTTAAACACATGCTAGAAAAGCGATGATTGTCAATACTTTATCAAATCGCTTAGGAATAAGGTCACTTACATATTCTTGGGTTTTGGGACATTTGAGTTTGATAGTACCGTTTTCTGTATCATACATGCCATAAGTCTATGGATTTAATAGATTTAACTAATGTCACAGACTGCCCCATAAGAAAAAAAAAAGCTTCGCTTACCACATAGAGATCAAGTACTTCAGGATGAAAGCTTTGAAAGAATTTCTTTTTCAATAAAGTTTCACGACATTCATCACTATCCCAAAATAAAAAGTTAGTCAACCATAGTCTCTCTCTCTCCCATCTATTTACCGATTTCGCCATTCATCTCGTCTCTTGAGAGTTGTAAGTATAGGCGACTTGGCAAGTATTTCACCATGAGGAAAAGTATCAGACATAACAGGTTCAATAACACATAACCCATCAAAGGTACCGGGAAAGTAAAATTCACAAAGGATCCCAGATGAAGCACCAAATGAATGGCCAACAAGTACAAGTTGATCGTAATCGCTCTTCAATCTCATTTGATCAACTACTTGCCTGGTATCCATTGCATTATCAACCCAGCGGTCTTGGTTTCTGTTGTTAATGCCAGTGCTTCTCACGACTAAGGTTGCCTTACTTACATGACTCAAAAAAGGTACCGTCATTTAATCTTGCTGAGTCGCCATGGTTACGAGCATCCCAGGAGACAAAGGTGATATCAACCTGATTGTATTCTTCAAGGCTTCTTAAACGATCGATCAAGAGCCTCATCAAAGGGTGAAAACACTCTTTATGAAATCCATTCGAATGAGAAAAGAGAAATACAATCTTCTTGTTGCTATTGGTGCCTTTGAATTCATGCTTGTCAACTGCTAATTTCTGAACTTTATAGCCGTCTGTTGATTGATGAACAGGAATAATATGTACTGAAGTAGGAGCAAGATACATGATGGCAAGCGGACAGAAAGAAGAAGAAAGGGACGTTGCCCTATTTATCGAAAAAAGGATTCTGATTTATCATGCCGAGCGCCTTTTCAAATCTTCTTTTTATATCGAGCGCCTTTTTAAAAATGTATGCCTCATTTAAGATTAGCGACTAAATCAACCATAAATCTATAGCTGCTAAAAGATGTCTCTTGCTCAAACTTCTCCTTATAGAAAACGTATTGATAGTGATAGTATCAAATTTGCAGTTCAGGTTCGAAGATTGATGACAGCGAGCGTTTTGCTTGATGTATTTTTTTAGGCCAAGAAGAGCAATCTACACAGAAAGAGCCATAAGGAAAACCTCTTTCAAATTAAAGTAGACAAGTACTCAAGTCCGAAACTGTCACTTGAAAGGGGACTCAATGAAAAAGAAAAATGTCTCAGAAAAGAGACAACCAAGGGAGCACAACGGCTTAGTCACTCCGGAAACCTTTTGGCGGTAAAGCCTTGAAGCCATATAGCCCTATAGAAGATATCATCAAGGCATGAAAGCTGCAAGTAAGTGAAGTAAGCGTTCAGCTGTAAAGAGGAGCAGGGTCCAAAAAAGGAATCCAAAGATGGGCTCTTTCCTTGTCCAACACCCACCAGTGACGGAGCTGACTCAATCTTCATGATTTTCCCACAAACCACTATAAATATTATGTGTCAGATTATGGCGGCTAAAATATATGATGTTTAGCCAAACATAAGGTACCGAAGCTATCAATGGTTTAAAAAGGCTTCGGTCAAGTAAAAGGCGCCTTTCTTCTCTTTGTGTGTATGTGCATGTATGTATGCTCTGTCTCTTTTAAACAAGGACTGTTGAACATAACTAAAGAAAGTCAAAGTGTATGCTGCAGATCAAGTTACCCCTTTCCTCTTACTTGTGCTGCACTATACAATCAACCGGATGATGTAGTATACTTTTCTCTTAAGCATCCTATCTTCCTTTTGAATCTATATACACATCTAGCTACTGTGCTAGATCCAAATTCAGTGCAATACTACGCAACATATGCATTGGGGGCTTTGGTCCATATCAATCTCTCATAGCCTAATTTGAATCGAACTCCAATGCATGCGATATATGTCGTGTATGCATAACAATATTCGGCAAGCAACAATATAAGTCAGTCAGTTAATATCATTTGTATAGAGTTCACATCAAAGAGAACAGCTTCCCTGTTACTCAAATGCATCGTATCAAGAGCTGGTGAAAATCTAAACGGTGACAGCTTAGACTTCTTAGTATCTTTTGATTAAAAATTCCTATCTGATCAATGCAATACAAATATTTATAACTTTTATCGCTTGGGGGCCTTTGCAAATTAACAACACTAGCAAAAGCTTTTAGAAAAGATAAAAGCAAGGTAATTATAACAACGCATACAACACATTAGGTACATCCTCTTATAGCCTGAGAAAGTTTTATTTTCTATTTGAAGAGTGATAAAACAAAAAGAAAAGAGAGGGGAAATGAAGAGAGCAGAGGAAGTTTCTTCTTGGATAAGATATGGTTATAGATCTTTTATATCATTTACCCGGCAAGTACTGCCTCTGCATAATTAAGGAAGATCTATTTTAGATCAAAAGGTGACACCATTTCGTTAAAAGAGTATGGTTTGTGAAGTTATAGTTTAGAGTTCTCTCACAAATAAAAAAAAAGTTACTTGGTCAAACCAAAATACATTCTAACTAACCTGAATGACTACTTGGAGGACTAGTAAATCACAGAAAGAGGAGAGAAGAAAAACCGAGGCAGAAGCTGGCTATCGAAATATGTACATCTAGGTTTCAAGCTGAAACTATCATATAAATGTTTCGTGCAACCATAAGGTCAAATAATTCGTAATACAGGTACCAGTAAGTTGATACTTTATACAAAGATGAGTATAGATATATATAGCTAAGCATCAGAATTCATTCGCCTTTGCTTCTCTTTTTGTATCTATTTATTACCACAATCTAGTTTAATATGTTCATATAATAGTTCAATGTATTCTAGCTTTAGAGTAATTGACCATGTTTTTCACTGTTCTGAAACTGTAATCAAAAAGTAAGTCTAAGGTTATCAAAATTGTCCACCCCTTATTTATCTCTTTTTACAATATAACTCAAACCTTCCAAATGACAGCTTGTGACATTTGACCGATTTGATTTGTCATATAAAGAGGGGAAACAAATATGATGATTTGAAGTTTTTTTTTTCTCAGCAAATGAGTCAACGAATGTCAATAATTTTTTTTAAGAAAAAAGCAACTAAGCTGCTCTTCTCTGATTAAACAATCTAATCACAAAAGGCCCAGTAAAAGGCTCCGTACAACACCAAGAACCAGTGACAAGGTCAAGAGAAAGGAATTCCTAAAGAAGTAAACTCTTATATCGGCATTTTAACCTTCTTAGGGTTACTTTTTAAAGGCTGTAGATCTTAATCTTTCTTTCTTTCCTTTCTTTTCATTTTTTTTTATATTTTATTTCTTCTAGTCGTTTCATATATTCTAAGCTAAATGCTACCAACACCACTTGCCAATAAGAAATCAACTGTCACCAGCCGTATGGCAGACCAAGTTTTATCAACCACACTCTTTCCTGACGATGTTGATAAATCAATGGGAGAATTAGAAGAAGGCGAATTTGATAAAGAGAAAAAGAAAGATCCTTTGTCTAGTCAGATCTGGAGAATGTATACAAAAGCAAAGGATAATCTTCCTAACGGTTCCCGACTTGAGAACCTTACTTGGCGTATGATGGCTATGACTCTTAAAAAGGACACTTCAACATCAGAACCCATGGATGCGGAATCCGAAAAGCAGGCCATCTCTAAATCTTCACCAATAGTAAGTTTTACCTGAACTTTAAACATGTGAAAAAAACTAACAAACCTATATAATTATAGGTCATTCAACCTACTCAATCAAATAACAATGATAATAAGATCAATAGCATCAATATCCCAGCAAATAACGATGATGATGAAGATACAATACAGTTTTCTTCTTCCTTTGGTGCACCTTTCTCTTCTTCTTACCATTCACCACCCACCTCTGCATTCTTCTTTGGTAACGATCCTCCACCACCTCCTCAAATGATTACACCCCCTACACATATGGGCAGTGTTAGTTTTGAGGATATGCTAGGTATGTATTATCATGCTGGTAATAATAATACAGTTTCCCTGGGACAAATTACCGAGAGTGTTCATCCTACCACTATGAATCCTACTTTTCAACTTCAGCATTCGCCATCGCCGTCTGTTTCTTCGTTTGAAGACGAAGTACAATCTCAACAACAACAACAACAACAACAACAACAACAGATCAAATCATCACCATCTGCTCAAACACAATGCTCCAATTGTTCTACTAAAACCACACCACTTTGGAGACGGGATCCCTCCGGAAATCCCCTTTGTAACGCATGTGGTCTGTTCTTAAAATTACACGGTGTTGTGAGACCTTTGAGTTTAAAGACAGACGTAATCAAAAAGAGAAATAGAAATGCTAGTACTGCCAACACCACTGCTACTACTACTTCAACTGCTACTAGCACTACAGCTGCTATTGCTATGAGCCCAGTAAAAAATGATCAGGCATCATCACCATCTCAAATTCTATCAAGTTCTCTACCCAATAATATTCAAAGCCGAATTCAAGCAACTCCCTCTAGGCCTTCTCAAACTATTCAGAAACGTCAACGTCGTAGTATTCAAAAACAACAACAACAACAACAACAACAACAACAACAACAACAACAACAACAACAACAACAACAACAACAACAACAGCAACAACAGCAATATCAACATCAGTTACCACTTTCTACTTCTTTACCTAACCAAACATTACTTGGTACATCTTTACCTACTTCTCTACACACACCTATTGCCTCTACCAGTTCTCATAACCATACAAATTATTTCAACTTCACACCCTCTGTTAATAATGCTTCTCCTCCAGGCCTTGTACATTCATCTTCCAGTTCATCCCTAGCTAGTTTAGGGCAGACAGCAACAACACAGCCACCTGATGTCTATTCATTACTAGAAAACTATGGTGTTCAGTTAAATAACTTGCCACCTGAACTGTTACCTTTGATTGCTTCAGCCGCCAATTATCAAGCAATGATAGCCAATCAAAATGCAACCAAATCACCTACCTTATCTTCTCAGGAAGGATTGTTGAATGGAGTGCAAGCAAACAAACTGAATCATCAAAACAATCCTTTCTTTCAATAAATCTTTTATTTATTATCTAGTTCTCTTTGAATCTTTTCAACTCTTTGTGTTATCTTTTCCATCAACTTGGCAGACATCAATATTCTTTTTTTAGCATCCTGTAATTTTTCTAAACTGGCCTGGAGCTTGGGTGGTGTTGCTATCTCAGTAAACAATTCGAGATCTGGAAAAAAAATGTTATGTATGGAAACAAACCATGGTTTTTTTTTGATAAAAATTTACCTGCTATCATTCTATCAATCTCTTTACCCAAGCTATCTTGACTTGCTTGAACAGAGACCATCGCCCTGTCTATTTCAGTGACAGCAGGTCCTAACAAACTACTGAAATCTTGTGCTAATGCCATATAATAAAGTATAAAAAGAGAAAGAATAAATTGTTTCGCATTGCATTTTTTTTTTCGAGAAAAAGAAAAGCCGGACTTTTATTTTTGAGATTCAAAGAAAGAATGACACACACTTAGATGCTTTTCTATTGAAGGAAAAAAGGGGGGACAGTTACTGAATCAAACATTCTGTCAAAGTGCAATAAGCACACTGTCATTAGAAAACCTTTCACTGGTTTTAGACAAAAGATAATCTGATTTGCTCCAAGTTTGCTTTCAACTTTGGATAGACATTAACCTCTTTTTCAATCAAGACAACTCTCCTGTGATAATAGAACTAGCAGCTTAATGATGAGAAGCAACAAAAAAATGGATTGAAATGCCGTCTCGAGAAAAAATAAGCAGTGGGGGGTCGTCACACAGACCAAAATAAAAAAAAGTTTTTTTTTTGCGTGTGTGCAGTAGACAACTATAAGTTAATTTTTTTTTCTCTCTCTTTTATTTAATTAGCATATTAAGCAGAGGTAAATCAGCAACAACAACAGCACCTTTTCTCCTTAAATAACACTATTTCTTTTTCGAGAGCAGAACATGACTGATTCCAGCAAGCCTCACTTTTTCCTTCCTACTTTCCATAACAGCGAAAGTGGCTGGGGACCTTCCAGTGCCGTCACTCCTGAGCAATTCCGTGAGATTCCTTATGCTCCTTACAGCAAGGCTGACAAGCTTGGTCGCGTTGCTGACTGGACTAACCCTGAAGGTCAAAAGCAAGACAACAGAGAGACAACAGGTGGTCGTCAAGGCAGAACTGGTTTCAACCGTTTCAACAAAGGTAAAAAAAAAAAGAAAAAAATTAATGAGAGATCTTGTATTGACATGGACTAGATCAACACCAAGCTTATGGTGCTTCTTTCGCCTCTGCTTTTGCTTACTTCCATACTGAAGATGAGTCCTCTTTCTCTGTTGTTGACAACCGATCTGCCGGTACCAAGAAGCAAGCCTTGAAGGCTGTTGGTGGTGGTAATGTCCGCAACCCCCGTGCTCAAGGTACTAAGCAAGCAGGTGGTTTCCGTCCTGCTGGTCAACGTGCCAACACCGGTCGTTATCAACAACAAGGTAACAAGCGTAGATATGGCTACAAGGATTACGATAAGCCTCAACGTGTTCGTAATGCTTCTATCAACATTGGTAGCGATTGGAAGGTATTGGATGAAATTGAATTCAGTCGTCTTAGCAAGTTGAACTTCAACATCCCTCAAGTGAATGATGTGTAAGTGATACCAAAGAGTGAGTCAATGGAGGAAATTTTCTTATTAAACCCTTTCTTTTTTTTTGTATATAGCGCTACTTATGGTTCTGTTCATGTTTACAACAAAGCTTATGACCGTGTCAACACCAAGAACGAAAAGATGCTTTCACACATTGATCGCGTCAAGTACGACACAACTACATCAGAAGATCCTGTCATTCAAAAGTACATGCAAGAAAGCAATGCCACCGTCTTTGCCACCGATGCTGTTCTCTCTCTCTTGATGTGTGCCACCCGTACTGTCTACCCTTGGGATATCATCGTCAAGAAGACAGCTGATGGCAAGGTCATCCTTGACAAGCGTCCTGGTGGTGTGTTTGATTTCGTCACCGTCAACGAAAACTCATACGATCCCCCTACTGAAAGCGATAAAGACACCATCAACTCATGGTCATCACTCTGCAACGAAGCCACCTATATCAACCAAAACTTCTCTCGCCAAGTATTGGATACCAAGTCTGTTGAGAAGTTCGAAAACCCCAACCCTTTTGCTACAGCAGATACTCAAGCACAATTGGCTTCTTGTGGTTACCGTTACAGAGAATTTAACATGACAAGTGCAGATGCACCTGAGGATGCTAAAAAGATCAACATGATCGTTCGTACTGAAGTAGATGCTGCCGTCAAGCAAGGTAACGCTACCAACTATGTCACCATTCGTGCTTTGAACGAATATGACTCTGCTGCTCAAGGAGGTGGTGCCTTGCCCTGGAAGAAGAGTTTGGATTCTCAACGTGGTGCTGTTGTGGCCACTGAAATGAGAAACAATGCTGCCAAATTGGCTCGTTGGGCCGTCCAAGCTATCTTGGCTGATGCTGAACAACTCAAGTTGGGTTATGTTGCTCGTTTCAACCCCAAGGACAACACACGTCACGTCATTCTTGGTACACAAGCTTACAAGCCTCGCGACTTTGCTTCTCAAATGAACTTGTCCTTGACCAATGGTTGGGGTATCGTTAAGGCTGTTGTTGATATGTGTTTGCAATTGCCTGAGGGTACTTACGTGATGATGAAGGATCCTAACAGACCTATTCTCCGTATCTATGCTGTTCCTTCTGAGGATGACTTGAAGGCCAACTACGAAGATGATGAAGATGAAGAAGCTGAGGAGACTGAAGGAGCCGAAGAACAAGATTAGATTAATACTGCATAATTAAAATCATAGTGTCCCACTTTTTTTTTTGTTATATACATATGTGTGTGTATTTACTATTAATATTTTTCTTTTCTGCCTTTTCTATTTTTTTGATACGTGATGGAGTTCTTTAAAGAGACTATCTTATCTTCTTCTCGTAGACCAGAGTTGTTAGCTGATGAGTCCATACTGATTCAACAAGGCCAAGTAGGTCTTTATAGCGGGTAAAGACATTCCCTCTTCCGTCCTGATGCAGATCATTTCTTTCGTTGACTTTGTTAATAGGAAACAGAAGATAGATAACTACCAAGAGGGCATATGCTATCTGACAACACATCGTGTTATCTATGTAGATTCTCAAGCGCCTCTTGAGCGCTCAGTAGAACTCAGTCTTTGTAAGATTCAACATGTCGACAGTTATGTAAGTTTTCACAAGGAAAAAAGGTGCCATCTCATACTTGACTTACCTTTACACTATAGAATGGGTTTTTGAGATCTTCACCCAAGATCATTTTGGACATCCTACAAGATAACCGCGAGTTTGTCGATCAAGTCAGTCACACTTCAAGCAAGCAAGGTGTTTGGGCTTGTCCTATCTGTTTCTTTTCTAACAAAGCATCTTCTGATCAATGCGAATTATGCGGTGTCCGAAACAAACAGGAAGAGAATACCGTCTTACCCGATACAAATGTAACGACAGATACCAGTACATGTAGTGTCTGTACCTTTCAAAATCATCCCAGTATGGTTCAATGTGAAATGTGTGGTGCAGAGTTGCCCAAGATAGCTACTCCTGCTACTACTTCTCAACAACTCACTGTCGAATCTGGACAAATTCGTCTTTCTTTTCGTCAAGGAGGACACACTTCTTTTTTGTCCAAGCTAAAGACAGCATTAAACACAAAGCAATGGGAAAAGAAGGTAAGTCTAGACTGTATGGCATTGTAAGCTAGTGGTATTAACAGATAATGCTAGGCAAAGCAAACTTTGGTGACTCCTGTACGTGGTGTGGGTATCAGTAAGTTGAGGAGAGAAAAGGATCAGCAAAAAGATGCATGGAGACTTATTTCTTAGATACGATTAGATGCTATTGAAGACCGAATTCAGAAGACAACATTAGAGGCCAATGAGACAATGACAGATGCCTTTCAAGATTTAGATAGATTGATGGCCAAGGCAACCGAAATGGTCAAATTGGCTGAATCAATCTCCAACAAAGTGAGTAAGGATACGGCCAACAACGAAGACAGCGAAATGTCTACATTGCGCACTCATCTTCTGAACCTGGGTATAGTTTCGCCCGTAACAAAGTAAAGTTCTGAAATGAAGGAGGAGAATATGATCTGTAACTGATCTGTCTTATGATAGGGGTTCTGCAGGTTCTATTTATCATCAAGAACTTTCAAAAGAATTGGCTGACTTCCTAAGTAAATTCTTTGAGAGACAAGACGACATGAAATCCTTGACTGATGTCTATTGTATCTTCAATCGAATGAGAGGTGTTGGTAAGTTAGTATGAGATCATACAGAACTTGAGGACTAAACAGAGTGATAGCATTGATTTCGCCAGAAGATCTCTATAAAGCAAGCCAGCAATTTGAATCACTGAAACTTCCATTTCGGTTACGCAAATTTTCCAGTGGGTTGCTAGTGATTCAGTCAATTGATATGGATGACAGTAGAGCTGCTTCTCGTGTGCTCAAACATGTCAAACATCAAGGTCTATTGACAGCTTTAAAGCTGGCTGAACTTGAAAACCTCGCACTTCCTGTAGCTACAGAACAACTGATAATGACAGAAAGAATGGGATTTATCTGTCGCGATGAGGGGCCTACTGGTTTAAGCTTTTATGAAAACTTGTTTCTCAATCATGCTGTTTAAATTAGATGTATTATATAATTAGATATCCACCAATAAATCATTCTCTCTATATAATTTATCCTCAACTGATCTCCTTCAGTGTATGTAGCATTTGATCTCTTACAAGATCTGTCAAATGGCTGATGGCCGCTGAATCTTCGGTAATAGTGTCAGTTGGTATTTGAGGTAAGACTAAAAAAAAATAGGTCAGTATAAACCAAGCAGGCAAAAGCATATAATGTACTGCTTTACTTTTGATCTTGATATCACCCGAGTTAAATCTCTTTGATTGCGAATGATAAATATCCTTATAATTGGCAATTACGATAGGTACAATAGGCACTTTTGCCTGTGTTGCCATATAAAATGCACCTTTTTTGAAGGGCAACAAATCAATATCGGAGCTGTTTCCTCTTGTTCCTTCAGGAAAGATCCAAACACTGGTATTCTTTTGATGTATATCGATAGCAGCTTTCTTTGCTGCCTTAACTGCACTTGCACGGTCTGCACGGTCAAGGAAGACAGCTTTACTGAGGATCACTAGAGGAAACAGAGATATTATCAGTTTTCTACTTTACGTCAAAATGTTAGATATAACTTTACTAAACCAGCCCAGGATTGGATAATATTTGATAGCCTTTTTGGCTACTACTGAAGTACGCTTGGGAAACACTCTTGCCATATACATGATATCCATCATAGATTGGTGGTTGCAAACATAGACTACCTGTTGTCCTTTCTTTGGTAGATTTTCTTTCCCTTCTACAGTGGCTGTGATACCCAGAAATGTCTTACACAAGTAATACTCTACTCTTGCAACAGACCAATTGATCAAATGTGCCTTTCCAAACAGAGGTAAGGTCAAAGAAGCACATATGCCATAAAAGGCTGAAGATGCAATACAGATCAAAGCAATGACCTGTCTATACACAAAGCCACCTCTCTTACGGAAGATTGCCTGAAATAAGATAAAACCAACTGTGGAACTTATGGCTAATGGCCACTTGCGGACAAGTTTTCCTGAGAGCACAATTAATCTAGTGCAAGTCGTCTACTTTATCTTCTGAACTCATACCATGTTCAACCATTTGTTCCCTAGACAGTAAAAATAAAAAATCAAAGAAGAAGGGAGAAGGGAAAAGAAAAGAAATTAAACTTTATATATATTTTCACATGCAGTGTTGTACAAACAACAAAGTTCCATTTATATTTGAAGTGAGGAAGAGAAAAGGGAGCATGGCAACGTAGGCAAGATATTACGTAAACATAACAAATAAACAGTCTTCACTGTCTTTTATTGTATTCAAGTCTATGCTTAGTCTTGTAAGCGCTGAAAAGTGTGTCCAACCCCACATAGATTACAGGCAAATCCATCTAACTCCGCTTCCCAGCTCTATATTTTTTTCTTTTCACAGGTCCTCTTATTTTCTTTTTTCCTCTTTCTCTCCCACAATTTTATACCTCTTATTTACAGCTTGAAATACTTTCTTTCTTTCTAGACACTATAAGAGAAAAGAAGAAAACAAACAAAAAAATTGACACAAATTCATTCACCGTTGATTAACATTAATAATGGCGAATGTTAGAAGAGTTCATTGGACACAGCATGATAATGATATGAATGAACAGCATTTTGCACCAGAATCAGAAGATATGCAGAGCAATATGCCTGAGGGCGCATCACTTATAGAGCCTGGATTTCCTAATGGATACAATACGATACCTTCTTGGCATTTCATGAATAGCTACCCAACACCCATCTCTCACAATCCGTACGTAGACGAAGACGATTACAGTGACGAAGATGACCAGAGTAACAGCGATGAAGACGAATCTGCTTTCAATCAGCTTTATGCTCGCAATCAAGCAGTCTCAGCTGTATCTCCTGAAGTCAGTCATGAACGTCTTGAATGGCAACAGATGCTTCAGTCTGTTCTATTAGGAGAAGTCATCAAGTCTGAAAAGAAACGATTGTCAAGCTCTGACAAGTTTGCACTAGAAAAACCAACACAAGAAATTTGGCTCTCGCTCCGTGCACTTTTGCGTGGCAGGACCATTTTGCAAGAGCAAAAATCATTGGAAGAGAACCGCAAAGAGATAGATAGTGTGCTTGAGATGGTCATGGAATTCAAGGTAGAGAAGAACGAGCAGGACGCAGCTCTCAGAAGAGTCGCTGAGGTTCTCAAGAACGTCGATCGTATCGAATCACTCTATACAACGCGTGCTGAACTGATCCTGGCACATCCAAAATATGGATCAATTGAATTCCAAACTAAACTCGATGCACTTAACTCTTGGTGTACCATCACCCGAAGTCTAAGTATGCAATACAAGATCTTGAGAAACTGGACTGGCTCAGAGGATCTTCAGATTGCTCGAACAAGAGACACAGCAACCGAAAATACCAACGACCACAAATCAGATGCCGCTGGTAGAAATGATACCTCCTTTGTGGAGCGACTGCTGAAAGAGTCTGCTCTTCAAGATACCTTTGATAAGCGCACCTTGTCCGCTCTCAACTTGCTTCTGCTCAAGTCAAAAGAAACCATGATTTACAATGCCAGTCAGTTTAGAGAGATGAACTTGCCTTCATTCATTTCTCAACTACGTCAATTGGCCTATTTCCCTATCTCACTTGTGGAAGAAGCTCTAAAGCTTCGTCTTGAATACAAAAACCGTATGCAGGAGCCACCTAAGCAGATGGTTGATACCATGATGGAAGATTATCGTAGTTTGCTCTCACTTGCCTGTCGAGTGAAGCGTCAATACGAAGAGTTGACAAACTCGGCACCTGGATGGAAATTGGATTCGGATGAGCCATTTGACCGAAATTACGACAATGTCTTGATGGAGTCGGTTCGCTTTTATTTCAAATTGATCACCTGGAAACTAAAGCTCGAGAAGGAAAACAACCTAAGAGAAAAAGAAGTGATGGAGAAGGAATGGTCTTTCCTTCAGAACACTGTCTGTCAAGTCGTAGATAAAGCAGATTGGGAATGCGCAGAACAATTTTGGTATAATTATAATCTCGAGTAATTTGACAAAGAAATTGACTCTTTCATTTTTCTTGTAGTTCGTTGACCAATCGATTATTAGCAGATGTAATGAATGATTATATTTCCAGCTTAAAAGTACCACCTGAATCTGTAGACGGAGGCATTGAAGTTAAATATACAAAACTATTACACACCATGCGTATGCGTGCAAGAAAGCTATTACAATTTGCAAGGTAAAAAAAAATTATAGGATAATTATAGAGTTGCCTTTTTTTTTCTGTAACTTACTCTATTATCATTTTTAGATTCTTTTTGAGTCAATTCGAGAATTCAGCTGAATATGTTCTAGACAATGACAACATGGATAAGTTTGTGACATGTCTTGTTGAAACAGGTCACTTTTTGGTCTATACAGGATCTTTTGAAGAAGACCGAGTCTATATCATTGCTTCTCCCTCACTCTATCACCGAAAAGATGTAATCCAGACATTGATTCGATCCTGCTTTGCCAACAGTAAAGCACCACAGCCATCTACGCCCTTGATCTCAAATGAACTTAATATACAGAATGGAAATGAGGATGATTATATCTTGGTCTTCTCACCTTGGCAAAACATCATGTGGACAGGCGAAGTCGTTCAAGTGCCCACACCTTTTATTCATTTGGGTATCAAGACAAAACGAGTTCGATTAACCACAGGCGATGCACAAAAATTAAACTCGGCCAAATCTACCTTTTGGTCTGCTGTACAGCACTCAGGAATTGAAATCATTCAAGAACACCGCGCTCATATTCCTCGCATCAACAAGGAACTTTACAAGATCAAGATGACTGTCTTTAAATTGGCAGATTCTACTATCTCCAGTGTAAGCACCATTCGCGATCAGACATTGAGCCTAGGTTGTCAAGAGTTAGTGGAAGAATGCTTTAGTTTTGCAAGTGATTTTGGTATTCGTGCCTCCAAGTTCCTTGAATTAGCTGTTCGACTTCAACTTGATCTCAAGTTAGTTCGATTGGCCATTGATTGGATTTGCTTTATTACAGATGATTGTATTCCCTCAGATCGAAAGACATTTCGTTGGGCAGTTGCTGCTCTTGAATTTGTTCATATGATGACCCGAGGTGTCAACATTTTAGCACTGTCAGAAAATGAATTCGCAACTCTTCAGAGTAAGGTAGCTCGTTGTGTTGCCCTCTTAATTTCTCACTTTGATGTCCTTGGTACTCGATACACCTACGAACTTCAACTGAAAGAGGACCAACAACGTCGTCGTGGTCTTACAGCCAAGCGAAACTCTTACATGACATCGAAATCTGAAAAAGAAAATATTACGACCAGCTCAACCTTTGGTGCTGCTAATGATGCTGCCATTACAGGTGGTGGTGGTGTCATCTACATCCGTGATGCTTGGATGCGTAAAATCATTGAACTTGAATCGAAACGAACAGAAGATGAACAAGAACGAAAGATTATTGGTAAGATTCTGGATGACCAAAAGCCTGAAGATCAGTCGCTTGTGTTCCTAGCACCTTCTTCATCGAATATCTCGTTCAAATGGCAGCAAGGTCGATTCATTGGTGCAGGTACCTTTGGTGCTGTTTACTTGGCTATCAACCTGGATACCTCTACTGTGATGGCTGTTAAGGAAATCCGATTCCCAGATTCAAGCTCTTTATCTGCTTTGCATAAATCGATCAAGGAAGAAATGAAAGTGATGGAAATGCTTCATCATCGCAATATCGTTCAATACTTTGGCATGGTAATCCTTTTTTTTAAATGATTATTTGAGTAAGTAAGGTAACTCACAATTCATATTAGGAAGTGCATCGTGATCGTGTATATATATTTATGGAATACTGTGAGAATGGTAGTCTTGGTGCTCTTCTGGACCATGGTGGGCGTATCGAAGATGAATTGTATATTGTTGATTATGCCTATCAATTACTAAGTGGTTTGGCTTATCTTCACGGAAACAATATTGTACATCGTGATATCAAACCTGACAGTAAGTTTTCTTTTGGATTTTAACAACTTGATTTATACTCACCATCTCTCTTCCCTTTTCCATTAGACATCTTAATCGATTATCAGGGTCAATTGAAATTATCTGATTTTGGTGCTGCAAAGATTTTGGCTAAAGGACAAAGAACAATGGGTCGACCCACAATCAATATGAATGTCAACAGTCTAGCGGGTACACCCATGTATATGGTAAATGTCAAACCAAACGAACAATTTGATAAGATGTCTTCTTTTTGAGAGGGAAAACTAACTAAGATATGTTTCTTTAGGCACCTGAAGTGATTACTGGTAGCAATACAGGCCGTAAAGGCTCTATGGATATTTGGTCTCTTGGTTGTTGTATTGTGCAGATGGCAACAGGCCGTCGTCCTTGGAGTACACTGGAAAACGAATGGTCTGTGATGTACCATGTTGTGACTGGTCATCCTCCTTTGCCTGACGCATCTCAACTCTCAGGCCCCGGTATTGACTTTCTTAAGAAATGTTTTGTACGTGATCCAAATAAGCGACCTAGTGCAGAAGAGCTCTTGAATCATCCTTGGATCACAAGCTACCTAGATAGTTACAGCGAAGAGCCTCAACTGCCGCCACCCACACAAGAGGGCGATCCAAATGATATGTTAGCGCATGGCGATGAACAATGGATTAATACAGCACACAATCTATCTGAATATAATGGCGGAAATGAAATCCCACCTATGGTACGATCAATTGGTTCCGTGCATTCACTAGAACGCCCATTAGTTCGTAGTATTCCCAATAGTCTGGCCATTGATGGTATGACTGCTAATCATGAAAATGGTGCAAAGGCACAAGCTTATTTTCAAAACATTGCCTCACAAACCTCTGTAAATAAATAAATCATTGAACTTCCATAGCTATACAAGAAAAATGTCTTCTTTGACACTCATGTGCACGAATGAATTCAATCTATTATATCATACAAAAGAAAACAAAAAAAACAGCTTTTTAAAGAATAATTGGTATTTAACAATAATAAGTAAAAAAGTGTCTTAAGCAGTTCCAACTGCAGGTATGACAGGTGGTGTAACAATCTTTCGATTCTTTCGGTAATGACGAGTTTCATTGGGATCAAAACCAGCTGCTTCATGACCGTGGAGTGCCCAGTCAGGTGTCTTGGCCATATAATCTAAGCTGTTAAAAGGCTTTCCGCTCTTGACAAGCTCGAAAAACTTGGGATAATCAATATGTGTATGCCATTCACCATCAACCTTGAAGCTCTTGTGAGCAATCAACAGAGAACAAGAGTGTGCATGTTCAGCTGAAATTTCGTATTCTCCATCTAACTTGGCTACCAACTGACGACAGAAATCAATTACTTCGACATGGAAAGGCACATTGGCCATTGTCAAATCACTAGCACCACTGTAACCACAATAGGTGACACCCTTGACTTCGATAAATGAAGGCTTACCACGGCGAATCAATTCGACATAACCATCGATTTCAGCTGTATTGTGGCCCTTGACCAAAGTCATACGATAAACTGTACGTTGACCCTTAAGTGATAATTGTTCCAGACAATTCAAAAATCGTTCCCAAAAGTCTCTGAACAAGGGACGGTCAATCTTCTTTAAGCTTTCCTTTGTAGCAGCATCAACACTCACATAAAGTTGAGTGACAGGGACCATCTCGGCAATCTTATCAGGGAACTGAGCGTTTGTGACCAAGAAAGAAGAGATGTTCTTTTCATGCAACTTGGTGACAAATTCATTGATATGAGGATAGAAAATGGGTTCACCTACGAGCGATAAAGCACAGTGACGGATAGTAAAGGCTTCTTGAAATCGTTCAGCTTTTACACCAGGTACACCCTTCAACTGTTTAATCATCTTGTAGTGGTTTTCCATAGCACCGTCCAAGATAAACTGAGGATCATCCACTTGCCAACGCCATGTAGTACCTACAGGGTTTGTATGATGTCTCCAACAAAAAACACATTTGTTGGCACATGCCAAAGAAGGTGTAGTTTCCATACACAAGTGGGATTGGATACCGTAGAAAGCATGCTTGTAACAAAAGCCACGACCACGAAGAGCAGACTTTGTCCAGCGACAAATCTTAACACCTGAGTGAGTACCTACTACCTTATAACCTTGCTTGGTCAAGTTTTTGTGGATCATAGGAGAAACCATAGCACGAGGCTGGGCTGTCTTCTTAGGTGCATCCTCATTTCCGATTTGGCGTCTTGGTCTAGCCTTACTGTTCTCAAACTCTTGTTCTTCTTCGGCACGTCTGGCTTTAGCAGCTTTGATCTTACTGGCCATATTGCCCATATCTTCCAAATCAACCATTTCATCTCCTGAACCAGTGCCGTCAATATCAACCTGAGCTTCTTGTTCTTCTTCCTCTGCTTCTTCATCGTCTTCGTCATCAGATTGGAATGCAATGTTGGTGGGTGAAAATTCTAAGCTGTGCTTATCTTGCAATTCAGACACAAATCCATTAGACCATATATCGAATTGGCCCTTCTGATCGGCATTCTTATCACATTCACCTAAGGGATAGATACGGGTAGCGCCTAATCTTCCAAGCCATTTGTCGATATTGGCGGCGGCAATGTTGAATTCTTCTCCGTAAGCAGAATCACCCAAACCACATACAGCATAACGAAGCTTCTTGAGCGCATCACGATCCACACGGAAATCATAACGAAGGTCATGAAGCCAATTAGTGAACCTAATTCATAGAGTTTAATACATAAAGTCAAATTGCTATCAGACAAAAACAGCTTTACCAATCTAAGGGACCTTCTACATTATAGGTGGATAGAACAAAGACACAGACAGCTGTCTCTTGTAAGAGCTGATCGTTATCATATTCAGTAATATCCAGAACTTCCAACTTTCCAACAGTAACACGGCTGTTTTGTTCGATTTTCTGTTGCATTTCAGTAGCCAATACTTTAGCTGTGCCTGTGAGAGTGGAGAAAATGATTTTCAAGTTGTCAATTACAACAGGATCGTTACTGGATTCGCATGCACATGATTTTTCCTTGTTTCCACCACAACATCCATCAACAACTGGATCGCTTTGCTTGTTTGTTGTTTCAGCTGTTGTGTTTGCTGTTGTGGTGCTTTGACAACAACCACCTGTAGCTTGATCGGGTTGATCTCGACAACAGCCTTGTCCACTTGACCCGGAGCAACCTTCTTCCTTCTCTTCTCTGGGGGGCTCAGGACCAACCGAGAGAATGTTGGTAAATCCATACAATAAACTGTTGATGAAGTCACTCATAATGTAAGTAACGGGTGAATAAAAAAGGAAAAGAAAAAAAACTTTTAAAAGTTCTCACTGTTGTTTGTCTTTGTCTTCTTTTTTTTTTTTTTTTGCTAGATTTTCATTTGTGCCTTAAAATCGCTGCTGTGACTTTGAATCTTGTGTGTTCTACTAAACCCCATATAGAATCAATTGATTTGTCATTGCAGTTAGCAAGAGAACTTATCTAGATTTTGGCTACTATGTCCTTTTGCTATAACCTGTGTAGAGCTGCCTATAGTTTTTATTATGATGAGTACTTTTTACCACCATTTGAATCGAATTTATGGCCCTTCATGTTCTATGAATTTGTTTGAAATCGTCTGATTGGTGTAATTTTAAACAAAAAAGAGAAACATGCTGTCAAATTTGGTTGAATTCTCATCTGCTCAACCGCAGGTACTAAAAATAAGAGTGCCTCAATTGCCATAATCAGATTCCACTTAGTGTATTGCTCCTCTTTGGTCAATAAGGGCTTGACTATTGACTAGAATCTGAAAGTGGGGAATGGAAACAGAACGAGAGCAAGAAATCACTGCTTACTCCAAGCTAAAGATATCTTTCGGTCTCTTAAATCAACGATTTGATATCGTCAATTCAGGTTCACTTACTTTAAATCTAAGTATAGACTTTTTTTTAGCCTCTTTCCAAGGTCTTCTACCATAAATTTGAAGTACTAATGCCTGTAAAAAGGCTGCATTACTTTTCAGCATTATTACAAATACACATCAACTTGATGTGACACTCCTTTTAGAAATAACAGCATATATTAGAATTCCGCTTATAAGCTTGCCTTTTTTTTTTCTTCAAAAAAAACAATTTCTCTTTCTCTTTTGTTCATTTTCTTTATTTCTATCTACATATCACATAAGGAAAAAGAGAGAAACATGATCCTGACACCTATATTCAGTGTAGATCACTCTACTATTACGTTTGACTTTGAAGAATTTATCAAAAACGAACTCGGATTAAAACTAGACAATCAAACACGACGAGAAGGTGTGTGTGTATATGTTGCAAATTTTTTGATATGTACGAACTTATGCTAGGCGTATATTAGATGAACCCATTTGTAAATATTATCTGAAGGGAAGCTGTACAAAAGGCACCAACTGCCAATTTAGACATAAAGGGTTTGATCGTGACAAGTCAGTTGTCTGTAAGCACTGGCTACGTGGTCTCTGTAAGAAAGGCGATAGTTGTGAGTTTCTCCATGTGTTCAATATGAAAAAGATGCCCGAGTGTTGGTTTTATTCAAAGTATGGTGAATGTTGTAATGGAGAAGAATGTATGTATCTTCATATTGATCCTGAAAGCAAACAGAAAGAATGTCCATGGTATGCTCGTGGATTCTGTAAGCATGGGCCTAATTGTCGAAACAAGCATGTCAGAAAGTTAGTCTGCCAAAACTATCTGACAGGCTTCTGTCCTGACGGTCTTAATTGTCCTAATGGACATCCTAAATATGAACTTCCTGTTATGTATAACCTTCAAAACGATGATATGCCTTCTCAACAACAACAAGGTCATTCTAACTCATCTGACGATCAAAAGCATCCTCGACAGCAATCATCACAACACCATATACCTTTCCAACAAATGCCTAATCATTATAATCAGCATCATGGTGGCAATAACCACCACCATTCAGGTACATTCAGAAAATTAGAGGATGTGACTTGTTACAAATGTGGTCAACAAGGCCATTATGCAAATCGTTGCCCACAGGGAAGACCTATGATGAAATGATCTGAATTGTGACAATAAAAAAAAAGGAAAAGGAAGAATAGAAAAGTCTCTATTGCATGTGTTTGCGTGTGAAGTAGTAGTATAAAAATATGTGTGTGAGAAAAGTGTGTCTAAATGTATATACTTGACTGATTTGTTTGTATTCTACATGTACATGCATATCACTACAAACAAAGATCAAACCCGCTTTGTTGTTATTTTTATCTTTTTTGGCGGTTCCAAAAGCGCAATTGAGATCATTGATTTTTTTTACAAGCAAGTAAGAAAAAAAAACGAGTTTGTTTGTACCAAAAGAACTAAACAACGGAAAGCTGAAACAACAGGTGAATTAGCTCATAGTTCTCGACCCTCTTCTCTTTTTCTTGTTGTTTTATGAATTTCAAGCCGTTTTAATTAAAAAAAGAAACACCAATGCGGCTTTCTTGCTTCCTTTGAGAATGAAAAGAGACTTCAATTTAAGCTTTTTGTGGGTAGTTAACTAGGCTACTTATATAAGATAAACGTCATGTTAAGGATAAAGTGAGACATTGCAAAAAGCCTGCTGGTGATTTTTTAAGGCAGAAACGGAGCCTCAAAAGTGGGAGAACTCGCTTGATAGTTTCCGCTGATCCACAACAAACCAAACAGCACTATCCAACGAGATTACTCACGGCATACATATTTATACAAGCACATACGCTAAAATAAAGGGATTTAAGCTTTTTTCTTTTCCTTCCTACTCTTTTTTGCTTTTTTCTTTCTTCTTGTTAACTTTCTTCCAATCTTCTTCTTCTCAATTCTCTCTCCCTCTCTCTTTCAATTTTGTAGTATTTAATGATGTTCATATCAAAAGAAGATCGCACACTTTTTGATCAAATTTCAAGAGAAAATGTTACAAACTATATTTTAGGTACATTTTTTTCTTCTTACTTAGCTATGACTTTTGTCTGATATCATTGCTATTTTGCGTGCATGTATAGACTTTGTCTCCAGAGAGTACGAAGCCATTATTTATTGCCCACCTTCAAGAAAATCTCAAAGAGCAAACACAATCACACAAGATATCGTTGAAGATTACTTTTCGAACAAAAAGAAAAAAGATAAACATTATAAAAGCCGATCCAATTTTGATCATTCTGGACTCCCATCACCACCCTTATCATCTTCACCCGAGAGAAAATCATACAGAAATACTATGACTCCAACCATCAGTTATCCTCCTACTCCCCCAGATACACCCATGTCTTTGCGTTGTTACATTGAAAACGTTGTCAAGAAATCTGGTACAAGTACCGGTACACTCTTAACATCCCTAGCCTATGCTCGTCGATTGAGAGCAAAACTATCACGAACCTCAAAAGGTAAGAAAAGAAGGAACACTCAATTAGATAGATACACAAAAAAACTGACCATCAGAAAAAAAATCAGGCATGGAATGCACACATCATCGTATCTTCTTGGCAACACTAATTGTTACATCTAAATATATACATGATTCGGCTATCAAGAACAAATATTGGGTCCGCTATGCGCTCCAATTTTTTTCAGCCTCTGAAATCAATCTGATGGAAAAGCAACTGTTACATCTTTTGGACTACCAATTGGGTATTTCCCCTTTGGAGTTTGATCAGATCATTTGTGATACACTTCAACTTGATGCTCAATATCGTCAGCCTGAAAGATCCTTTATTGACTTCACTGAACAAGCAGAGTATTATTACTCTTATCCCACTCTCTCCTCCTACGAAACGAGTCCTTCGTTTATTTCTGTGGAACTCTCAAATGAGAATTCACCTGTGTAAAAATTTTTTTTATTCCAAAAGTACTTGTTTTCTTCAAAAAAAAAAAACTGATATGGATTCCCTTTTTTATTACAAGTTCGTATTTTAAATAGCATAAAACAAAATAAAATTAGTTAAAAGAGAGATACTGGTGGTACTTAAAGCATAGACTCAACAAAGCAACCTTGATGGTTTGATTGAAAGCAAAAACCAGTGAACGATGTAGACAAATGGTCTTTTTCTTCTGGTTCGTACGACCATGGCGATGTCATTATAGCATGGGACGATGATGGCCAATACAAATCATTGCCAAACACTACCGCTTGATCTAGAATGACAGAGGACGGTATTGATTCAACAGTCCCATGCAAATAGGGTTCCGGTTTCGGGGACGAGAGCAAAGTGGTAGTAGTGGTAATAGTGTTGAAGAGATCCTCATCATGACCATCCAGATCAACTCCGCTATCCCCGCCATCAGAATCATAAAGCATTGGATTGGACAATGCTTGTCGTACCTTTTTAGATGGATTAGGCTTTCTATAGGAAGTTATTGTTGGACGCATTCGAAAAGTGGTAAACAGATGATTGGAGGAAGCATTTTTGGATTCTGTTTGCTTTTGTTGTTGTTGTTGCAGAGACCCATGCCTACTATATCTTGAACATGGCTTTGTGTTTTGTAACTGACGAGGCACATGCCCTCCTCTTAAGAGGTTGTTGATGTAAGGTTGTTCATAACCTGGCTGAATAGTCCAGTAAGAGCCTTTACCTGAAGAAGGAACGCTTAATTTACGCTCAACTTTAGTAAATGCTTTATGCAATGATAAATTATGACGAATCGAATTCTAAAGCCAATTTGTTAGTATTTTTTTTCTTTCTACTATATAGAAAAGAGGAGAGGGAGAAAACTTACTTGCCATCTGTTGTCTTTGGACGAATAACATGGATAGTGTCTCGAGATCCACTTGTATATTTCACTCAGTGTTAGCCTTTGATGCTCGCTAGATAGGATAGCATGAGCAATAATAGTTGCATATGAAAATGGTGGTTTTTCATCTAGTTTGACAGGTTTCCAAGCTGACTGAATATGCATAGCGCCTGGCGGTACTTTTCTTACATAACCAGAATGGACTGTGGTTTTATTTTTGGAAGATTCACTTTTGACGAATGAATTCTTATGCATAATATGATTTTAACTTTTTGGTTGTTAACTATTGAAAATGAATGGTGTACGTCGTAAATGAGACCAGCACAAAAAAAAAGACGATAAGAAAATCAAAGGAACAGCAAGAAAATAGAAGAACAAAAAACGAAAGGAATAGCAGCTGAATGATAGCCTTTTATACTTATGGCCACCACTTCTCTTCCCGAAGTAAGTGCATGCTGTACTACATGTCATGGTATCTTTTTTTTTACTGATCTTAGCAACTTTATCATTATTTTAAAAGTGCAATTGTATGCTATTATCTTGAGAAAATCCTCCTTCCCTAAAAACTAAAAACAAAAGTAACAAATAAGGCTTAGGAATATATGGTTATGCTCGAAACACAACTGATATCGGTGCTAGAAGTTACTTGACAAGTTAGATAAAGAAGACTCTATTTATTTGACTGTTCTTTACTGTAGATCATATGGGTAGAAACGCATGGAACTACACACTACTTTTTGATCGCCGATATAATCATCTGTAGCACACACTGTCAACAATGAAATGAAGAGAGAATTGACCTGCTCACACGCGAACGTCTCGGGACGAATAGCTTACAGTTCCTTTAGGCTCTTTAAGTTACACATGACGTGTGTTGTCTATCTCGTTTTCTAATGCTCCGAACAATCTTGTGTCTATCAGGAATAGCATTATAGTTGTGAGGATAGAGGTAGCTTGCATGGTTACTAGTGCTTAATTAATAGCATATATATGATTTCATAAGATAAAGAGCCTAGAAAGGAAAAAAGAAGAGCCTGCCTCTAGCTTACTCTTCCCTCCTTCCTTAATTTTGGCTAAGTGTATCTTATTATAGCTCTCATCTTCAGATATACTCCTGGTTTAAGGTTTACGACTCTTTGTTATGAATAATGTCATTTCCTACCATAAGAGCTATCTGCTAAATCATAATTTTCTGCAAAAGAAACACTTTCCAGATTATGCTTGACTTTAAAAAAAATCAAAAAGAATTTTATCAAGGGGGGACAACAGAAAAGACTACTGCTTTTTTTTTTACCTTTGTAACTACTATGTTCGTATTGTGTCGAGCACGATCGCAATCTCGGTTGAAACCTTTTACTCAAATCAACAAGAGCTTCTTGAGTACACAGTCTAACGTCATTACAGACTTGACAGATCGAGGCCTTGTTTCTAATGTCACAAGGTAGACATGCTCTTTATTTTTTGTTATTTTCAACAACTGATATTCTTGAGTAAACAAAAAAAACAGCCCTGACATTGTAGAGAAGACTAAAACACCTACAGCTATTTACTGTGGTGTAGATCCCACTGCCAAGAGTCTTCATTTGGGTAACCTTGTTACTCTCATGGGCCTCTTGCACTTTCATATTCGTGGTCACCAAACTATTGCACTCGTAGGTGGTGCCACAGGTAGTATTGGAGACCCTTCAGGTAGAAAATCAGAACGTGTGCCTTTGTCTCCTGAAGTATTAAATGTCAATGTGGCTGGCATTCACACTCAAATTCAGCGTTTCTTTAAGAATGGGACAGACTATGCTAAGCGTTATGGATTTGACGCCACTGCACAAAAGACACCGAAGGTCTTGAACAACTACGATTGGTTTAGTTCAATGACAGCCATTGATTTCTTGAGTAACGTTGGACGTTATGCTCGTGTCAATAGTATGTTGGCTAAAGAGAGTGTCAAGTCTCGTATGGATACAACACAAGGCATCAGTTTCACTGAGTTTTCTTACCAACTCTTGCAAGCTTATGATTTCTGGTATCTCTATCACAATCATCAATGTCGGATTCAGGTGAATAGGTTCTACTGTACTTGATGTTATTATCATTAAGCCTGTAATAACAATAGATTGGTGGTAATGATCAATGGGGTAATATTACAGCTGGTATTGATATGATTCATCGAAAGAGGGACTCAGATGAGATTGCTGAAAAAGACAGTTTGGAGAAGAGAGCGTTTGGTATCACCATTCCTCTCTTGGTAACATCTTCAGGTGAAAAATTTGGTAAATCAGCAGGTAATGCTGTATGGTTGGATGAACAGATGACAAGTGTGTTTGACTTTTATCAGGTATGACATGTAAAGATCAATGATGTATATGTGCATATATGTGACTTTTGTATGATCTATTTAGTTTTTGATGAAGACACATGATGATGATATTGGCACATACTTGAAAATGTTTACCCTTAAAAGTGTCGAAGAGGTTGCTCAGATTATGAAGAAACATAAGGTAAAAATTGTGGGCATGTGTTTCTTTTGTTCAAGCTAAAGCCCTCTTTTATAGGAATGCCCTGAGTCAAGATTAGCACAAGAAACTCTTGCCGATGAAGCGACAGCACTTGTACATGGCGGTATGTTATTTGTCTCTATATAACCTTTATGGCTGATTATTTATTTCTTCATATTAGTGGATGGTTTACGTAGAGCCCAGACAGCCACCAAAGTACTTTTCGGAGAAGACTTAAGCACAGTTTCAGGTGATAGCATCATCGATGCCTTCCAATCTGATGTCAATCGATTTATTCAACTTGAGCGTTCTTCTTTAATTGGATCTGGTCTCGACAAAATTGCTGCTGTCACTAATGCTGCCAAATCTCGATGTAAGTCTAATTTCTATTGTACCTAGATTGAAAAAGAAAACTAATATGGACTGGCTATAAATAGCTGACGCTCAAAAGAAAATCAAAGCAGGTGGTTTTTATTTGAACAATTTGCGTGTCAGTGACATTAAACAGACGATCAAAGAAAGCGACTTGATTGACGGGAAGGTCTGCGTTCTACGTGTAGGAAAGTCGTCTTACTATTTGATTCAAGCCATATAGACTATATTAATAAACACAGAAGACATAATGTATCATATTCAGTGCTCACAATAAAACTGATTATAGATTAGCAATATCTTGCTTGACTCTTCTTCTTTGGAAATTGCAAATTAAGAGAGAGAAAAAAGAAAAAAAATTGACTATAGATTTTCATCTGATAAACAAGTGGGTGTATAAAGGAAAACAGAATGCTTCAACACAATGCTGCAAATTAAATAAATAAGCAAAAGCCAATGTCTTTAACTTAATTTCCTGTTTTAAGCAGTTAAACTAAGCATGTGTTTCATCAAGCTGCCTATCAAAGTAAGAATTGAATGTATTGAGGTTATCGGAATAGTTGACTGGATCGTTGAAATAATACTGAAATGTAGTCATTGATTGTTCATAGGCTTTTTAGTTGATAAGGCTTCAATTGTTGTTCGTATTGCGCTTATCGTTCACAGCACATTCTTCCCGTTACTTCTTTCCTTCATGTTGAGGTTCTTCAAATTGATGAAGGATTAAGATGAATGGATATTGAAGTTGAAGCAATAGACACTTAGTTTTTGTAATAAGCGTAAATCACTTATCCAACTTTGCAGCAGAATATAATCAAACGCTGTATTTTCCTTTCATCATTTGCAACCATCTGCTCCCATTACTGAATACTGACAAGCCATGCTCTTTTCTGGTTACTCAAAGCTTGGTTGATGTTGCAAACATTGTACTCAGATAAAAATATCTTGGATGGTTTCACATTCATTTCATTTTGTTCGATTTTTCAATTGTTTATGCCGCTCATCAAATATTTTTGACAGGCAAACTCCTCCTCAATTACTGTCAAGCTGGAAAGACTATCTTTTCTCTTTACTGGCTTCGTAAAAAAAAAAGCCTAATATAAATCGATTCTACAGCTAAACCATTTTCTTATCTATAAGATAGTAGAAGATTGCGTAATACCAATAGTGGGATTACCTTTTTTCTCTATATTTAGTCATTGACTAACTGTCAAATAAAGAAAAAGAAAAACATTTCTTCTTGTCACAAACTGGAGATTTCTTAAGCGCAGTACAGTGTAAATAATCAAAGCTACAAAATCAATCATGTAGATTTTATGTTCTCTTTATTTTTTTGGTATCAAAAAGAAGGAAAAGTGCACATACACTTATCTATGGAAACCTTTTTTTTCCATCATTCCTTTTTTGGAAATTGCCGATCTTCACCATAAACAAAAAGTACTTTTATTTCTTTTCACTACTCTTCATACTGACTCTTTTGTTGATTTTCTATTACTTATGTATAATACATTAGTAGTTGGCTGTTTTGCTCTTTAGTCTACTTTCATTCTTTATCGTGCTTTCTTCAAAAATACTTTTTTTTTTCTTTTGGCTCCATTACTTGTGTAACACGCAAAAACCTTATTTTAAGCACAGACCCACAAGACCCGAAAAATCTATCTTTTTTCGTTGAAAGAAAAGTCATAAAATCCTTGATTCTTCATCTTTTTGAAAGCTACAAAAAAGCAAACTCACAAGTATGTAATTTCAAAGCGATTTGTGATAAAAAAGAAGGATGGTTTATTTGGGTTTACTTTTTGAAAATGGACGTGTTTATCTGCTCATAAACTGACTTTTAATTTTTCTGCATTGTAAAGTAGAGAGTAAAGATCGACAAGCAAACGAACCCTGCTGTTGCTATGAACACGACAACTAAAAACCATCGAAACGCGTCATTTTATAGACGAATAACTGTTGATCAGTTTAGCAAAATGAAGAACAAAAAAGGAAAAGAAGGAAAGAGCATTTGCTCATTCTACATAGCGTGATGATCAAAAGCACTTTATGAATGCGATTCCTCTTTTCTCTCACTTTTCTCTCACTTCTCTCTCACTTTTATACTTCTCATCCAAACATGAACACCTCAAGCTATATGGATTTTCTCGAAAGAATCAAATTCTCAAGCGAAAGAAAACTTGAAGAAATGGATGACGAGAGTACACCAATCTTAAGACAACTTCAAGTTCAAACAATCCATTGGAAAGCAGAAGAACAACTCGCTCGCCTCTCTTCTTCTTTACGTTCTTTATCCTCTTCTTCTGTTGATTCCGTTCCTGCTAGTTCCACCGCTACCACCATTGTCTCTATCTCTGATGCTGCTGCCACCAACGCTGCTGATTCTGCTGTTGACGCTAGTGATGCTTCTGGTACTGCATCCGCTACCACCAGTGATGCCGTTTCTACTGCTACACCCGCTACTATTGTCTCTTCTGTGTCTGCCTCTTCAGTTGCTTTCCTTCCTGCTGATGACATTGATGCTATTACTGCTGCTATTATTTCTGCTGCTGCTGCTACAGCTGCTAACGCTGCTGCCATCGACGCTACTTCTGTTGCAGGTGTCTCTGATAATGTTGTTGCTGCCAACACTTCTATTAACGCAGCCTGCGATGCCGCCACTGCTACTACCAACGCTGCTACTGCTACTTCCGCCTTTGCTTGGAATCTCTCTCCTGTTGCGCCTTTACCTGGTAAAAGAAAAAGAGAAGATGATAATCACTTGCAGAGAAAACGACAAAGACTGTTTTAGACTGTCTTCTTCCTCCTGCCTTTGTGTTGCTATTCTGTCTCTGTTTGGTTACTTGCACTTGAATGTCTGTTCCTTTTTGCTGTGTGTTATTTTCTGCCTGTTGATATGCTGTCTATTGTCTCTGCCTGGTTGTTCTCGTCTGCTCTTGTCTGCTCTTGTCTGCTCTTGTCTGCTCTTGTCTGCTCTTGTCTGCTCTTGTCTGCTCTTGTCTGCTCTTGTCTGCTCTTGTCTGCTCTTGTCTGCTCTTGTCTGCTCTTGTCTGCTCTTGTCTGCTGCTATGTATACTTTTGCCTGTCTTTATTTACGCGTGCTTGGTCTCATCCCTCTTGTTGCTGGCTGGTCTTACCTATTCATGTCCGTCTCTGTATGTCTTTCTTCGTCTGTTGTCCACTCTTTGCCTTTCTCTATCTGCTGTGTTACTCTGTGTCTAATCGCCTTTATATTGATGTCTGTTCTTGCCTCTCTCTCTCTGGTTGTCTACTACTGCTTGTCTGTCTACTATTACCTGTCTGTCTACTGCTGCTTGCCTCTCTCTCTGTTTGCTTCTCTGGCTGCCTACCTCTGTTGTCTACTGCTGCTTGTCTGTCTACTACTGCCTCTCTCTTTCTCTCTCTGCTTGTCTACTACTGCTCTGTATCTCTATAGTTATTTGCATTCGTCCTTTACTTTTATGATATTTTATTATACCATTATTCATTAAAATATACCTATCTGTCTTATATGTCTTATTTGTCTTGTAGTTCTAGTATAGCTTGTGCATGTTATATGGAATGTTGGTGATTTCAAAGTACCGAGTTGTTCAGCATCTTAGCTTGTTATAGCACAAATAAAAGTAAATAACAGAGTTGTCTTATCCTTGTCAAATGTTGGTGTATTGCATGTTCAAGACACGAGACATGAAGCAAGATTCCGATCTGCTTCATAATGTAAGGATGGCATTTGAAAGACCATGGCTTTTATTGCAAACAACTCCTTACAAACTATTATCTTTTGGCTTTTTTTTTTTTTTTTTTTTTTTGGCTACAAGCAAAACAGCTCATAAAAGGATTCGTAAAAACAAACTAAACTGGGTTATGGTGAAGGAAGCAAGACTTTGTCAAGCCATTCAGTCATTTGACAGATGATCAAGATTCAGCTGAAGTCAAGGATTAGGTAGATGTCAAGCAACAATGGTAAGCATCTGGTTCTCAAGCCCTATATAGTTTATAGTTGCAATATATAGATTTTGATATCAAGCAAGGAACAAGTCAAGGCATAAGTCAACAAAGCATGTTGTTTTGTATGACTAATGAATCTCACCTATGGCTTTTATAGTTTAGATGCGGCTAACAAATCCATCACCATCTCAAGTAATTAAACAACCAACTTTTTTTTCGACAGGTTCACTTTGCTCTGTAATGCGTACAACATAAGTGGAAAAGGATTGCTAGTTAAGATGTACAGGCATGCCTATTATCATAAATAACTGACAATTAGACGTATTTTGTGTTGTCAAAGTGAGATTGGATTGAGTATTTGATGATACTTATCTGATGAAGTGGGTTTAACCTGGATCTTTTGTATGCAACACAAACTCTTTTCGTCTATTGCTCGGGTATTTATTCCTGCTAATATAAACTGTGCTGTAATCTGTTTCTTCGTCATGTATCTAATCTACACTCATGCACCGGCCATACAACCATTGTGTCGCTTCGTATGCAATAAAGCTACTGGTTATTTACTCAGTTTAATCGCAGTGTCAAATATCTACATCATGTCATTGAATATCTATACTGAGCACGTTTTTTTAAAAGCAAAATGAGGAATGTCTTCCTTTCGTTTCTGATTCTTATTCCGAATCCTGCCAATCGGCGCCCTTCCCTCTATTTTTTTGTATTTCTCATCTCTTCACTAGATCTAACAGTTGGATTTACATTCATTTCTAAATGCTATGTAATTAGTGCTTCTCTTTCAAGCATCAGAGAGCGAAAGCTGTTTTCTTCTGAGTAATGCTCTTCCTTATGCTATTTCATATGCTTTCTTTTGATTTATTTTCGAATAAGCATGACGGGCATTAACATACAGACGATAGCCTATGCAAAGCAAATAAGCATAGACGATATAGCAACAGCAGATACACCAAAAGACCAGGCAGATGAAACAAGAGCTATAACAGACACAGAAACTCGAGCAGCTGTTGGATTGAGCAGTTGTGTCTTGTATGACAGGAGGTACTGACTCAACTAGATGGGAGGACAGAGTACAAGTGATAGCTACAGCAGTGACAGTAAGAGGAATAGCGTACTTGCATGATTTTTGAACTGGAGCAGGAGTAGAAGTTCTAGCACGAACAGTGATTCTAGCTCTAGCGTGTTCTTTACGTTCGTTGGCTGCTTGCTTCCAAGCGTTCATGGTTAAAAAAACTTTTCTCAGTGAGGCCTCTTTCCTGCTCTTTTTCTTTTCATCCATCTTTTTTTTACTGGCAATTATCACGCGCTTTAGAAACCTCATTCTTTTGGAATTAGACATGCCGACAAAAGAAACAAAAAGAAAAAGAAAGAGATTAGCAGATTTCGGTCTATAATGGTTTATGTTTATAGTTAACAACAATGAAAAAAAAACATAACAGAATAACAAAAGCATTCAAGTAGTTCTTTTTCTAAAGAAAGATATAATAGGATGAACAATGAATCTATCCAGTTGTTCTTATTATAGTCCTAAAAAGAAATGAAGAAGAGAGGGATAAAGCTTGCTACCACTCTTTTTTTTCTTACTGGTCTGATTGTCTTCAAAATAATATTTCTACTTTCACTCCCTTTTTGAATATGACAAAACAATCATTCATTTTAAGAAAGAGAAGATCGACTTCAAGACAGTTCATACTCAAAGAAAAACTAAGGTAAAGTAAGACAATAGCTGCTTTTCGGGAATGACAAATATGAGATACAATAAGCGATGTGTACCATCCATTGATGATGACTGTGATAAAGGTAGAGAGATAGCTTTTAGAGATGCATTGACTGATAGAAACACAAGCAGAGATATATACATATGATTCATTAGTGACAGTCTACATACCAAAATAACAAGTCAAAACAAGTTTTTCTTTATCAAAAAATAAAATAGTTTTTTTCTATCTTGGCATTGACTTATTCGCCAACCAAAAAGAGTTGATTTTCTGCACTTTACTCTCTCTTACAGGACATGCACTCATTTATTGCTATCATATCCGCTTTAACACCATGAGTATTATCTGCTGAGATTGACAAAGAGTTAATTTAGGAAAAAATGACTAGCTAGCAATGATGAACTGTCTTTGTTATCATCTCCATCCATTACATAGCAGACATCAGGCTGCACAAAATAATCAAACAGCCTTCACACCATCTATTTTTTTTTGTCTTGGTATATACATACACCCTGTAAGGAAAGTAAACAAATGTAAGCAGAGAACAATAATTTTAGTTATGACAGCCAATCTCCTATTGAAATAACATTATCGTTTAATGACCAGATAGGCTTAGCATGAGGTAGCATGAGATATTCACATATTAAGGTTATTGATATTAGCAATTCTGAAGATTTATTAATTCTGCAAATTTCGAGTTTCCGTTTAAATTGTACTTGGCACTCCAAAGCGCTAGCTCAGCCCTGAAGAGAAAATCTATAAGAGAATGAAAGTATTGACCTTCAATTATTTAAAACGCTTGCTGTGCCTTGACTTAAAAATGTAAACCAATCAACTTTAATTTCCACCTTATTTGATTTCTCACTCTTCTGCTTGCTTTTTTATCCCGGAATAAACTAAATCACAAACAGGTCCAATTGCCTTTTAAAAATAGAATGAAGCTGTTACCTATATTTGTACAATTACCAATTATTTTTTAAAGTAGTACAATAGAGCTCTTTTCCCTTTCTTTTTTCTCTTTTACTTTTCTTCTTTATAATCATTTTATGAGTTCAAAACGCATTAGTCTCGGCAGTCATTTCTTGAGTCGAAAAAAGAAACAAGATTTGTCAGAGCTATTTACAAGCTTTGATAGAGACAAAGATGGAAAGATATCTACATCTGAATTGAAAGAAATGTTAAATTCAGCTTGTGTCGATGATCCTGCAGTACAGAACATGGTAATGATTTGCATTATACAACTCAACAAAGCCAATAAAAAATAAGCAATTTTCAAATTAGGTAGCAAGTCAACCTGATGGCAGTCTTGACTTTGAAGATTTCGCTAATCTGATGAGATCTACCTTGTCTGATCCCCATCGCATGACTTCAAAGCAGCTCGAACTGAAGGAAGCCTTTGATGCCTTTGACAAGGACGGTGATGGTGTGATTAACGTGACTGAACTTCAAGCTATGATGGAGAAGTTGGGCGATAAATTGAGCTTACAAGAAGCAGAAGATTTAATTCAGGATGTTGATTTAGATAGAGATGGTGTTGTTAGCTTTAATGAGTTTTGTATCATGATGGGCGTAAAGCAACCGACTGAGCCCATTGTGAAGCGGTCACCAGATCAACCTAGCCAACAGAGATTTTCCATTAGGCGATTTTTTCGTAGCCATAAGAATTAGTTGTTTATATTCAAAAACACATGAAAGAACTGTATTATCCTATCTGTATTATATCCTAATAAAACAAAAAAGACTACGTGTATACACTTAAACAGGATGTTGCCAATATCAGCAGTTTCTTTTCAAGCACTTTATCTTTTAAACAGAAAAGAAATTTCTGTTGTACCAAGGTCACATTTGTTGACAGCAAAAACAACTGAAGAACCAAAGTGACTTTCAAAAGAATTCTATACTGCTATCAACTGCATAGACTGATGATTGTGCCATAGTCTAAGGTGGAAGTCATGCCTATATTTCTTTCTAGTACATATATCTCCCCCCTTTTTTGATTAGTTTGCCACTGTTTGTGGCGCTTTGACTGTATGATTGACATCATTCATGCTTGGAATGCGATGACAGGGCATCTATTTCAACCACGTTAGTTTCGTTATTTCGTACAAAGTTAGCCAGCCAAATATAGTCTTGGGCTTTATAAGAGTAAAGGATTCTTGAATGGTTTCACCATTTAAAACCTATGTGGTTTCATGTCACCAATATATACATCTGTTTATTTTTACCAGCATAAAGTGGTTCAATCGAACTTTCTTTACGTGTCATCTTACCTTCTTATTCATCTCAGACAACCTGTCATTAGCCTAAATCTGCACTTCAAATTCATTTGTCCTGCTGATCCATACCATTTGTTTACTATTATATATCCAATAAAGGAGCTTTTTTCTTATACTATTTGGTTTCCTTTTTTGGATTAAAAGGCCATAACATACCGCTCACAAAGAAGAGGGAAGGGGAGGAGCAGCAGAGAGATAGAGTATGATCAATGAAGATGTTGAATATTCATGAAACAAGTTAGCACATAAAGAGCGGGGAGGAGGCAGCGTTAATAAGAGAAATAGAAAGAATAGAAAATAGCGTGTTGTTCGGGTATTCTTTTTTCTGCTCAGCTTCATAAAGAAAGGAGGGTTTTTTCTTCATGGAACATTACAATAGAAACCCACAGTGAACTCCGCTTTGGATCGGCAATAAGAGTGATACGAAAAAATTTGATTATATAAAAGCAACAGTTTCAATTTCTTTTATTTTATTTTTTCTGTAATCTATACATTTAAAATGAACATTTATCAAAGCCTGGGTATCACTCACGAAGAATTCGAAACACTCCAAGAAGCCTTTAAGCTATATGATGTTGAACAAAAAGGTTACATCAGCACTGAGCAATTCTCGGATATCCTGACAAGCCTGGGTATTATCACTCAACCACAGCAAATTGCTCATATTGTGGATGCTGCAGACATTGATCATGATAACAAGATTGGCTTCCATGAGTTTGTACTGGCTATGTTTAACTATCTACCTCATCAACCAGAAGAATATGAGACAACCTATTCAAGTATTTTGTCCGAAAAGAATTCTGATGAAGAAGAGATTATGTCTCTATTTCGCTTCTTTGATTTGGATCACGATGGTCGTATCAGTCAAAAGGAATTGGAACAAGCCATGAAACGATTGGATGCTCGCCTTACACCTCATGAATTAAGGGAAATGATGATTACAGCAGACACAAATCGTGATGGATTTGTTGACTTTGATGAATTCAAGAATCTGTTGCCTCCATTATAAACTATGTATTATTCACTCTTATCCCATTCAGTTCTATAGCACTTGTCCTTCTTTTTCTTTAGAGTGAGGATAAAGCAACAAGTGTATCATACCCCCCCCCTGTGTTATTTAATCCTTTTAATAAACTATAAGGTTGCCTATTATCCATACGATGTTATGTTGATCGTGGTACAGTATCTTAGGAACAAGGTTATTGCGGCGACAGAATGGTGATGGATAGGTATAGAGACGTTTACTCAGAAAACGACTAGGGTTTGTCGGATGCGTAGTATAAGCACACATTTTGTATGTGATTAAGATATAACATCTATTTTGCAGAAAATAGAAGATAGTCCAAATGGACAACCAATAGGCATTCTGGTATTTTTTTCATGCATAACCTCTATATCTTTCAAATCTGCATACTTGTTGCTGTCATTTAGAGTTAGTTGACGACGTAATGCATTGGAGAAAAAAATTTTTTTTTCTATTACTGTTGTTTAGAAAGAAAGTTAACGTATGAGATTTCTTTTAAGTCTGGTTCATTAACAACAAACAAACAAACAAAGCTTTCTTAGGTCATCAGCATATAATAGAGTAGTTCAATACACTCCTCTAAAAAATCAAGCACGATGAGAAACCCCAGTCAGCTCTATAGTTGGTACTAAGGATTTCTATAGACAGCAGTGAATTGCACGCATAAGGATTTCATCTCGGCCCTATCAATCACAATCGAATTTTAACATAAACGCAATATTAGTCACTCTTAAAAGGCCTTCATGAAAGCTGATTGTATGCAATCTAATTCATTTTGACCAATTTTTTCAGTTTGATCTGAAAACCACTGCTGCACTTGGAAAGAAAAAAAAAGATATCCTCTCAGTAGAAATAAAGCAATAGACAAAGAAAAGAAAGGCCTTCCTGTTGAGAGAGCAGTATGTTTTTATTGTGTGATAGGCAGATAACCCTTTGGCTGACTGCTAAGTTTCACTAGCGCATGTAAATGTATTTTTATTGCTCAAAGTACGCAAGACAGTTTTCACAGTAAAGAGAAGCAAGAAAAAGAACAAAGACCAGCTTTGCTTTTTTCTATTACAAAAAGTCTGTTGAACACGATTCTTCAGCAATTCTGCTTGAGCGCTTACTTGCTGAAAACTCGTACATATTGCTCAACATCTCGTAAGAGAAAATGCTGACTTTTTGCTGTTGCCGCTGCTTCTACAGCTAATTTTAATGACAATACTTGTCATATACAATGGCAACATTCAACAGCCCGTTCGAACAAGAGATGGCATATGAAATCCCAAAAGCACTCTTCTAGTACCATAAGATAAACTACTAGAATTTAGGAACTGCCATAATAACTCCATATATCCTATAGGTGTTGAATCTAACTAGCTTATTCTGACTCTGATGTTATTGTATACACGTTGTAAAGTGTTTAGAGTTAGTTTTATGAAAAATGTAAGCACGCGTATGGACTCTTTTAATGAAAACGAAAGGATTCGATCATCTCAGAGATTAAATGCCTGTTTAGTTGTAAAGAAATTTCTCTGTCAAAGGGTTTCTTTTTTTAGTGCTTGAGGACTTGGATTCTAATAGATAAGGAGATAGAAAAGAAATGACAATAAAGTCAGAATAACAAAACCTCAGCAAGTATGTGTGATATCCATACGCTTGCACTTCTGCAACAAGTCGCATAAGTGATTATATTTGCAGAGTTTGGAACCATCATAGAACTAATCCGCGAGTAACGTCAATTTAGATCTCTATGCTTTCAATCTGTCTTCTTGATCTGAGCAAGTCCGATGTTAGATCTATGCCTTTAATACTTTGAATGATCAAGTGCGTTTTTATACGAGTATCTTCAACCTAAACCCAAAGATATCTTGATTGTTTGATTTTTCCTTACTTTTGGTGAAAGGTTCAAGAAGATTCATTTCGTTTAACAGCCTATTATAAACTCAATACTCAATTCCTCATCATTGCCTCTAAAGAAAGAAAATACCAAGCTGCAAAAGGAAGTAAGACAGAAGCAGATCATCCCACCAATTGGTTTCCGCTGCTCCATCAAAGCAGAAGAAGGTTGATAGTCCGCAAAGAACGTTACCGGCTTGCAAAATACAGACAAAAATCAAACAAATCATCATCTGCAGACATGAAGCAAAAATGGGAAGCTCGAGCCCAAAAAAGTGAGAAACGTATCGCAACATACACAGAAGCTCTGGAAACTAAGGTATGTACGTCTACAATCAACGGGAAACCAGTCACTCCTCTAGGTCTATTATACCATTTTCAATAGGAAACCAAGACTGCTTCTACCAAGAGGAAACAACCTTCTGATCCTGATGTCGCCGAAGGTTCTGAGCGTCCAAGAAAAATCCCTGTCATTCAACATCCCTCTATTGCTTCTGCTGAGGCTGCTAGAGATGAGATCAAGGTGTGCATTGATGGGTTGAAGGCTGAGAGAAGTAGGTTGTTTCTGGCTATTCAACAAGTCAAGTCTGAGCTGGCAGACCAGCGATATCAGCTATATATCCGCAGAAGAGCATTAAATTTGACAGGAAGAGATCAAAAAGCGCCCAGACAAACCAAAGCACTGCAGCAGATCAGAGGCCAGCCTCCAATTGCTAAAGCTGAAGATATGGAGCTGATGGGTGACGCTGTTACCATTGCTAAAAATTTCACCTTCTCCGGCACAGACAATGGTGTTGTTAAAATGACTGAATCAGTGCCAGTTTCCATTCAAAAATACGTTTATCATCTGAAGCTCTACAACAGGTTTTCTGCTTTGACTGCTACTGAAGAACAAGAAGAAGAATTTCAGCCTTTGCCATCGTCCACTGCCATCAATGCTGAAGATATTGACTTTGGAAGCCAAAACTTGAACTACAGACACAAGCTTGCTGCTTTAAAAGCGAATGATGTGAATTTGATTCAAGTTGAAAAGGTGTTGTCCGAAAAAAGTATACCCAATGCAAGTTCCGTAGAAGCAATCCAGACAAACTACTGATTTTTGCAAGCCAATAGACAGATAGTCAGGAACTTTTATGATTCTCCACAAAGATCTAAACAGGCCATGAAGCAGGAATACTTTACCAAGAAAATCAAGGACCGCCTTTGCTCTCGCAAAAGGGAATTGATGAACCCTAATTCGAAAAAGAAAGATGTCAAGAAGAAAGGGAAAGAAACACAAAGGAAGAACCTGTTGATGATGATTGGTGATCGTGGCTTTGGGATAGATTCCAGAATTAGAGGACATCTTAGATATGGTGGTATTTGGAAGCAAGATCAGCATGCAAGGTATACGACTGTCTGTATCACAAATGAAAACTATACTTCCCAGACTTGTGTGTATTGCTTCAACAAGCTCACTCATGCAAGATCGCGCATTATCAAACAAGACAAAATAACTTATAGAGAAATCAAAGGTGCCTTTATCTGCTATAATTCCAAGTGCCCTTCTGCTCATCACGGTCGTAACACAACCTCCAGAGATAAAGTGTCTGCCCTAGCTATTGCTATTTCTGGAATAATAACTTTGCTCTTTCAGGAAACTCTCCCTGTATTTTCAAGAACCATCAGTTACTCCAACACTGATTTCAATCGCAAAACAGCATCCTTCTGTACAAGAAGCGGTATATTGGCTGCGCGCGAAGCGTGATGAGCAAGATGTAAGTGTTACATAAACTTTATCTGCCTTACAATACTAAATCTCCCCCCCCCCGGACATGACAGTCTTGCCACAACGAATAATAAAAAAAAAAGTTTGATTGTACACAATATACACAAGGTTCTTTGTTTGTAATTTTATTTGTGTTACAGACAGTAAGAGAGAGAGAGAGCGACTTCTATTGTCTCATGAGAGATAACTGTTAATTCAAATGATCTACTCTTTCAAATAATAATCAAATAAGCTTTTCATAGGAATTGTTAAACTAGCTGGCATATATTCTTTGTTGCCTCAGAACAGTAGCACAAATGAGAGCTGTGCTTAATACAGTGAACAAGATCAAATGTTTCAGTCAAAAGGGAATATACAAGTGTATTCTTAAACTATAAAAAAGAAAATCGGACGTCTTTACACAGATATTCATGTGTCCATCTCAGTGCACTCAATTATAATGCTACTTAGAAGTCCGATCGTAACAGTGCCCTTTTCCTTTTTCCAAATCATGTTTATCACTTTTTCCTTTTCTTTTCTTCTTCTCTTTCTTTTTTCAGTTACAAGCTTAATTATTTTCTTTGTCTCACTCAGTATCCCCCTCAAATTTCACAAAGTTACATACAGAAAAAAAATTAAAATATTCATAAGTTGAGGGGATATTTGGCAAGAGTCCTTTAAGCATATTCAGTACATTGAGACTGAACAACATTGTATTTACCAAAAAAGAAAAGTACATAGAGAAGTAATGGCTTTAAAGGAAAAGCAACCACCATATAGCCCGTTTATCGAAAGGGTTGTATTACCGACAACTCGACTCAGTTGCTTACTCTTGGCCGTACTGGCAGTTGGATTTGGCAGCTGGCTTGAAACGAATCAAGCCAATCAGGATTGCAACTTCAGAAACAGCCTATCCGTTCACCAAATTCAACTCTACAGAAATATCTCAAGCAATGTCACTACACCTGATTCGGTTTCATTTGGACTCTGGAAGTCATGTTATTTCTATGCCCTCAATTGTACCTGTTCATCCACCAACCTTCATTATCAACCAGGTAGAATGCAATCATGATGATATCATCCTTCGTCATTTTAACCTTTTTGTGCAAAGATATCCAAACACTTTTAGAAATAGCAGCTACAACCCATTTAGCTAAACCAGCCGAAGCAACCAGCCATTCGTTCGAAAGAGTAATTCCTTTAGTATTAGCTACTGTTCTATCCAGTGTTGCATGCCTGCTTGGATTCACTTGGGCCAAAAGGAGAAAGCAGTATCGTCCTCGACAGTTGATTGTTGGATTGTTGTTTGCGACACTGATCCTTATTGCCTATGTTTTTGGCTCAACCTACCACCAATACGACAAACAGATCAAGTCAACATGCAGCGATCCAGAAAACAGTGTGTTGTGTGCTCACCATCATGTTGGTATAGAAACAATCTTGTTCAGTATTGCCCTTGGTCTGTCTTTTGTAGGACTCTTACTCTGGCTGCTAGCCTCTGGATTGATCTATAGAGATCCAGAGATACCAGATCCAGCATTAGATATGGATGAACACATCTTTCGATTCTGGCCATTGAAAAGAAACAAAAGCTCATTGACAGACAGCAACAAGAAGCTGACGGAACAATCCTATCGGAGTCAATCACCTCAGGATGATATGAGTGCATGGCATCATGCATCTCTTCTAGAGGAAAATGAGTTTGCTCGAGGGGAATCAACCAACCGTATTAAATATGATCGCTTAGCCTACGAATATGCCTCTCAGCCTTCTCTATCACCACAGTCTTCTCAGAAAAGTCGATCGTTTCATCCTTCACTCACACCTCCGCCTGCATCTGCTTCAAAAGCCCGTCGATCCCGTGTACCACCTCACAAAAGGGTCAGCAAGCATCGCTCCACCAATCAAAATCGTCGGCAGCCCACTACTCGGAAAGAGAGCAATGATTCTGCCATGACATTTGGCGAGAAACGCAGACGAAGGTCAAGTGGTCGACCTCTATCTGGCCTTCAACCTGTTTATCAGCAACCTATAACCCCCCAATCTGTACCTTCACCTTATTATGATACCAGAAAATCCTCATTTTGCATGACGCCCATGTACTATGAAGAAACTCCTAGTTACTCTGATCCAAACCTAAATTACTTTGAACATCAACCAGTTAATCCTGGCCAACGATCTTCATCTAATCAATTTCCTCAACGTCGAATATCATCCGCAGGCATTGAACATCCTCTAAACAAAAAAATGATTCGAGATAAACGTATACAAAAGTATTTTGAATCATCTAATAAAATTTAATATGTACACACACACGCTTTCTCCTAACACACATCATTCTCCCTTTCTTTTTCTCCTTTTGCATTGAACAACTTCATTTTTAAAAAAAAAAAAGGGAACATTTGTTAAGTTTTATTAACTAACATGATTCCTTTTTTTTTTACTTTCTCTGCTTTTGAGCAAGGAAGTCAGAAAATTCCTGGTAAGGACCCTTAACAAATTCAGTTTCTTCCCAAAGATCAGGAGTCAAGAAACCGTAAGTGTTACCAATGGCAGCAAAGGTAGCCTTGACGAAGTTACCCAAAGTACGGGTGGAACCACGAGAAGAGGTGTAACAATCGTTGATACCAGCCAATTGAAGGACGCGCTTGGCAGTGGGGGAGGCAACGATACCAGTACCACGGGGAGCAGGGACCAAACGGGCCATGACGGAACCACAACGACCAGTGACCTTACAGGGGACAGTGTGAGGCTCACCCAAGTTGGAACCCCAATAACCACGACGAACGGGGATAATGGACAACTTGGCAAGGATGATACCACCACGGATGGCAGTAGCTACTTCCTTGGCACACTTGACACCCAAACCGACATGACCGTTTTCATCACCAATGACCACAAAAGCCTTGAAGCGAGTACGTTGACCGGCAGTAGTCTGCTTTTGAACAGGCATGATCTTCATCACTTGATCGGTAAGCTTGGGGAGGAAGTAATCAACAATCTGATATTCCTTGATGGGCAATGAGAAAAGATAGATTTCTTCGATTGACTTGATCTTGTTGGCCTTGACGAGACGACCGAGCTTGGTGACAGGAACCCATTCGTTCTTTTCTTCACCACGGCGACCGCCACGACGAGGTCCACCACGACCACGACCACGTCCAAAGTTACCACGTCCTATTAAGCTTCATGTTAATATCTCTTTTTCTTTTCTTCTTTTTTTTTCTTTCTTGTTTCACAACTTACTATCGGCCGGTGCAGAGTCAGCCATTTGCTAGAAAAGCCAAACAAGAAAATAAAAGGTTAAGAAATCCATCCATCGTAAAGAGTATATTACTTGGGCACTGTTGATCGTTGTCATTCTCTCTACTTACATAAAACTATTATGAATTAAAATTCAAAGAGGAGGGAATCATCTTCTTGCAGGCTTGGCTACTGTTGATAAATGATCTAGCGTGTGAGGAGGAAATCACTCTCTACAGCTAACCATAGTCTCTCTTCTGACGGAAGTCCGGATCGAGCCAATTCGATTCGGAGCAAATTCATGCAGACTTTTATTATTTTAAAATCAAAGTAACATCATTTGAAAGGCAATAGTACTCCAAAGCTAATACAGTTTCTTCGTCTAAATCGCAATTGACCAATTCAATCTTGACAATATGAGGACATTGCTTAAACAAATGTCGGTATACATAACGATCTATTTTTACGTTTTTGATATGTAAATAACGAATGTGTTCATGCTTTGTGTTGTCATGTCTATCCAAGAGAGTAAGCAAAGCTAGATCAGCATTGTCAATGCCTTTCCTAAGCTTGATTTCCCTTGAATAGGTAAGAGAGATAAGTTGAGGAAAGTGAGCCAAGACTGAATCAAGAAAAAGTGGACATACTTTGCCTGCATAATTGGTATCTCGAATCTGTCTCTCGAGCGTTAGGTGTGTCACTAAGAAGTTGATAGGTTTGGTAAGCCAGGTGCTTAGGACATTCATTTCGTTAAAGTCATATTCTTCGCCAATGCCGAATTCGAAGCTGAGGGTATGATGACTGGTTGCTTTATATACAGTGCTGGATGAGTCTAATGCTTCGGGTATTTCACGAATAAGATAGTTGGACTCTGTTAATGTATAGTCTGTCCAATCAAAATATCGAAAATAAATAGATAGGCTAGGGATGCTTTGTGAATCGAGAACAGAGAAGGCATAAAGTAGTCCTAGTGTATAGTTTTCTATAAAAGAATGGTCATAAGGGTGTCGAACATGCACATTCAAGCGTTGGATAGAAGTGTGTTTGACTAGATCAAAAATGGAATCCAGGCATTCCATTGCTTCCTCCGTAGAGGGAATGTCCTGGGTAAAATTTCGCAAGATATAGAATGAAAGGGATTGTAGACGAGGATAGCAAGATTTGATCAAGGTAAACCAAACAGAGTCTGGTTGATAGATAGAACATTGTAATGATCGGATCTGACAATAGACTGACTTTTGTATTGTCGTTACTGTATTTAGCATCTGAGTCTGCAAATCAAGATGCTTTAAGTGGGGTGCAGCTGCATGAATTTCATTCAACAGTTCCATATCTAATCGCATGGATCTGTCATGAATCGACAGTGTCTCTAACTGCTTCATGAGAGCAAGTAGTCTACAGACCTTCTCAAATGACAGACCTGCATAACTGATACAGAGGTCGGTCAACCGGTCTCCTAGTTTTTCAAACACCTTGAGAGCTGTTATACCAAACCTAGCAGTCGGCAATCGATGCAGCTTAGGCCATAGCTGTGTCAGTTCAAGCTGATCAAGGCAATGCCAGTACCATAGATCGTGAAAGAAAAAGCTGTTTAGGTTATAGCAATAGCGTGCCAAGATCTCCATCTCGGTCACGGTCATCGGTCTCCCCCGAAAGTCAAAGCGGCTACGTTGGGCAACATACAGACATAGTTTTCTGACTTGGCTTCCTGGCAAAAGAGGGTGGTGAGCAATGACATAGAGAAAGGCACGGAAGGACTGTAGCGAACTTAAGTGAACATGGGTATAAAGTGATTCGAAGACTGGTCTGTACCAAGCACGACATACAGTTATGCACGAGAGCTTATCGGCTGTGCTTATAAATTGAGATATATTGAATATAACCTCATAAGGTAACAAAGTGGACATATATGAAAAAAAAAGGGGAAAAACAGTATTAATTTCTTGCTGTGAAATCAAGAACAAAAAAAGAGAAAAGACAGCTTGTCAATTGTATTTTAGTCAATTGAAAGAAAACCTTGTGTACCTTAGCATCGGTTTCCTTTTTAGAGATACAGGCACAGCTCATTGCTCCAAGTCAGGTCATGTACGTATAGTTTGTTGCAATTTCGTCCCATTTTCATATATTTCTATCTAAGCAACAAGATAGTGACATGCCTTGTATCATTAAGCACAAGTTAAATATTGTTACTATGGTTCGGCTGATCATTGTAAACACTGTAATTTCGGGATGGAGGACTTGTCTTCAAAACTCCGACCGCGCATTTTTTTTCGAATGTTTAACCAGACAGTAGAGACCCAATCCAAGAATCCTCCCTTTTTTTGTAAAGAAAGATGGTAATGTCAACCCCCCCTATGATGATAGCTAAAGAGAAATAGAAAGAAAGAAGAGCAGTACAGACTGGATAGTTAGAGAATTCTAGATTGTTAATGGATTGATATCGGATGCAACATCAAGACGATTAGTAGACTATGAGGGGGAGGGATACGATTGATATTAGTATGTGATGGACCATGTCGAGCGATTACAATTTGACAGCAATAAAAAGAGAAGAAAAGAGAAACACCTTTCATACCTTAGACCTACTTCCACTTCAAATTTCCTTTGCTTCAATTCACGCTACAACAGCCCTTCTATTTATGCAGTTCATCTCACTTTGCTTCTTTCTTTGCTTTCTCTTTATGCTATCTTATACATCACAAAAAAAAGCTAAAGAGAACAACTAGACTAACTTACTTTGCTCTTTTTTCTTTACTATGTATCTTATTAGTCTCTCGTCGTTCCCGAAAGAACTACTGTAGGTTAAACACTAGAACTGCGCTTTTTCTTTTTTAATCTATATTAACTTGTCTATCTAGTTCCAACACATTATCCGTCTCCTCAACACTAACGTTGACGGTCGTGTCAAGATCCAAATTGCCTTGACTTCCATCAAGGGTGTTGGTCGTCGTTTCGCCAACATTGCCTGTAAGAAGGCTGATGTTGATCTTACCAAGAGAGCTGGTGAACTCTCTTCTGAAGAATTGGAACGTATTGTCACTATTCTCCAAAACCCTGCCCAATACAAGATCCCCAACTGGTTCCTCAACAGACAAAAGGATATTGTTGACGGCAAGTCTTCTCAAGTCATCTCCAACGTTCTTGACACCAAGTTCCGTGAAGATCTCGAACGTTTGAAGAAGATCCGTAACCACCGTGGTCTCCGTCACTACTGGGGTGTCCGTGTTCGTGGTCAACACACCAAGACCACTGGTCGTCGCGGTCGTACCGTCGGTGTCTCCAAGAAGAAATAAGCAAGGTAAATTTAAGACAGTATAGCAAGAGAAGAAACATGACTAACTTATTACTAGTTATCCTTTTCTTTTCCTTTTTTCATTTCTTTCATTAGGGGGTTGTGTGCGTTTTATGAAAATAAAATAATAAGTAACTTTACAAAAAAAAGAAGGGATAATTGAACGATGAGTTTCCTTTATGGTCTTTTGAATGTCTTGAAAGAGCCAGACCTTCCTCCTACCACATTACCATCCAGTTTGGATAATCCCATTAGAAAATCACCCATAAGTTCTTCTTGATCTTCTGCACTATCTTCAATACTGTGTAATGATCGTGTATCTAGACAGATAGAAGCAGGTCGCTGCATGCCATCAAAAGAGACACGATCTCTCAAATTGATGACAGTAGGCGGTGTTGCTTTCTTTTGTTGACTTTTCACTACGGTAGAAGCACTTAGGGATCGGCCGAGTTTAGGCATGTCTAAGGCTGATTCCTCTTCTTCAGTAGATAGAGGTGTTGAATTTGAGATTTTTGGGAATGTGGTCTGTATCATAGGCTTCGTGGCTGCTAGAGTACGAGAGGGTATCATTTTGTTTGTTTGCTGAGGTTGTGGTTGTGGTTGTGGTGTAAGCCAATCATGAGGAATGTCTAAACTTTTTCTACCTTCATGATGGCGTGGCAACACCATATAGGGCCTTAGGATGGCAGAATTACGTCGACTGTTGCTATGACTACTGGTGTTACTGCTGTTATAAGGGTCATCTTCATCTGTGTCATCCATCGTGTCATCTGTGCCAAATGGCGGTGAATCAATCGTATTGGAGATCAGGTTATAGAGGTCTGCACTCTGTGTCTTTCGATGCTGCGTACGATAGTTGGGTTGAGAGAGATGTTTTTGCTTTGTGATGGTCGATCCAAGTGATGTAGAGCGTGTTCTACTGCTAGGTGAATGATCAGTCAGGTTGGGATTGTGTAGGATAAAGAGAGGATCGCCCTTGAGAAATTCAATAGCTGACTTGATAGTAGTGACAACAAAACTATAAGCTGACCCCTCTATCATGCGTGCCAATCGATAATATTGCATGTAATAAATAGAACTAGCAATGCGTGATACATTACTCTGTACAATGACAAATGCCAATAGAGGAATCATTTCATCTGCTGTAACTGAAGAATCACTGTGATTGCTTGGTTCCTGTTCAATATAGTCAGCTACAGCAGATGAGATCAATTCAAGTGTTGATTTGACTACTTCTAGCTTTTCAAGTGGTGTAAAAGCCAAGTGTTTCAAGGTAGATTCATAAGGTTCCACTAGACTACTACTGCCGCAGTCAATCCGCTGAAAACAATCGATGGCTTTTCGAAAGTGAGAAGCACGCATTTCTGAGATAGGATGTCGAAGCGAATACTGAGAGAGTTCAACTGTATCGTAACAATCGCAGATATGATCCAGATAGCTATCTTGAGAGGCGAGTAATGACTGCAATGTGTGAACCCAAATCTTTTTGTGCAAGAATCCCATGACAACACTATGAAAGAACTTTTCTCTTTATCAATTGCCCTCTATTCAGTCTCTTTTGTCTGCTTACTTTTCTACCAACTCCAAGAAACGATCGTGTTCAGATGGTATACGGCATGAGTTCTGAAGCAACGTGTTTCTCTCAAGTATGGTCTATATAACCGAAAAAAAAAGAGACAGATAAGTGATATTATGTCATTTGAAATAAAGATGAACTTACTCTGTATGTCTTCATGTACATATGCTGAATTCTCTCTACAGTGTCTCGGTTGAATCCTTTAATGTATACATAGGAATCAGTAAATTCTTGAATGGCCAATCGAAGTTCATAAAGTGCTTCCAGATTCTCGGAAAACATATTAAGGAACTCTAAATCACTATTTGGTTATTTTTTAAGGAGTTTTTTCTATCAGTTTCGAAACCCTAAAAAAGAAACAAATCTTCTGACTTTACGTTCTAGAGTTACGATTAGGTGGAATAGTAATGGCATGTTGTTGGTGGTGTTGGCGAGTCTATTGTTTGATCAGTTAAGATTGAAAAACACAAAAAAAAAAAGAAATGGCGACTTACAGAGGGATTGCCTTCCAGAAGTCTATCAATGGATATCAATCTGATCTTCTTCTTCTTTAAATAGACGGTTTCTTCGGCCATGATATTGACTGTACGTTGTTCCTTAAAGCCAAAAATGGTCGTGATGATGGGAAATTCCAGGGCAATGATTTTCTGCCTTTGTTTCGTTGCAACAAACTGATTACAATAAAAAGGAGAACGTTGGAAACAATGAGACTCTATCCACATTTTGCTTTAGGTCAAGTTTAATTGCGTTTTCTCTTTTTTCTCTTCTTTCTTACCTATGATATCTTTTGTTATCACTAAGCCCTGAATTGATTTGGAATGAGGTATACAGACAACGGCTGAGTCGCAAAACAACGAATGAAAGTGTGTAGTGATATGTTTGTAAAAGAAGTTCTCATCTACTTCTTCTGGTTCTAAAGGTTCAGGTGTCGTGCTCTTGTTGTTTGTTTGCATCAGAGAAGCGAGTCTAGGATAAGAAGCTGAAGCTTCATTTAACACGATAGCCGACTTATTCTTCTTTCCTGCAGAGGTATTGAAAAAAGATAGAGTCATTCTTTTCCTTAAGAAAAAAAAAAAGAGAAAAAGGAAAGAAATAAAAATAAACACACACACACACACACATACAATCTGTTTTAAGGAACTTGAGTCAAGTTTGTTAGTCGGGCGTTTTCCACCACGATGTGACTATTCATAGGCTCTTATCTGTTCCGCTAGGAAAATTGCATAAACAATCTCATCAGTAACCAATTGGCACTTCCCAATAGTCCAAATGATGATTTCTCATAATCCAAATGGTGTTTTTTGAAGTCCTAGAATAAAGTGCAACCTCTCCATATCAAATCTTTGCACTTTCTTCTTCGACTTGTTGCTTTAGTATTTTAACTATTAACTTTTTTCTTGTTTTCTTTTTTTTTTTTTTTTTTTTTGATTCAGTCAATCGTATCTTTATTTAAACTATAGCTAAGCTCACATATAGAAAACTGTATGAGTTATACCCGTATTTTGAGTGCTGCTAAAAGAAGTTTGTTTGGCTCTCATTTACAGGGCTAAAGCAACTAACTAGGTAAGCATGATAATGTATGACAAAGCTTAAAGATGAATTTGAGAGGCTTGTCTGCGCGCTTTGATCTGTATAAGCTTATAGCGTATCCTTTTCAAGAACTGAGTATCTCTCGAAGCTAATCTGAGATGCCTACATTCCCGTAGTTTGAGTCAGTGCACTTTGCAAAGGGAGGGTAAAGGTGGCAAACAAGGGCAGCTATATCCTCAATATGCAATTCTTTTTCAGAGTGTGATAGCAGATGTATTAACACTTGTTTTTGACACGACAAAGGTTTTACTATACACCCAAAATACCAAGAGTATCACTTATAAACTAGACCAAAAACGAATTCTTATTGATCATTTACTCGCGTTTTGTAATTCTTTCTTTTGTATTTGCTTTACCCTCTTTGACAGGAATAAGCTATTGAATGGTTACAGTGAGATTTTGAAGGCTGTATCAGACAAAGACCTATGTGAGGATTATGAAAAGCCAATAAAATGAACAACCTTAAACAGCTAACGTTTCATGCTTGCGAATCGACATTCAAATGATAATGTATGTTTGCATGAAAACAAGATCAGCACATGTAATAAAGAAGCGCATGCTTGCTGCAATAATTTTCTTAACCTCTTCAAGTGATGTTAGCAGTGTTCTTATTTTTCTTTTAAGGCTACAAATGGTAATTCTCTTGACAGGTTTTGTGCATTTTGTTTACGATCTTCAAATAATGCTCTGCTTTGTAGACCATCTGAATTAGTTTGATTCAGTCATAAATCAAGGTCATTGTGTTCTCTCTTGTATAATGATCGACATTTATTACGAAATTTGAATCAAACTAAATTGAAATTCTGAGTGTCAATAGCATTGCTGCATTAAAAGATCAACATGCTAAGGCAAAAGTAAACAAAAATATATTCAAGCAAACATAGGTTTTCAGTAAGATCAATAACGTTTTGTTATCAAATGTACTTAACAGCAGAACACGCATAGTAACAAAATATTTATTGAATGGCTTCTATGACATGTTAGTAAAGACAACATCAGCTATCTGTTCTATGACTGATTCCTTCGTTTTTTATGAAAGCTGCAAGAACAAGGACTCAACTTTTGGTTGAGTGATAAACACTTTATACCATGCAAATCCGAAAGTCTTCAGCTTTACTATTAATATTTAGCTCAATTTGATCAAGCTATCCATATGGATTGAGTAGTATAGGGATACCGTCGTAAAATCTTTGATTGCTTTGCGCTTAAGAGTATTCGCATCAGCTATTTTTCGTAACAATGATATGATATAGTACTTTACAACAAAAACAGCAACTTTTCAAGAATGGGCCTGCATATCGCTTTTTTTTTTCCAAAAAGATAACCCTAATAGTCAATACAAAGCGCGGGGTTAAGTTTCATGTCTTGAAGTTTGAGACTCAATTCAATGAAAGAAATGTCAATCAGGCATTCACTGCTCTCAAAGATACTAGAATCAAGAAGGCCATCGTAATTATTTTGGGGGCAAAAGTGGACTATCTTCTGCAATTTCAATTAGAAAAAAATAGGCCTCAACAAATAGAGCAGATGCTCTTATGACGTGATTTCGCATAAAGAAACAGATATCACAATAAGATCAAAAACGTTTATGTCGCCTTCATGCCAAAAGGAGAGGTTCGAAATAACCTGCTAGAGAATGTACTGATAGTCATCTTCATAATCCAATGTTCTGTTGACTCTTCAGTTAAACAAGTTGCATCACAGCTATGATGCGTTGGCGAACTGTAATGCCAAATTCCACTCAGTCTAAATGCTTACTTTGAATTATAAGTTTCCTGAAATTAATGAGGTTCTTTCATTCTTGGACTTTCTATTTATAATACAGACAAGCTGAGTGTAAAAAAGAAGACAATGGATATTTTTAGGTAATCCCAAGCTCGTCATTTTATGTTTGAGAGAAGAATCAATGACCATGCCATTATCTCTTTTTAACGCCCTTTGATCATCACAAGTCATAATATAGTAACAGTTTGATCGTAAGAGTTCAATATTAACTAGTGTATATAAATTTAGCCAGTTAGACCCTTTCCTTTTCCCTGGTTGCGCCTTTTTTTTTTCTTATAGTCCCTTTAGTGTTACAAGGCGGTAAATCAAAATAAAAAATGCCTACTTCAAAGAAAAAAAAAATTACGATTTGACGTATTTCTTTTCATTAGCAGCAATTGAAGAGAATTGAAGGCTTTCAAAATGTCAATTGTATAGCTGCATGTCGAAGCATCACATCTATCAAGGATTGCAAGCGAATTGAATGAATTTATCCTTACTTGTATTCAAATTGACTAGAATTTCGTAGGGAAAAAAATATCAGCTTGCTTGCCAGTTTTACTAAGTCACACCAAGTTTGCTTATTTCAAGCTAAGAAAAAAAAAGTGGAAACGCCCCAATATCATATTGTATTTTCTCTCTTCTTCTTATCTTTTTCTTTTTTTACTTTTGTATATACGTATATGTTGACACGTAAAATAATTGATATCCGTTTAGAAGAGGAGAAGTTTTATTTTCCTGGAGAGACTATCAAAGGTATTACTTTTGCTACAACATAGAGTCAGTAGGGATATAACAATGGTTGCCTTTTTTTTCCTTTTGTTAGGTTTTGTTATTGTGCATCCGAAAAGCGCTATTAAAGTCAACAGCATTCAGCTCAAGTTCTATGGAGAGGTTTTTATCAATCTCAAAGAAAAAGAATACAACACATTGTTCGAGAAGACACTTGCACTTTCAGTATACCCTAACAGCACTGTACCTAGACAAACCACTTTAGATGCCTCTGAACACAGCTTTTCGTTCGAATTTATTGTTCCTAAGAATTCAGAATTACCAAGTTCAATGGAGGCAAGTAAGATTGAATGAAGACAGATGCAATAAATAGGCTAATGGGAAAATGGTTACAGCTTGGCAAAAAAGGACACATTCGATATACAATCAATGCAATACTTGACAGACCTATGATCCCAGAAACACTCTGCCCAAAAGCAGACTATACTGTCTCATTACTTGAATACATTGACATTGAGCAACCTCAATTTAGAGTGCCACAGGAAAAGAGCCAGGACATTATGCTTTCAAAAGCAAAATACAATCAAAAGTGTATGCTGAGAGCATCTATACCTCGCTTGGGTTTCACAAGAGGTAAATTGTCAATGATACGCACATTTTATTCATACTAACTTTATTTGAAAACAATTGTACGCCTATAGGCGATATTGTGCCTTTGAAAGTTATTATAGATCATTTTACATCATATGAACGTAAAAACGGTGTTACAGTAGACCTGGTTAGAACCGTGGAAATTAGAACAACACGACACACTGTGTTTAAGGAAACAACACTTAAATCAACACCTCACGATATCGATACATCACAACAACAGCAACAAGTGATCAGTTGTCAGATTTTAATACCCACATCGACGCCTCCTTCTATTCGCTACAAAGACAAAGTACTCAGATTTCATTACAAGGTTCGGATTTCAGCATGTTTTGGCAAAAAAGAGATCTGTGCTCTTGATTTACCTATCGTGATTGGCACCTGGCCTCGCGCCGCTGTGCCTATTGATGATGACGATGATAATAGCGATGAGCAGTATGCAAAGGAAGATGATTTTGGGTTACAATTGGATAGTTCAATTATGACAGATGAGGATGAGCAGCATGGATTTGAAGATGATGATTCTATTAGAACATCTTCAGTCGATGATCAATCTTCAGTGCGTAATTCTTCTACTATCATGCCTTCTTGGCAGTATAAATTAGTGAATGGCAAAGAAGAGAAATTTGTAGCCAGATCAGACTCCGTTGCTTCCAGAGCTTCAAATCATTCCGCATCTTCTCACCAATCAACTCGGTCTTGGGAGCACCATTATTATTATCAGCAACAAGCACATCATCCACCATCGAATAATAACTATAATCTATCAAGAAATACATCACAATGTACAACTGTATCATCACCCGATCGGCTTCCTTCTTATTATAATAACAATTTTCATGGAAAAGGTCACCATCGATCCTCATCCATTTACTCAAACGAATACCCCGCAAGCCAACGAAATAGTCTGGGTTATAATCAGCGTCTTTCTATGGCTTCTCTGCCACCTTTAGTTACACAACCACCCCCGCCACAGTCGCCACAGTACAGATATCCGCCTATCTCAAGATATGGAACTCGATTAGACGATGAAGCACCTCCTATTGTGATCGAGAATGATGTACCTACACATATTTTAGAGCCTATCGCAACCTCAACACCCACACCTACACATACACCTCCTATACCATCATCTTCTACATCTATTGAAGCTGCAATGGATGAGCTATCTGTGAACGAAAGCTCATCGTCCCTTGAGGATTCTGACGATGAAGACGATTTACTTGCTATTATTGAGCGGAAAAAGAGAAAAGAACAGAGAGCATTACGAAGAAAGGCAGTTTCATAGCAAACCTTTTTTTTTCGACCAAAGCTTTGCTTCATATGTATATATGCATTAATAAAAAAAATGGGAGGGAAAACTGGGGAAAGGGAAAGAGAAAGGAAGGAAACTTTGTTACATTCCCATTGAAACTGACAACCCTGCCTTTCAGCGATGCGATCTTATACTGAAACATTGATATTTGCTTAACTCAAATTTACCAAGTAACTTGTCTCAAAACAACTTTAATCCATCTCTCTTTTATTCGTTAAGATACATTCTATAAACCTTCTACAAGAATGACTGCAGAGGCTATAAGAATATAAAGCTATAATAACTGACCACACGCATGGCTTGTTTCATTCTTCTATCCTCTAGAGTTTACAAATCACAAATGAACACATCAAACATTCTTGTGTCTTTTTTCTTTCTTTATTTATTGTTTCTAGAAACGTGTTTAAAAGAAAATAGAAGATTGAAAATAAACGATGTACTAGCTTTCAATAGTTTATGAAGTCTGCATATTATAATTTAGACTGATTCTGAACTTCTTGGCATAACTGCTGAAGATCCTTCAGCACTTGTCTGATTACTTTAATTAATTCGTTTGAAGACAGTGTTTCAGGCACATGTTTGCATTCTATTCCAAATTTAACCAAATTGGGAGCAGCCATATAGTTAATGCCATAGCCATCATGATAGACGGTACCAAATCCAGTTCCCATTAAACGAACACCGGCATGCAAGCTAGAGGTACTAAGACGCCAATGTTGTGACTCATCGTGAATAGGATCTGTGAAAATAGAATGTAAGGGAACTGAAACAAGCTCCCCTTGCTGATTGAATTCTGTATGATCTGCATTCAGAAGTCGGAGAGCAAGGAGATGGCGATCACACCCCCGACCATCACTAGCTAATTGTGTGTAAAGACGATGAGCTGCAGTAGCCTTCACAAGCAGATCATATTTATCTTTCTTTGAAAGATCAGATCGATCGAATCCTTCCACAAACTCCCTAGTCTCAACACTAAGAGTACGTATGGTTTCCGTTCTACCTCGAAGGTATTTGCGGGTAGCAGCTGTCTCGTACGTTGCCGTAACCCGATGATGAGCGCGGTAATAAGCTAATTGTAACACCATTTGATAAAATGCATCGGGCGGTACGCGGCCTGTTTTTTTGATCCAGTCTGTACCATAATCGTCAAACAATAGCACATTAGAATCCGAAAAGGCAGCCACTTTACGCGCATCAGTATTTGCTTCATTTATGAATTTGTTCAAAGTGGTATCCGTGTCAAACTTAAGAGGTCGGAATTGACCTGATCGATTAGATCTGTGTGAAGGATGCACCAATTGATGAGTGTGCTCACCAGGCACAGGATCTTTCAGCATATAGTCAAAGGCCCAGCTAACGATCATAGCGTCTACAGGAGAATGTTCTCCAGAGATGGCACACATTCCGTTATTTTCCACGACTAAGGTAAGCGACTTATCAAACCAACGATTGTGCCCATGGCCTAGACCCTGATGACCGCAGAAGGCAGTCTTTGTCCAAGAAGGGTAATCAATACCATTAGAATGATCATCTAAAGCTACAGCGAACAAGGCATCTTCGATTATCTTGAGATTTTCTCGGTGTGTTTGATGATTGATAGTCAAGAGGTGGTTACGTGCCATAGCCCATTTGTCCCGGTGCAGAGATGTTAGCAAAGGAATAGGAGAAGATGGGTCCTTCATCTCTTCAAGATCTCGTATCAAGCTAAGCAGTGCACTACAAATAAAGTTTGCTTTAGCTCAAGATATGCAAGTACACGCGCAATGAGTCTCTACCTTTCAATCTCTTCAGTAGACAACAAAATCCAAAAACCTGCCTGGATTTCTTTGTACACATCTAGTTGATAGACCTGATCGCGCACAAGGACGATGATGTGATGTACATTCTTAGTGTTTGCTTGGACAAGAGCATCGCAATGCAATAAAGGGATCCTGGTAACTGAGAAAATTCGACTAGACTGCCACATGCATTGTGGCTCATTACCTTTCAATCTTTCAATCGGTAGAGTTTCTCTATAAAATATGTCAATAAGAGATAAAAGAAAAGTCTGGAATCATATCTTACGTATCAATGAATTCCTTGTACTCTAGGCCACGGCGAATCATATGAGCAGCTCGTTTGATTTGAAAATGTGAAAAGAGCCGTGAAGGTTGAATGCCGTTGTTCGCAATCAGCTGTTTGGGATGATTTGTATCCTTTTGACCAAGAATATACCAATTGCTGTTGACCATCAGAGGCTCCCTCCATTCTAAATAAGCTTGATGTCATATTTTCTTTTCAGTATGATTCGTTCACATCTCATTTGTGAATTGTTACCTTTTCGTAACCAAAAATTATCTTCAAGCCAATTGTTAGGAGAGGCACGATCAAGATCAATCAAACGCTGTTGAAGAGATCTTGACAAAGGACTTGAGCAGAACTCTTCTACAATGGTCTTAGTTCTTGCGTGTTCTTCTGACGTTTGAAGAGGCATGACAGACTTTAAATAAAGGGTACATGTTTCCTCAAGTGAAGGAATAGGTAGTCGAGGCAACGTTTGCTGCTGACTGAATGTGGATGCTTGAGGAGACATTAAGAAGATATAGCAAACAGAAGCAGTTAGAAAGGGGGAAAAGAGAAGAAAAAACGGACGATTACTATTTAAACCTCTATGTTTGGTTGCATGTGAAATTCAATTCATGCATTCACAGGATCGAATCGTCCGGACCTTGAATATAAAGAAGACTTTCCTTTTTAGAAAAAACTCGTTTGTAGCAATTTCATTATCGTTCAGCTCCTTTCACTCTTCTTTTTTCCAGAACAAAGACAAGATTGTAGCATTAAGGTTCTGTTATGCTTGCCTCATTCATTTCTAATTGATTTGTCTATACTCTAAGCTTTGATAATATACTTAATTCTTAAAAAGACCTCAGCTTTTGGCCCTTTAGCAAGGCAAACTCGCCCAATTGCTCCCTTAAACCTGAATTGTTCAGCAAATTGATTTATTCACTCTCAATAAAATGAGATTCAATATAAAGTGTTTTGTTTGTTGTCAGAAAGCGTTCGGCGTAGCCTTATGTACTTGCTGTCTAGAAGAGACTCGTTGATTCATCGACCAAGATCAAAAGTCTTGGTTGAAGTTTGCCTGTTTGCAACCAGCCTGTACCTGAGTTATCAGCTTTTGAAAGAGAAAGACTTCTGAATTTTTGAGAGTGCAAATATAAATTATCACAACGTACCAGTACTTGAGAGTACAATCAGACCCCTAATGTAGCGATATCAGGTGTAATAATTATTTTCTGCAAACTATGTGTAACGTTGTGACATAAATAAAGAAACATCATTAGATCAAAGTGAATACCTCTGAAATGGGAACAGATGATAATACGGTGAATAGGTTAACATTTAAGATTTAAACAAATAATAGCAAACGTCTTGTTGTGAGTTTCTTCAATATATTTTTAATTGTTTACTTTTGTAATAACAAGAAAAGAATGAGAAAAAAAAGCAGCAAAACAGAAATTTCTTATCGATGGAGTACATTTAACATAGTAATATATCATCATCAATCAGGTATCCTAACGTAACAAAACCTTAAGTGTTGCTTGATAGAGTGAATCTCGCACATTTCTTTGTCCAACTGGTGATAAATTCATTTCTAATCAAGGTCGGTTGATCGTGTACCAAGCGAGAGACCGATTGGACTCAATATCTGATTGAAACCAATTTTTTTAATCTCTTACGGCTTGAAGTATTCCTTTAAAAAGAATATTGCTCTATCAAAAAGCTTAACGCATTTGAAACAATCCGAAGATATCACGTATATATGTACTCTCTTGATAGCAGCTCTTTTAAGCAGTGTTATTTGTACTGCAAAGTAGAGCGAATAAGAAGGAAAACCAATTAACGAATTTCTTGTGCATCTAAACTATGTATGAAATTCATTAGTCATACAAAACAACATGCTTTGTTGACTTATGTCTTGACTTGTTCCTTGTTTGATATCAAAAACTATATATTGCAACTATAAACTATATAGGGCTTGAGAACCAGATGCTTACCATTGTTGCTTGACATCTACTTAATCCTTGACTTCAGCTGAATCTTGATCATCTGTCAAATGACTGAATGGCTTGACAAAGTCTTGCTTCCTTCACCATAACCCAGTTTAGTTTGTTTTTACGAATCCTTTTATGAGCTGTTTTGCTTGTAGCCAAAAGATAATAGTTTGTAAGGAGTTGTTTGCAATAAAAGCCATGGTCTTTCAAATGCCATCCTTACATTATGAAGCAGATCGGAATCTTGCTTCATGTCTCGTGTCTTGAACATGCAATACACCAACATTTGACAAGGATAAGACAACTCTGTTATTTACTTTTATTTGTGCTATAACAAGCTAAGATGCTGAACAACTCGGTACTTTGAAATCACCAACATTCCATATAACATGCACAAGCTATACTAGAACTACAAGACAAATAAGACATATAAGACAGATAGGTATATTTTAATGAATAATGGTATAATAAAATATCATAAAAGTAAAGGACGAATGCAAATAACTATAGAGATACAGAGCAGTAGTAGACAAGCAGAGAGAGAAAGAGAGAGGCAGTAGTAGACAGACAAGCAGCAGTAGACAACAGAGGTAGGCAGCCAGAGAAGCAAACAGAGAGAGAGGCAAGCAGCAGTAGACAGACAGGTAATAGTAGACAGACAAGCAGTAGTAGACAACCAGAGAGAGAGAGGCAAGAACAGACATCAATATAAAGGCGATTAGACACAGAGTAACACAGCAGATAGAGAAAGGCAAAGAGTGGACAACAGACGAAGAAAGACATACAGAGACGGACATGAATAGGTAAGACCAGCCAGCAACAAGAGGGATGAGACCAAGCACGCGTAAATAAAGACAGGCAAAAGTATACATAGCAGCAGACAAGAGCAGACAAGAGCAGACAAGAGCAGACAAGAGCAGACAAGAGCAGACAAGAGCAGACAAGAGCAGACAAGAGCAGACAAGAGCAGACGAGAACAACCAGGCAGAGACAATAGACAGCATATCAACAGGCAGAAAATAACACACAGCAAAAAGGAACAGACATTCAAGTGCAAGTAACCAAACAGAGACAGAATAGCAACACAAAGGCAGGAGAAAGAAGACAGTTTAAAACAGTCTTTGTCGTTTTCTCTGCAAGTGATTATCATCTTCTCTTTTTCTTTTACCAGGTAAAGGCGCAACAGGAGAGAGATTCCAAGCAAAGGCGGAAGTAGCAGTAGCAGCGTTGGTAGTAGCAGTGGCGGCATCGCAGGCTGCGTTAATAGAAGTGTTGGCAGCAACAACATTATCAGAGACACCTGCAACAGAAGTAGCGTCGATGGCAGCAGCGTTAACAGCTGTAGCAGCAGCAGCAGAAAGAATAGCAGCAGTAATAGCATCAATGTCATCAGCAGGAAGGAAAGCAACTGAAGAGGCAGACACAGGAGAGACAATAGTAGCGGGTGTAGCAGTAGAAGCGGCATCACTGGTGGTAGCGGATGCAGTACCAGAAGCATCACTAGCGTCGATGGCAGCAGTGTTAGCAGCTGTAGCAGCAGCAGCAGAAAGAATAGCAGCAGTAATAGCATCAATGTCATCAGCAGGAAGGAAAGCAACTGAAGAGGCAGACACAGAAGAGACAATAGTAGCGGGTGTAGCAGTAGAAGCGGCATCACTGGTGGTAGCGGATGCAATACCAGAAGGATCACTAGCGTCAACAGCAGAATCAGCAGCGTTGGTGGCAGCAGCATCAGAGATAGAGACAATGGTGGTAGCGGTGGAACTAGCAGGAACGGAATCAACAGAAGAAGAGGATAAAGAACGTAAAGAAGAAGAGAGGCGAGCGAGTTGTTCTTCTGCTTTCCAATGGATTGTTTGAACTTGAAGTTGTCTTAAGATTGGTGTACTCTCGTCATCCATTTCTTCAAGTTTTCTTTCGCTTGAGAATTTGATTCTTTCGAGAAAATCCATATAGCTTGAGGTGTTCATGTTTGGATGAGAAGTATAAAAGTGAGAGAGAAGTGAGAGAGAAGTGAGAGAAAAGTGAGAGAAAAGAGGAATCGCATTCATAAAGTGCTTTTGATCATCACGCTATGTAGAATGAGCAAATGCTCTTTCCTTCTTTTCCTTTTTTGTTCTTCATTTTGCTAAACTGATCAACAGTTATTCGTCTATAAAATGACGCGTTTCGATGGTTTTTAGTTGTCGTGTTCATAGCAACAGCAGGGTTCGTTTGCTTGTCGATCTTTACTCTCTACTTTACAATGCAGAAAAATTAAAAGTCAGTTTATGAGCAGATAAACACGTCCATTTTCAAAAAGTAAACCCAAATAAACCATCCTTCTTTTTTATCACAAAGTGCTTTGAATTACATACTTGTGAGTTTGCTTTTTTGTAGCTTTCAAAAAGATGAAGAATCAAGGATTTTATGACTTTTCTTTCAACGAAAAAAGATAGATTTTTCGGGTCTTGTGGGTCTGTGCTTAAAATAAGGTTTTTTCGTGTTACACAAGTAATGGAGCCAAAAGAAAAAAAAAGTATTTTTGAAGAAAGCACGATAAAGAATGAAAGTAGACTAAAGAGCAAAACAGCCAACTACTAATGTATTATACATAAGTAATAGAAAATCAACAAAAGAGTCAGTATGAAGAGTAGTGAAAAGAAATAAAAGTACTTTTTGTTTATGGTGAAGATCGGCAATTTCCAAAAAAGGAATGATGGAAAAAAAAGGTTTCCATAGATAAGTGTATGTGCACTTTTCCTTCTTTTTGATACCAAAAAAATAAAGAGAACATAAAATCTACATGATTGATTTTGTAGCTTTGATTATTTACACTGTACTGCGCTTAAGAAATCTCCAGTTTGTGACAAGAAGAAATGTTTTTCTTTTTCTTTATTTGACAGTTAGTCAATGACTAAATATAGAGAAAAAAGGTAATCCCACTATTGGTATTACGCAATCTTCTACTATCTTATAGATAAGAAAATGGTTTAGCTGTAGAATCGATTTATATTAGGCTTTTTTTTTTACGAAGCCAGTAAAGAGAAAAGATAGGCTTTCCAGCTTGACAGTAATTGAGGAGGAGTTTGCCTGTCAAAAATATTTGATGAGCGGCATAAACAATTGAAAAATCGAACAAAATGAAATGAATGTGAAACCATCCAAGATATTTTTATCTGAGTACAATGTTTGCAACATCAACCAAGCTTTGAGTAACCAGAAAAGAGCACGGCTTGTCAGTATTCAGTAATGGGAGCAGATGGTTGCAAATGATGAAAGGAAAATACAGCGTTTGATTATATTCTGCTGCAAAGTTGGATAAGTGATTTTTGTTTACCACAGAAATTAGGTATCTTTTTTTTACAATACCATATGTGATCTCTCATTAAATAATACTTAATTGACACCGAAGGAATTCAAGTTACAGTCAATATGAAATAATGGTTAATTGAATCATTTTGTACAGACAAAGAGTCAAAGCGTCTACTATTTCAATGATAGTTTACACCTCACATAGACATCTCTTTATCTTCTGGCCTACGGTCTTACAAATATCATCAATTTCCTAATGATATTGCATCTTTTTAATCGAAGATTTTTCAAAAACTATGATATAAGTAGCTCTATTTTAATATCAAAGTTTGTATAATTAGAGAGATATTCGGCTAAGATTCTTTTCTTGAATATACCTAGTATCTTTGTCGGCTTCTATAAGCACTTACTCGATAAAAGCATGCAAATTACAATACTGAACAGGACCATTTTCAGTTGTTTATCTCTAAACACAGTTCAATAAATGTTTATGTCTCTTGAAAGAATAATACTAAGATATATAACAACTTCTAATCTTATACAACCGCTTTCGCTGAGCACCTGAAATGTATTACTGTGTATATAGGATTGTATTGATACATTTAATTGATATTGTTTTGATATATATATAACCTAACAACGATACAATAATATTTACAATAAAGACCTTTAGTTCTAATGACATCTGTTGAACAGATAACTGATGAGCTTGATGTAGCTTACAGGATGCCAAGTAGACTCATAAATCTCTTACGCGTAGATACAGGCGTACGCTTAGGTAATAGAAACCAACAATTATATTTTGACTTTATGAAATGTAGTCCTTAATCGTTTTTTTTTCTAATATGATTGAGCTGTTGCCTCGGTAGACATGATTTTCAGCATAAAGCAGTTCTCCCTTTAGTTACAGTACATTCAGCTTACTTTATACCATATGGCTGCTTAGCGCGTGCTAATGTAGTGCATATACAAGCTCTCATTAAAGCAACTGAATACCTCATGCTTCTATTGATATTCATTTTTATATCTTCAAAGGAAGCGACAAAGAATTTATAACTTACACTACAAAAAGATCATCCTTTATTCTCACTTCTCCAAAATAAGTTCCACAAGCAGTAAGCACATCAAGAAGCTAAACTCAACATGTCTTGGTCTGCCCTTTTTTGAAAGTAAACTTTTGAGCGGGGCTTCATTTTTTACAAGATAACAGCCAAGACATTTTACTTTTCTCTTGTTTCATTAGCGTACTTATGTTTCGAGACAGTCGTCCGATTGCACTTCGAAAACTCAATTTGTTTTCTAATCGAAAACATCGTACATCGGATTCAATACACAGTGATGAGGATCCACTATTAGATGAAGAAGCAGCTGTAAACTATTAAATAAAAGATGACCTGACAACAGACTAACTTCTTGTTTCTTCCTTGTAAGCTTCACCCTGCTTTATCGCCTATCTCTTCTCATCATTCTTCTGCTTCAAACAGTATCAGACACAGTTCAGTCAAGCCTGAAAGAAAGAAGCAAAAAGTGAAAGACAGTTTCATTGTGCGGCTATTCAGTAAAAAGAAAGTTTGGTCACCTAGGACAATTACATTACAAGCCAATGGTAAAGTGAACCAGATTCTTCTTTATCAGATAAGAAAAGCAACTAAGCTATGACATAGATAAAGAGAAAAAGAAGTTTGCTGCCAATGTTATTATCAATCAAAAGTACAACTTCTTCACTTTCTTTCCTATCGTTTTGTTTGAGCAAGTAAGTATACAAGAGGATTTTGATTTGGTTTCCTGACAGTATCTTTAGTTTGTCATTTTCTTCAATCTTTACTTTTTACTAGTTGCCTTATCTCAATTTGTGCCTGCTTTGAAAATAGGTCAGTTTTGATGGAATGATTGGTTGAATAAGTGTCGGTCAAGTTGACAACTTTAGATAGGCTATATTCTCACTTATTTCGGTCCATTATGTTTTGTCTTGTTGATTACCATCAGCAAAGAAGCACTTGATGATTATCAACGTTATAAGCGAGACAAAGAAGCCAACTCCCAGCTCTATCAATGTTTAACACCCAATGGATTTCAGCATATACCCAGTTCAAAAATTCGCGTAGGTGACATGATACACATTACCAAAGATCAACGCATACCTGCCGACATGATCTTATTACGCACTACAGAAGAGAGTGGAGCTAGTTTTATTAGGACAGATCAGCTGGATGGTGAAACAGATTGGAAGTTACGTTTGGCTATCCCTTCCTTGCAGCGACTATCATCAGACCAAGACTTGCTGAACATACATGGTCATATCTATGCAGATGCACCACACAAAGACATTCATAGCTTCGTAGGCAACATATCCGTCAATGATCCACAGACAGGTGTCGACCAGATTGAGCCATTGGGTGTAGAGAACACAATGTGGACAAATACTGTATTGGCATCGGGATCCGTGATTGGCTTTGTTATCTATACAGGCAAGGATACCCGTGCTGTCATGAACACAAATCACCCCAAGACAAAAGTGGGTCTGTTAGATAAAGAGATCAACCAGTTGGCTAAGGTAAAGAAAGAGAGGACTTTGGCAATCAACTTGAGACTGAGCATCTTTTATGTATTAGATTCTATTTATTGTGACTCTGCTGTTATCTGTAGTCATGGTCGGCTTAAATGGATTTCGAGGCGTTTGGTATATCTATGTCTTTCGATTCTTGATCTTGTTTTCTTCTATTATTCCTATTGGGTAAGTCCGACTGTGTAGAGAAAAAAAAAAGAAAGGGTTCGACTGACCAAGTCTGTTGAAAGTTTGCGCGTCAATCTAGATATGGGTAAAACAGTATATTCACGTCAGATCGAATCCGATGAGGATATTATGGGCACTATTGTACGTACAAGTACATTACCAGAAGAACTTGGCCGAGTGGAATACCTGTTGACCGATAAAACAGGGACATTGACTCAAAATGATATGGAACTTAAGAAACTTCATATGGGCACCATGTCGTATAGCTTGGATACCATGGATGAAATCCAGACACATGTAGCCACAGCCTTTGAAACTTCTCAACAGCACTCAGATGGCATGAAAGGTCGGCGCAATATTTCTGTTCGTATCCGTGATATTGTACAGGCCTTAGCTCTCTGCCACAACGTGACTCCTTCTGTGAATTTGGATGGCACTATTACCTATCAAGCTTCGAGTCCAGATGAAGTAGCAATTGTCAAATGGACAGAGCATATGGGGTTGAGTTTGGTTGGTCGTGATGTCAACACAATCCAATTACGTGTTGATGCTACAGGCGATATCCTATATTATGACGTCTTAAATATCTTTCCCTTTTCAAGCGAGACAAAGAGAATGGGTATCATTGTTCGGAATAGACAGACTCAAGAAGTTAACTTTTACGAAAAAGGTGCAGATACTGTCATGGCTAGAATTGTTCAATATAACGATTGGTAAGCTTATATGACAAAACGATAGAAATTGTTTGTTTGATACAGACACTGAATAGGTTAAATGAAGAATGTGATAATATGGCCAGAGAAGGCCTTCGAACTTTGGTAGTAGCTAAAAAGAGTCTGTCAGAAGATGCCTACAAGGAATTTACAGATCGATACCATGATGCAGAAGTATCATTACACGATAGAAATATGCTAAAGCAATCTGTGATTGAGTCTTTGCTTGAATCCAATCTTGAATTACTTGGTTTAACAGGTGTTGAAGATAAGCTCCAAGAGGGTGTCAAGAACACGCTTGAACAAATGCGCAATGCCGGTCTCAAAGTATGGATGTTGACAGGTGATAAAATCGAGACAGCCACTTGTATTGCTATTTCCTCGAAACTTGTATCACGTAATCAAGGCATTCATACAGTAGCCAAATTGAAGACAGCTATGGAAGCAGCGGATGAAATTGACAATTTGAGAACAAAGACAGACAACTGCCTTGTGATCGATGGCGAGTCGTTGCAGCTCTGTTTGGATAATTTTATAGATGAATTTATCGAGATCGTCACATTGATGCCGGTGGTCGTCTGCTGCCGTTGCTCCCCTACTCAAAAGGCAGATATTACACGATTGATCAAGGACTACACAAACAAACGCGTACTCTGTATAGGTGATGGCGGTAATGATGTCAGTATGATCCAAGCAGCTGATGTGGGTGTAGGTATTGTTGGTAAAGAAGGAAAACAGGCCTCCTTGGCTGCTGATTTCTCTATCACTCAATTCAGCCATTTGACCAGATTGTTGTTATGGCATGGAAGAAACAGCTATAAGCGATCTGCCAAACTATCTCAATTTGTGATCCATCGTGGTTTGATTATCTCAATTATGCAGGCTGTATTCTCTGCCTTGTTCTATTTTGCACCCATTGCTCTCTTCCAAGGAATGTTGATTGTAGGCTATGCTACTATTTACACAAATGCACCTGTCTTCTCGCTTGTGCTTGATCAAGATGTGAGTGAGGAAATTGCGATGATGTATCCTGAACTCTATAAGGATTTGACCAAGGTAAGGCATAACGGCAGTAGCTCTTTGTTTGTATCATTAACAGTCTAATGTTTTAGGGTCGATCACTTTCTTATCGTACTTTCTTTACCTGGCTGTTGATTAGTGTCTACCAAGGAGGGGCTATTATGATCTTGTCCATCTTGTTGTTTGAAGATGAATTTATCCACATTGTCTCTATTTCTTTTACAGCCTTAATCTTTAACGAACTCCTGATGGTTGCTTTAGAGATTAACACCTGGTAAAAGAATATCACTTGGTTGACTCGTGAATGATATTAACTTTCTATCTCTCGTTTTAATTAGGCATCGTATTATGTTTTTGGCAGAATTGATTACAGTCTTGATTTATTTTGGATCTATGTGGCTGTTGCCTACATATTTTGGTAAGATATACCATCAAAGTCCAAAAAAAGAGTAGAAGCTAATCAACAAAAATCTCTATTAGATATGTCATTTATTTTGACAAGTAGATTTGTGTGGAAAGTAGCCGTTATCACAGCTGTTAGCAGTTGCCCATTGTATATTGTCAAAGTCATTAAGCGAAGAATTGCACCACCTAGTTATACAAAGCTTACTTAGCACATGCATTCTGTATAAAAAGAAACTATTGTAATATAAAACACAATCCTCTCTCTCCCTATTCATTAGGAAGAGAAAAGCATACCAAATCAGACTTTGACGTGATGAAATGCATTTACTCATCGACGTTATATATGAAAAATGAGTGTATAGGATTGCGGAATATCAAATTGAGTAAATAGAAAAAGCTCGTTATAAGTAAAAGCGATACAATGCCAATATGCGCTTAACTTTCTCCAGTCAAGATAAAGCTATGCTATGTTCTGAACATTTTCTCAACATATTGGATCAGCACCGTCCATTCAGATCAGAAACTCCCCCTTTCATTCAAATTCAATTTAAAGTTCAGGTCCGCTGTGTGTGACTCTTTGCGGGGTTTAGCAAGCGTCGTTGGACAATCTCTCTCATCGGCGAATATGAGACGCAAGTAGCAAATCCCAAAGAAACCTCCTCTCTCATCCGTATCTCTACGCAATGCCTAAAGGTGTGTATAGCATATAGATTATTGCCTGTTGATGGTTTGCATTAAAATGACAATGGATGCCGAATGTGTGCAATGGAATGGATCAAATCAGTAGACGGATGGATGGATGGATGAGCTGAACAAGAGAACAAGAGAGAAAGAAACAAAGGGAAGAGAGAAGCAGACAAATCTAGAAAAAAAGAAAGCAGAGACGATTAGCTTGTTATATTCGATTGAATGTACCGGTTGAGTACATACAACATAGAGATGGATGGATGGATGGATGATAAAGGGAAAACAAAGAAGCGCATAGACACTCTATCAATAAGGCAACTTGCAATTCTAAACTTTTCAGTACCATACATTGCACATTATGTCTCTTTGTTTCAGACTCTTGAATCATTATAATAGCAAATCATCAATAGAGCCAATATAAGCAAGTTAGTATAGGTTTATTAATTGTTTGATTTAAGTTAGCGTTTCCGGAACCAAGTACCGTATGACCCTCGGTTTGCCCGTTGGTGCTGTCATGAACTGTGCTGATAACTCTGGTGCCAAGAACTTGTATGTTATTGCTGTCCGTAACATCAAGGGTCGTTTGAACAGACTCCCTGCTGCCGGTTGTGGTGACATGGTTGTCGCCACTGTCAAGAAGGGTAAGCCTGAATTAAGAAAGAAGGTTTTGGCTGCTGTCGTTGTTCGTCAACGTAAGGCCTGGCGCCGTAGAGATGGTGTTTTCCTCTACTTTGAAGATAACGCCGGTGTCATTGTTAACCCCAAGGGTGAAATGAAGGGTAGTGCTATCACTGGTCCCGTTGCCAAGGAATGTGCTGATTTGTGGCCCCGTATTGCTTCTGCTTCCGGTACCGTTGTCTAAACATAATTATCTTTAAACAATAAATAAATCAATTGATTCCAATCTTCCCTCTCATTGACACATCTCTCCCAACAACTAACTCAAAGCGCTACATACTTTTATTGAAAGGCGGATTTTTATTATTATTCATGATTTCTCTTTTGCATAACAAACTCCCATACTTAAATCAAATCGGTCACTATGAACAAGATAATGAGCATACAGAACCTTGAAAGTATATAAACTAAGCTTACCGTTCATAGGCATTTCATCAATTTGTGTACTATAGTATTGTTCGATATCACGTAAAATTTTGAGATCATCATTCTTGACAAAGTTGATAGCAACACCCTTACGACCAAAACGACCTGAACGACCAATTCTGTGAATATAGTTTTCACGGTTGGCAGGCAAATCGTAATTGATGACCAAAGAAACCTGCTGCACATCAATACCACGAGCCCACACATCTGTAGTAATCAACACTCGACTGGCACCTTGACGGAATTCTTGCATAATAGCATCACGTTCCTTTTGAGGCATTTCACCATGCATAGCAGAAACTGTAAAGTTGGCTTCTCTCATCTTTTCTGTCAACCAATCAACCTAAAATCCCTTTCTTTCTTTAGAAACACGTCACTTCCCCTTCATCCTATTCCTTTACCTTTCTTCGTGTATTACAGAAAATGACAGCCTGTGTGATAGTCAAGGTATCATACAAGTCACATAAAGTATCAAACTTCCATTCCTCACGTTCTACAGCAACAAAGAATTGCTTAATGCCTTCCAATGTCAATTCATCACGCTTCACAAGAATACGAATAGGATCTGTCATAAAATTGTTGGTCATCTCAAGTACATCATTAGGCAATGTAGCACTTAAGAGAACGACTTGTGTGCCAGGTGGTAAGTAACGGTAAACATCATAAATCTGATCCTTAAAACCACGGTTCAAGAGTTCATCAGCCTCATCGAGCACTAACATCTTGATGTTGCGGGTACGCAACGTACGGCGACGAATCATATCGTATACACGACCAGGTGTACCAGAGACAACATGAACACCTGTTTCTAACTTACGAATGTCTTCTCCTACATTGGTACCACCAATACAGGCATGACATTGAACATTCATATAATCACCTAAAGCCAACACAACTGATTGAATCTGAACAGCCAATTCACGAGTAGGTGAAAGGATCAATGCTTGTGTCTCTCTGATGGTGGTGTCGATAGCTTGCAAGGTAGAAATAGAAAAGGTGGCTGTCTTACCAGTACCTGATTGAGCTTGAGCAATGACATCGCGACCCTTAATGATGGGCACAATAGCTATTGATTCGAATCGTTAAATATAAAAGTGTATGTGCGACGCGTAGTAGTGCTTTCGATTACCTCTTTGTTGAATAGCAGAAGGCTTTTCAAAATTATAAGCATAGATACCACGAAGCAAATCTTCCTTTAAACCAATAGAATCGAAAGTAGGCACTACTTTAACCTAGTTCCTTCTTGTTAGTCTCGGTGAATTAGTTGTCGCCATCAATCTTACATTTTCAGAGGTTTCGAAGGCAAGCTTATCATCAGCTGTGTGATCGAACGACATGATGTTTTCTATAAAATAAAATATAGAAAAAAAAATAGGTAGCACTTGCACAATTAGCTTGTTTTCTTGGTCATAAAATTTCACTGTCAAGCCGTAAAAAGCCAGCCTTTCAAATTACGTTGGTTCGGTGACTGGTAAAATGTAACTCGAGCAAATTGAAAATCTTCATTATTCAGTCGTTTTAGCCAATCTTCTGTCATCATGGATCGTTTTCTCCAAAATATCCTTGCGCATATGCTAGCGAAATTCAATGAAACATACCGTGCAAAATAAGAGTCTCTTCTACAAAAGTATAATATAATGAAATAGAACTTGTGTCAAGCAAAGACATTGTCTAATTTCATGCAGTCTTCTTGAAGCTTTGGAATCATTTGAGTCTGCTTTGGTTTGTATCTGGCTTCCTTGAAGACAAGGTTGTGAGCTCTCACTTCTGCATATATTCTTTTGATCTACATAAAGGCTGAACAAAAATTATATCTAATTTTGTGTCGCATCTTATAATTCAAAGAGTAGGTTTCAAAAAACATAGACTAATGAATCTGATTCAGCGGTAACCTATCAATCTTATCTCAATACAAAAAAAAGAACTTATCAATCTTTTATTGTTAAACAAATTGGCTCTTTTTCTTCAACTCTCTCACTATTCTAAACTCCAAACGACCGTCAGTGGGTTAAAGCTGGTTTTTTTTAGTTTAAGTGTGCGATTGTGAGCCAATCACTACTATTAAAATCTATCTGGTTTGAAGATTATCACATAAAAAGAAAGTGATCGATAAAGAATTATTATGCTAACATCTATCGCACTCCACCAATCATATACTAAGGCTTGATTACCAATGGTATCCCTATCCGTGCGAAAAACTATGGCGATCGGAGATTGCTCGTGACTATTGGTGCCTGCTTTTATCATTTCGAGTCATTGATTTTGAAAGGTTTCAACTTCTGATAATTTGTATATAATACATCTCTCTTCCTTTTTACTTTTCTTCTTTGTTTCACTACCATCGCATCTTGCTTCAAAATGACTGTCACTGTTGTTCCTATCACTGTTGGTGTACTCGGTAAAGTCATACCTTATCTCTTGTTGAGATTATCACTTACCTATTTCTCTTAATGTAGCCTTGCAAGGTGCCTTCATTGAGCACATTCATATGCTCGATCGAATCCCTGAGGTCAAGAAAGCTGTTCCTGTTCGCACTCAAGAAGAGCTGAACTCTGTGGATTGTCTTATTATTCCAGGAGGCGAGTCTACTTCAATGTCATTGATTGCTGAACGCTGTGGTATGCTTGAACCTTTGCGCAAGTTTGTTCAAACCAAACCTACCTGGGGTACATGTGCAGGTATGATCATGTTAGCCAAGGAAGCCACTGGTGCAAAGAAAGGTGGTCAACAATTGCTAAATGGAATGGATGTTTGTGTCAACCGTAATCAATTTGGATCCCAAAAGGAAAGTTTCCGAGCCCTTTTACATTTACCTGAAATTGTTGGTGACGAACCTTTTGATGCTGTGTTTATTCGTGCTCCTGTCATCTCTGATATTCGTTCTGAACGTGTCAAGATTATCGGTCGCCTAGAACAAAAGCATGGCCAAACTGAAGCAGAAACAGCTATTGCTGTAATGCAAGATCATTTACTTGCCACTGCATTTCACCCTGAATTGACTGCGGACAATCGTATTCACCAGTTCTTTGTGAAAATGGCCATCAATTGCTTAGAAGGACATTAAGTCTAACACACTCTATCAATTATAGACATATACACACACTATGTAAACAATCCACTTCTCATTTTTGCATACCCCCTTTCTTGTTTAGACAGTCAATAAATTAATTGTTATTTTATATACAATTTGCTTTTTCATCAATCGTCTATCTTTTCAATGTTGATCTTTTCATTTACATTTGCTGCATCTGAATAACTCTGACTTGACGCTGATGAGATTGTATTTGTGATCTTGCCAGGATATGCTTTAGCACAAGAATAAACAATGCCTGCAATGAAACCTAACGAAAGAAATAACATAAATATGAAGAAAGCATAGTCTACTTTTGTAGCTTATTTACCAATGAAAATGGCTGAAACATTGCTAAAAGTTGCAACATCACCAAAAAAGACGATACCAGAAATAGCGATTGGTAACTTATTAAGTGAACCAACCATTGAATAAGTTGTAGATGAAGTAGTTCGAACACACCAAGCAGATGCATAAGACATGCCAAATGCAGAGACGCCAGAAAAGATCATGGCCCAAATACGGGCTTGACATTCCCCAGGAGGGCTAAAATCATATACGTTACTACAAACTCTCGTTATCATCCTACAACTTACAAATTAATTAAAAGATTCTCAGTAGACCAATCTTCTAATAAGAAGCTTGGAATTATGAGCAATGGGATCGACAACAGATTGTTGTAGTAAACTGTATCAAAGTCCTTGAAATTGGTGAGCTTGATACGTTTACGCATATATAGCACAAAAGCTGCAGAAGATAGGCAGTTGACAGCCATCCAAAAATAACCCAACATAATACTTTGGTCGCCTAAAGTAAAAGTACTTGTAGCATCCAAAAGGACATCAATTGCTGTAGCTACATCATTCCATCCAGCAATTACAGAAGACATTGTCTATTGTATATCATGTAAGTTCCTTTTTTCTGTTTTTTTTTCTTTTTTGCTCCGCTAAGAACATACCATTAAAATGAACGAAACCATCATCATACTTGTAACATTGCCACCAAACCAAAGTACTTCGCCATAAGCAATCAAAATGATAGTCAAATTCTTGAAGATAGTGTAAACAGGAATTGGCAAATATTGTAGTGCTTTGCTGCCTGTATAGATCATGGCTACCAGAAATACGACAATAGGATACCACCGTTTGGCTGTTTCGCCATCAAATTCACGGTATTTGATCAGATTAAGGAACTTAAATAGCTGAAGAAAGAATACAGTGACCAAACTCTGGATAGTCAAGAGAAAGAAGACCATGTTGAAATCACCACTAACAACGTATTTATTTGTCACTGTCATGACAATACTAGCAACGCAATAGGTAAATATGGGTAAACCAGCCTTAACAATGGGCGGCACATTGTTGATTTTGTTGGATGCAACTACTGATGGTTTAGGGGCATTAGACAATTCAAGCGAGTTGGGGGTAGTAATAGCCAACAAAGGTGCACCACTACTTCTCTCTCCGTAGTTGGCCATATGGAATCACAGATATGAATAACAAAAAAGAAAGAAAAATGAAAATGATCTGCCTTGTTTACATAAATACACAGTATTTGTTTGTGCGTTGTCTGTTTTACATATTCCAAACATACCAAACTTCTTCTTTTTCTGGCACTCTCTGGGCGTAACAGAAATGTACATTTTTTGTTTCACAGCAGACAACACTTCATATTTTCATGCAAAAAAAAGGCAGTCATATGTTCTTCTTTACTTCTATTTTTTTTTTTTACTATGGGAGAACATAAGCACAAAAAAGAGAAAAAGTCTTCGAAAAAGCGAGACCATAAAGAGCCTCGAAGTGAGCGCGACCACAAGAAGCATAAGAAAAGTAATCGACATGAAAAAGAACCTGAGATCGATTATTCTGATCCCTCACTTTGGGTTGAGGCAGGTGGTGGTGTTGAAGAAGCAACACCCGCCGAACATCTGCTAAACGTACAGCGCGCTACAGAAGCTAGAGAACAGCCTGTTGAACTCGAACAACTCAATCTACCTCAGGAGCAAGAAGCGAGACATGGATGGATGTTAGGTGGTGGGTTTGATTTTGGCAGTATGGGTACAGCTCGAATTCGAGAACAAGATAAACCTAAACCCAATCCAGATGAAGTAAGACAATCTCTGTTTCCTTTTTTTCTACATGCCTCTAATCTGCCTACTTGTTTGCATAGCTTAAAATAAGTGATCGAGAGCTCAATGTGCATTTGAAGCAAGGCTTAAAAGTAGACGAATATCCTGAAGAAAAGAAGCCATCTATCAAATTTGGTGATGCGGGATCTAACTGGCGCATGACGAAATTAAGACGCACAATGGAACAAGCAAAAGACGAAGGCAGACCACTGCATGAAGTTGGCATTGAAAAGTACGGTGTAAGTGAGATTACATACTTGCTCTTTCTCTAGCTTAGCCTTTCTATAGTCTGTTGAGCGATTTCAAGAAGCACTGGACGAAAGAGCTTATTTAGACAACAAGAGATCGGGACGTGGCAACAATGGTCGCGTTAGACGACATGAAGAAAAAGATGTACAGGAGGAGAAATCAAGTCGTCGCTATGTATTCAATGATGCACAACAAAAGACATTCAAACGACCTGAACCGCCTATGACTTCATTTTCCGCCCCACAAGTACCTACTCGTACAATACCATCCACACCTCCTATACCTGTAGCACCTCCTATTGTCTCAACACCGCTTGTACCTTCAGTGTCACCTGCCATGACACGCGATCAACTCAACAAGTTAAATGCGAAATTAGTGAAAGCCAAGTTGATGGGAGCTAGCAATGTGTCTGAATTAGAGCAAGAATATCAAACCGAGTTAACAAGATTTGAACAAGCGGAAAGTCCCTCTGTGGCTGTCTTGCCCATCTTGGATAATGAGGGTCGTATTTATGACTATGCTTTAAACACAACTAATCAGCCCCATGAGGCCATAAAGGGGAAGAAGAGATTTGAAGGCACACATGATAAAACGACAGGCGAGAGGTTACGTTATGGTACTTCAGACGATACATTGACGTTGGCCGATATGGTTCGGCAAGAGAAGAGTGGTGGCCGATCCACATCTGATATGGATCTAGAATTTGCAAAGCGTATTGTTGCTGATTCTGCCTTTGAAGTAAAGTAGATATCAGATTTAAATATTATTAGCTAACAGATTATCTTTAGAGCAATTTAGATTATATGGATGAAAAGGCAGATATTATGGCTTCGAAAAAGGGGATGTCCGAAGAACAGAAGATGCGTCGTGCTGTAACTGATTTTAAGCGTACACAAGAAGCACTTGAGAAATGTAAGCTTTGTTATCATGATAACAGACCACCTCAAGCCTGTCTAGTTTCTTTGGCTACTACATGTTATCTAGCATTACCTCAGGTGCATGAATTGACGCCAGGTCATTGTATGATTGTTCCACTTCAGCACGTCTCTTCTATGTTAGAGTGCGATGATGATGTATGGACAGAAGTGAGAGTAAGTTAGACGAATCTCTCTTTTTTTTTGTTCATACATTCGGTGCTGATGTTACCTTAACTAGAATTTCCAAAAGTGTCTAATGAAAATGTTCCATGCACAAAACAAAGGGTGCATATTTATGGAAACTGTAGTCAATGTTCGATCACAACGCCATACCGCAATTGAAGTGATACCTATCCCCTATGGCATCTATGAAGATGCGCCTGCCTATTTCAAGGAAGGCATTATGGGTTCTGATGAAGAATGGTCTCAACACAAGAAATTAATAGATACATCCACTAAAGGGTTTCGCCATTCAATGGTAAAGCACCTACCTTATTTCCATGTCTGGTTCGGACTTGATAAAGGATATGGACATGTTATTGAAAATGCGCAGCGCTTTCCTTACTGGTTTGGTAAGGAAGTGATTGCTGGTATGATGGACATTGGGCCTGAACTTTGGCGTAAACCCAGATACCATCGTTTTGAGGATAATAACCAACGACGACTAGAATTCATGAAGGATTGGCGCCAATGGGATTGGACTGCTGCTTTGTAATCTATTAAATTGTCAATATGTACTTTATATTTTATGTTGCATGGTGATAATGTGATTGAGAGTGGCACAAAGAAGCGGAGCAAATTGAATGCATTAATTGACGTCGCCTATTGAATGCGGTTGAATTACATGATATTAAATTAACCGCAAACCGGGTTTTTTAAATTCAAAAAAATATATAAAGAGAGTGGAGTAGGACTTGTTATTCTCTTTTTCTAGAAAAAAAAAATAAAAAATTATCAATGAGTAAGACTTACATTGTTACTGGGGCTTCTCGTGGCCTTGGGCTTGAATTTGTCAAGCAAATCATTGCTAATGGTAATCGTGTATTTGCTTGTGCCCGTAATCCCAATAATGCACTTGAATTAGCCAAATTGGTTGATAACCAAAAGGTTTTTGCCGTCAAGATGGATGCTGATGATGAAGCCTCCATTAAGGTATGCTAGAGGTCTCAAGTGTCACAAGTCAACTGAACACTTTATTGTTTTTGTTCTTTGGCAATAGGCTGCGGCTGAAGAAATTAATGCTAAAGCCCCTGAAGGTATTGATGTTTTGATCAACAATGCTGGTATGCTGAGTGCTATGGGATCCACTTTTGAAACATGGTAGAGAAAAGGAAATGGATAAAGAGTATATTGGATTCTTGCTGATATGCCTTTTTTTCTAGTACTAAGGATGATCTGCTTAAGACGTTAATGACCAATGTTGTTGGTGTCAATGAAGCTACCAAGGCGTTTGTTCCTCTTCTCCGTAAGGGCTCTACCAAAAAGATTCTCAACATGTCTTCTATTCTCGGCTCAATTGAGTTAGTAGATACTGGCAACGGCGATAGCTTTGGCGTTCCTTACGGTGTGTCTAAGGCGGCCCTAAACATGTTGACGAAGTCTACAGCTATGACTCTTGCAAATGAAGGCTTTATTGTCTATGCTTCTCATCCTGGTTGGGTCCAAACTGATATGGGTGGCAAACAAGCTCCTTTGACTACTGAAGACTCTATCCGTGGACAATTGAGCATTATTGATAGACTGAGCGCTGAAGATAACGGCAAGTACATGGATTATCAAGGCAAGGCCTTGCCCTGGTAGAAGAAAAGTAAAAAAAAAAAACTCGTTTTTGGCACTATATTCCTTTTAAAAAATAAATGGTACAAACCCACTTTACTGAGCTAATTCAAATCCTTGTTACCGAAAGACGATTGCTGGGAGCATTCTCTGAGTTGTACCTAAATGATAGCAGTAAAAGAAGCACTAGATCTTGCTCTATTTAAACTTGTCACTGGTACACTTGTTTGCGTCATAGTATTGGACAATGCAATATCAACAAATAGACACGCAATTCACAAGACAAAAGAATGTTTTTGAGCAGCTAATACTACATACTGTGCTATTGATTTCTTCTGACAGCTTGCTGGTCAACCAAGGGAACTGTGTATTATGCCAACAAAAGGATGCACTCTTTTCTAAATCATAAAAGGCTCAGAAAGCAGCCTCTAAAAGAAGAGCAAAAAATAGTATCGCTTTAAACGATAAAAAAGACAAAAAGATCTGAATGTAACAGATTAGAGGGCAATGCGTTACCAATCAAACAATAATTCAGCCACTAATTAATGTTCGTTATTGTTCTTGTTGGCAGACCTTAAGCTGTTCACCTTCTTAAGATTGATTCTACCCAACAAAGTTCGGCTTGAGTCGATAGTACTATGAAAACAGAGAAACAAAAAAATCGAAAACACTTGATACTTGTGGCCAGTTTTATCTAAAAGATCTTAAGCTTTGACTAGTCTCGAAATGTACAAAATTACAGTTGTGTTTGGGTAGAAGTCTCTGCCATCTCTCATTAGTGCAATTTGATTTTTTATAAGCACAATTTCTATTCTGGGAGTGATGCATTTTTTAATTAGCGAAATTTATTTAGTGAACGCGATTACTTCTTTTTGTGAACAACTTCCATAAATAGTGTAACGAGCTACCGTTCTTTCTCGCACTTTTTTTCTTTCTTCATTTTTTCTTGGTCTTTTCTTTTCAAGAAAATATTATGTTAGAAAACAGACAATCTGCTCATTATTGGTCCAATTCACACACTCAAATAGGTGTAGCGCATGACAGACCGGTATCTGCACAACAAAATATGCTGGAAATGGTACCTTTTTCTGAATTGCAACAAGGCGAACTTTACATTATCAAGATCAAGTTGGTTGTAATCGCCTTGTTTCAAGGTAATCTTCTTTAATCCTAAATAAAAAATTCGATGCTTACTTGTTAAACAAATAGGCTGGGATGATGACATGTGTTGCTTTTCTGTTTTACGTAAGGATTTTCATTCCTCCTTTATTTCGTTTGACTATGATAAGACAAAACGTGTTGTTTATTTGACTTTTTTGATTATTCAAAAGGTTCGGATTTAGTGACGGATCTACCTATTCGATGGTCAGAAGCAAGGTAGATACACCTTTCCTCTGTTATCAAAGAAACCCCTTCTCTTTGACTTACTTCACATTATTATAACCTTTTAGATATTTACCGAATGATTTTGATGCATATCCAGCATTTGATCGATTGGGCAACCCGCCTATTCATTTGTGGTCTAAAAACATATCCTCGAGTATGCCTTACAATTGGTTCAGCATGTTTGAAGAAGCTAGACAATGGCAAAGGCAGTGGCATGCTTCTTTCGAGGAGCCTCCTATCCCTTTAGAAAATGAACATCATTACGATGAAAATGTCACTACATGTGGCTCAGAAAATTTATCTCAACATCATCAAAAGCCGCATCAAGAAACAATAGCCGATGAAACAACGGCAGAAGAGAACAAAGAGACAGAGGATTCAATTACTTGCGGCTCATATGCAAGTCAAGATGCAGGTTTCCTGCCTCGACATAGACTATCTTCTGCTGGAACACAAGAAATTCAATCTCATCCTCAGCAGCAACTTAATCGCTCCAATAGCTCATTTAGTTCTTCTGTTTCTGCAAGCGAGTCTTTACTGATTAACAGAGCACATGTTAGAGATTACATATTGAGACCTCAGGTAGAAGAACCAACTCATAGTAAACCTACACCTGCAGTCCAGTTGCGAAAGCAGTATAAAGAATTGGCAGAGGTTACACAGCAACAGTTACCATCATTTATAGCATCATCATCATCACAACAAATAGTATCACCATCTTTAACACTAGCACAGGCGCCATCAACTATATCAGCTCAAGCTCAAGCACAGGCGGTTTTGATACAAGCTCAAGCAGCACTGTCCTCGCAATCTTGTGCTTCTCCTTCTTTGCCACCCTCAAGCTCTACATCGCCACCGTCAGCACCTAGATCCACCTCATTAACACCTGTTACACCACTGCCTCCACTTCATACTGAAACGCATCCCTCACAGATAAAGGAATCTCGGTCTTCATCGTCCGAAAAAATCAAAAATACATCATTTATCTCCTCGAAGCCCGAGACTCAACATATAGAATCCAAGCAGCCAGAAACCAATTTGAAGCAAAGGCGATCACTCAGCTCCTTCTTTACAAGGAAGAAGAAAAACAAAAAACCAACTGAAGAGGCTAAAAAGGATTCAAAGAATCGAAAGAGTGCGCCTCCTACACCTTTAATTGCACCAAAACAGACAGCATCTCTAAGTGAAGTAGTGCCCTTACCTAGTTTATCTACTAGTACAACTATGCCTACACTTACTAACGTATCCTCAGTTACAACACCTGAAGAAAAAGCAAAAAAACGAGTATCTTCTATTAAACCATCTAAATCTATGGCCAGTATGAATTCAAAGATGGAGTTGTACGACATGGATAGCTTGTTGGATATGCAAGCAACATTCGCATTTTTAAATGGAGACAATGAGCATCCTTCTCTTGCTAGTAGTTCAACGCATCTCACTAAAGCTGTATAAAGTAAAGGACTATATATATCGTTTGTTTTCCTTTGATCTTGATTCGCAACAAATAAGAAACAGATGATGAAGAGGAGTAGAATGGTAATATAATAGCTTGATATGTAGTGGTAGACAATGAGTATAACAGGGAGCAAAGATAGTAGATCAGATTTGATTATGGTACGGAGGGCCACAATTGATTGTTGCAGTTTTCTATCATATTCACGTTGCAGTAAGCATGCCCTTTGCCTCAAAATGAAAAAAGAAAGGTAATTAAATTTGTGTTCGAATTGAGGAATACAGCAATTATTTGTGTCTCCAGTCTCAATTGTTCGGACAACAAAAAGGAAGTGTTACAAACAATTGAAATTTGACATTATATTTCACTTTAGCAAGAGAGCAGCTAGATCAGCGCGTAATAAGAAATGAGCCCAAGTACCTACAATAACCAGCCATACAGTCTCACTGAATTTAGTGAGAACTTTGTTGATAGTATTTTTTTTGTTACTTGGTTGGGAGGTTCTATTTCTTGTTGCTTTTTTGTTGTATGCTTTAAGCAAATTGTTAAGCATTCGCATTGTTTACTCCAGGTATTCCTTTTTGTTTTCATACATGTCAAACTTTATTTACTTGGCTATGCTGAGAGGAGAAAATGTCTCATCTAAATTAGGCAGATCAGCACATCCGGAAACCATTTTAACTCGCCTAAAAAAAGCTTGAGTTCATCTGAGTTAGATCAGCGCAGTTCTTTTTTTTTTCTTAATTCAAATCGCATTTATTGCTCCATACAAAAAAATCTTATTTATTTGTTTCTCTCTTTTGTATTTGCTCAAGCAACAGCACAATGTCAGCAGGTATTCAAGCTGACCAAATCGAAGGCAAAGGTCATGAAAAGAAGAGCTATGGCGGCGTTGATGCAGATAAGAGCTCTTCTTCTATAATGGACAGAATCGAACCTCCCAAATTTCGAAAAGCTGTCTACTTATCTGCTTTGATTGCTGCCATTGGTGGCTTTGTCTGTGGGTACGACACTGGTGCTATCAGTGGCATTCTGGCAATGCCTACCTTCCAGACACATTTCTTCACCGAAGAAAATTTGAACTATCTGCAAGGCTTACTGTTAGCTTTGTTTCTTATGACAGCTGCTATCGGTTCTTTTTTATTTGGATTCCTTTGCGGTAAAATAATGATCAGTCAAAGAAAGACCAACGACCTTACCTTTTTAAACAAAAAAATGCTATTATTTAGATCGATTCAGTAGAAAGTATACCATTGTAGGTTCAGCTTTTGTCTTTACTGTTGGTATTTTGTTAGAGATCATTGGTGCCAATTTTGGTGTTTTATTGGCAGGACGTCTCATTGCTGGCTTTGGCTCTGGCTTAATGGGAAGTTCCATTCCACTATACCACTCAGAGATTGCTCCGCCTGATATTCGTGGTCGTCTGATTAGTCTGTTCACTCTGATGTCTTCATTTGGTCAAGTTGTTGGTTATTTTGTGACATTTGGTACCAGCTATGTAACATCTGATTGGTCGTGGCGAGGACCCTGGCTTTTGCATATTATCGTCTGTGTAATTGTTGGTATCACAGTTACCTTCTTACCTTTCTCGCCCCGTTGGTTAATCGATAAAGGCCGCCATGAAGAAGCCAAAGCCGTCTTATCCGAACTGCATCAAGTTCCTACTGACCATCCTATTGTACTCAATGAATATAATGACATCTCAAGCGAAATTGAATTTGAACGATCTCAGGGTGATCGCACATACATTGAATTGTTCCAAGGCCATAACCTTAAGCGCACTTTGATTTCATTCTTCATTTCTATTGGTACATCGTTTACTGGTAGTGTAGCTATCTGGTACTATGCTCCTCAGATCATTCAAAACACTGGTATGGGTGATGCTTCTGTCTCTATTGCTACTACAGGTGGCACTGGTGTTTTCTCTTTTTTGGCCTCCTTTGTCTCGCTGCAATTTTGCATTGATCAAGTAGGAAGAAGAGCTCTTTTCTTGATTGGTGCTGCTATAATGGCTATTAGTATGTTTGTTGTGGGCGCTATGTTTCAAGCTTATGCGATCGTCGATAGCGAGTCGTTTGCTGTTACAATCTCAAATGCTAACGCTCGTAACACTATTATTGCCTTCCTTTATATTTCTGTTGGTACATTCGCGTTCAGTTGGGGAAGCGTTTCTTATGTGTATCCTGCAGAAATCTTTAACATGCGTACTCGTGCAAAAGGTCTTGCCTTAACCTACGGATTGAATTGGAGCTTTTCTATCCTTATCACTTACTGTGTACCTCTGTTTATTGCTCAAACTACTTCTGGCGTGTATTTCTTTTTTGGTGCTTGCTGTTGCATTTGTTTTGTTGGCTGCTGCTTTATTCCTGAAACTAAAGGAAAGACATTAGAGCAAATGGAATACGTCTTTGGCGCCAAATAGAGGTTCCTAAAGCATGCAACTTACCATTATTGTTTTTTTATAGATTCACAATTACATCATTTACTAGTCCTTCTTAATAAATCAAGATCTGTGATGCTTGTATAAGCGTTACATCAGATCTTGTTTTCCTTATTCATCATCTGCATCAAGGGGTGCCTTTCAATCATTCTCTATCTTCCTTTGAAGAAGAATTGGTTGTTAAACCGGCTGAGAATTTAAACCCTCATTTAGCGGACCGGGATAATGCCTGCGTCGCGATGATGTGATGATGAACTGAAGTGAGGAACGCATAGGGTTTGAGCTTCTTAAGAGAAGGTATATGGTAGGTCTGCAATTTCTTTGATGGTCAGGCTCTTGCTTTGAGAAACTCAAAAATGCCATAAAAAGGAGAGTGAAATGATGTTTGATCTATTTCTTATTGCCTATTGTTTTTAATTCTTTTACATGACTCCTCACTCCTCGCCATAAGGTTTATTCATTTGGTCATAAATAAATGGTTCTTCACCTTCTATGTCTCTCTTATCTCTCTGCCAGATTGAGACCTCAAGAAGCCTATTCAAGGGTATGCTCGCTCAACAGCATACAAAGAGGCTTTTTGCCTAGAACGAGGTGAATAATTTACGTAAACAAAGCTAGAAGTTCTTCAAAAATAGAACAATCTCTATGCCTAGTTGAGTTGTCATTTTTGGTTTCAAACAATGCACCTCGAGATTTCCCTGCAACAATAACAATGTCAACTATTTAAATAAATATTCGCTTTGCGATAACTCATGGAGACTGACGGCTTGATCTATACTATCCAGCCATGTTGATAAAAGAGTAAACTGTATGGATCTGCGGGTTTTAAAATTCGTTTGTATTTGTTTAGGAAAAAACCAACTACTTGCAACATTTTAAAGAGCAGTTATCATGTTTAAGAGAACCTTAGGACTACTTTTTTTTTATATATCCTTAATCTTGCCGAATAGCTCTGTTATCTACCTTGTAGTTCTTCTTTGAGAATCTTCCATTTAATGTAATTTTTCGCCTTAGATGAACAAAGCTACTTTTTACCGGTATGATCGCACTTTATCAACCTCGCCAAGTAATTGATTTTTATAGCAACAGACGGGTGTGTTTTGCACAATGTAAACATACTTGTACTATCTCTGTTAGCTGGCTGATTAGTGGTATTAGGAGGTGAGAAAAATGTGAGCAGAACTAAGCTTCTTCACTGACAAAGAAAAGGAAACTATGAAAGCTTTTCATTATCAAATAAGCTAATATTAGGCATTTTGGTCATTTTGTAATTAAAAAGTCTCACACATCTTGCAAAATCAAGCTAATCGTGCTTATCTTAATCGCCTTTGGTAATATCTCAAATCGATTCTTGTTTTGCCCTGTCAACAGAAAGCAAGCCCAACGCAATCAAACAATGAAAGACTTAAGAAATACTTATATTTTTTTTTTCACTCTTTCCTATGTGTTCTTGTCATTGATGTACAATAACTTAAAATAACCAAAAAGAAAGGATAGATAGTTTTTATATTTATTGTATGCGACTATGTAGTATTGACAAAAGCCTTTTTACATCGACGCTTTCTTAACGTGCCGTTAGCTATCTTTTCTTGTCTTGCTACTCTTCTTGAACGCATTCCAGCATGTCTATTGCGATAAGAGTCAACAGCTCGCTGAATCAGACCCCTTCTGCCAAACAACTGATCTTTGTTTAACCAGCAAATCTTCCATCCTAGTTGGTTACATGTTGTCTCATAATCCCATCTATTGCCATCATATTCTGATCTATCTACATTTGCTCTTGGGTAAATCTATTGATTTCAAACAATAAGAATTTGGTATTCGAAGAATAAAAGAACAAGACATACCGCGTTTTGTATACGAAACTCCATGTCTATGTCATCTACATCAACACTGTTGACATCTGTGCGTACAGTATATTCTTTGACAAGCCGATCATGTGAATACAAGAATGTTATGAATTCAATCCCATTAATCATCTTGGACACTGGCTCGTGGGCTGTCAACGACACTACAGAGGCGACTGAAGGTTGAGAAGACGACCTTTTGCTATGACTACGCGATTTGTGGGAAAACTGATCTGCTGAAGCACTACGACCTTTCATTCTTGTTCCAGCTCTGGGACTAAGGAAGGGTGGATTGATGCTGGATGTAGAATTGTTTATTAAAGTGCTACTGATGCTATTACCATTTGTAGAAGTAAAAATAGGCTGTGTGATGTTTCGCATAGGCGTTGATGCTGTATTTGTATGTGAGAGACTAAAACCAATGGGCAAAACACTTTCATAACTTTCCAAGCCAGCTGTATTAGGTGGTAGCATGCCAGCAGACTGTTGATTTGCATTCATAAAGGGAGCCTGTTGAGTCGGTGCTGTATTAAATCCAAGACGCCAATTGTTTGACATTTTCATTTCAGCTGAGAAATTGCTCATTGAATTCCATGGTTGAAACATCATTGCTGGATCCAACGGATGCACAGAAGGCTTGCTTGGGTGCGCAATATCTATGCCTGAAGAACTGCTATTCATAGGCCATATATCTGATTGAATCATTGAGTCAGCAACGTCTGAATTTAAACCAACATCACAGCTAGGATTGGTATTAGAAGACGAATACGAGCTGTGTCGACTGTAGCCATCTTCTTTGTGATTGGCATGTTGTAGTACACAAGAATTGTCGATCATACTGATAAATTTTTTAATATACAAAAAATAAAGAACAAATAAATAAATAAACAAAAAGTTTACTCATTGTATTATAAAACATATAAATGTAACCACCGCGTTGCGTAAATTATCAGCACATAATGAAACCGGAACTGGTACTCAAGAATTGAAACCTTTAACAAGCCACGGCTATAGAAAAGATAGAACGTGTACTTCTCGGAAATCATATAGACATGCAAGAAATTGCCTTCTTAGCTAGTCAATAATACTAATGCAAAGGCTCTTTTTATTGTTGTTGTTGTTGTTGTTGTTGAGATACAGTTTAGAAAAGCCGCATTATGTCTTGTTTTTTTAGTATGAAACATATACATGCAACAAGAAGAAGGATCTCAAATAGAAGCTATTCAGCACTTTTCTTTAACTATTCCTTTCGGCTAGTTTCTATTTGATTACAAAACCATTCAATCTCACAGTATTTCTGTTGGTACCTTCTTGTTCTCCTAAGGATTCTGTTAATAAACAGACCTTAAAGGACATTGGTTGCTAAAGTGAGATATCAATACTAATGCTCTCGAATATAGCTTAAATATGACCACTGACTTGCGGACGATGGCAAGTTTATATGTATTTGCGTCAGAGGCTGCTCAACAATAAGTTAGCAAACCATTCAATAATGGCCAAATAGAATCACACGGGTGCCAAAGCACTAGTAGTCTGTTTATAGCTAAGCTAAAAGATGTAGCATTTGAAGCAAAACTTGGCAAAAAAATCATGCTCATATAATATGTGTTACCGATCATCAATTTCTTCTACCTCCCCTGTCGTTTGATCGAAGTGTCTCTCAAAAATCATCCCGAAGAATTAAGAACTTGGCATCTCTAATTTTTCTTCTTCTATTGACTCGTTCTCAGCTTACATTATTTCCTTAGTGGAAAGCCATACTACTCCTTGGAACTGAAACCAACTATGCGAAAGCTTGACCCAAGATTCAGCTTTTCAATTGCATGTAAAGGAAAAGACAAGTCTGCTAAAAGATATAAACACTAAAAAAAGATCAGTTGAGTATTATTATATTATTGGTTGGCCGGCAACCATCATTTTCTATGAATGTAACGATTCAGTTTGTACTAGGGAAGTTGAGGCTGCTCCTTTTTTTTATTAGATAACAAACGTAGATTAAAGGGTAAGATATAAATCAGCTCTTACTGCCAGCCTTCAGCATTTTGGTTTCTCAAAAAAAAAAAAAAGAAAAAAAGAAAAAGGGGTCCCATTAATGGTTATAAGAGCATCTCCAATGGACTTTCTATTTTTCAAAATTCCCTAAATATAGAAAGTCAAATAGAATATTGCAACTCCAATGGGAAAAAATCGACTCCTCAAATATAGAAATGTTCTAAAAAATATGAAAAAATCCTCAAATTTGAGGATTTTTGAAATATTCCAAATTGACTTTCCAAATGAGAAAAATGGCTCTAAATTTTAATAAATATTTTGATTTATGCATAGCTCATTGAAGAAAACCAACATCAATTGTACCATCCATAGTTAGTATATAACTGCCTTTACATTTTCTGATATTTTGTTACCTCTTTTTCTTCTTACAAACTTACTCTACCAAACTTCCATTAACAAATTCACACTAAAAATGAGCCAAACACAAATCACAAACGACAACATTGTCAAATCAAGCGGTAGAGGCGAGGCCTTCAGCAAGGAAGAAGACGTAGCAATTTGCAAAGCTTGGGCGGCCATCAGCCTCAATGGTATCACTGGTGCAGACCAAAAATCCACTCAGTTATGGGATAGAATTTTTGACATGTACACAAGGGCCCAACCAAACACCAAGCGTTCTTTGAGCTCGCTACAAAAGAGATGGACAATCATCTCCAAGGAAGTCACCTTGTACTCTGGCTTCTACGGCCAAGCCGATCGAGAGGCTTCCAGTGGAACAAACGAAGTTGACAAAGTAAGCGTTTTTTTGTCCATGAATCACAGTTTGTCGTAATTAAACTACTTTAATCAGATTGCCTTGGCAACGAGATACTATTTAGCCAATACCAAGAGCAAGAAGTCGGATTGGACTTTTGGGCACTGCTATGACTATCTGAAGCGGTTGCCTAAATGGTCATCCAACATCGAGAAAAAAGCAAGAGAGGCCTCGGAAGCAAGAAAGGGAAAAAGGAAGGCTACTCATGTCGAAACTGAGACTCCTGAGGAAGAGAATCTTGAAGTCTTGGAAGTAGAGCAAGACCAAGTTGACGGGTTTGAAAGACCACGCGGTCGAAAGCAACAGAAGAAGCGGGAATTCGCTAGACGTGAAATCGAAGCCGCAGAAGAGAGGGTAGAAAAGCGGTTTGCTGAATGGAAGGATATTCATTCCCGCACCCAAGCTCTTCTTGAAAGGGGTACAATTATTACACTTCTTTCTTTGGACTCCTTTGCACCTGAGATGCAAAGTGATCCTGAAAGGGCCAATGCTATTAGGTCACTTCAGGCCGAATACTATGAAAGCCTGAAGAAAAATGTTGCATCTTCTTCTGAAAATGAACAATAAAAACCTTTTTTTTTAATTTTGTTGCTTCAACTTATAATCATAGCAAGTTTCTATAAGATCATTCTTTAGATCGTCATGAATAGTTTTGCTTTGAATTATTTGTATTTTACGCACTCTGGTAGTAGTGGTAGTCGAGGGTGACTCTTCTACAAAAGAAGGCAGCACGGAAGGATCAAAGTCCAAATCGGAGTTGCTGGATCTTCTTTCTTCTACAATCATGTTGTGGACGATAACACAAGCTTTCATTATCAAATGCTGATGATATTGGTCCCAGCTTCTAGCACCTTTGGTCAATATCTGAAACCTTCCCTGCAAAACACCAAAAGCGCGCTCAACATCTTTTCGTACTGCTTCTTGTCTAAAAGCAAAGTTGACAAGCTTTAATAGTAACAATGTAAGTTTTACAATGATATCAAACGCTTATTAAATTTGATACCTTACCTTTGGTGCATTTGCTGGTGGATCTGAAATGGTGCCAATTAAAGTAGCCCATGATGGATAGATGCCATCAACAAGATAGTATCCCATGTTGTATCGGCGGCCATTAGCTTTGAATACAACTGGGCTGTTTGTATCAGCAATCCAATCATCGAAAAGGGTTGAATTGCTAAGAATATTGAGGTCATTTAATGAACCTGGCGATCCAAAGTTGTGATGCCAGATCCACAAATCATATGAAGCAACCGCTTCAAGCACCATAGTTGCCTTGCCCTTTCTATTGAGATATTGCCCCTTCCAAGAGGAAAGGACAGTTCTTCCACTCCCAGTGCATGCAGTCGAGAGAGCCGAGCATCCCATGAAAGCCTCTCATCTCTCCCCAAGCAAGAAGTCTTTTCACATCATCACTGTTAGGCTTTCTGAGATACTCGTCCCCAAAGCTTTTGATTACGGCCTTGAGGAAGCGAACAAAGTAATCAGCAGAACTGCTCTCTGACATACCAAAGTACTCATCCATAGCATCAAAGTCGTTACCTTTGGCAAGCAAGCGGATACCAGAAGCAACTTTTTGTCTGGTAGATGCTCCTGGTAGACCTCGAGCATCCTTGAGTAAAGCAAACTTGGCATCTGCTTCCAGGACGCCAGCTTCTATCCTCAAAAAGAGCTCTTTGGACATTCTGAAGCGTCTTTTGGAACAATTCTTCAGTGTATCGGCAATCATTGTTGAAGTAATCTTCATTTAATCTCTGGTCAAGTTCGACTCTATCACGGCGGATGAACCTTCTCCCAAAAACAGATCCGGTTCTCTCTGTGCAATCTTCTTCAAATTGTACTTTTTCTTTCATTGATAATACTTGTTTCCAAATTAAGGAAGTCTTCACCTATAGCTAAACTCATGTTTAAGAGGTCGCTGTAGCTTTTAAGTTGTCGGTTATTCATTTTAAAGGTTTGACTGTATTTCGCTTATGAGTGGAAGGAAAAAGATTGTACAATTTCAAAATTGATCATTCAAATTTAGTCAGTCAGATTTGGAAAGTCCAGTTGGAATGAACAAAAATGAGGAATGCTATATTTAGTCGTTTCCTTTTTTGTAAATTATAGAAAGTCAGATTTAGAAAGTCCATTGGAGATGCTCTAACATTCTAGTTTTTAACTCTGCTTTGAATAAAAAAAAATGATAATGTTCCTCATCGGTAGCTATATAATCGGTAGTTTGCACCGTTCTTCCGTCAAACTCAAGATGGATAAGAGTATGTTTATCTGCTTTCCCAATAACTACCATCCTCATAAAAGGAATATACAGAAGAAATCAAACATTAGAAGATGTTTTATGACATATGAAAGCAAGAGCTTCAACAGTTTTACTCTGAACAACACCGTAGCCTGTATTATTCTATACCTAATCTGCTTGCATTTAAAACCGAAAGAAAAAGTAAGGCAAAGCGGCATACTTCAAAGATATATTAATCAGTTAAATCGATTTTTATACAACATATACATGAGTTTGCTGTGATGCCTGAAAAGAGAATTCAGACCAAATAGACAATCATATGCCAAACATCTAGGACAAGTAAGTGTGATAAGTCTGTTATACTCATGAAACAGTACTAACGTAATCTCACTTGGCGCCTCTCAAGCACCTATCTTTTTGAAAACTCGAAAAACGCAAAAAAAAAAAGAAACTGTCGACCGGCAAAACCGGTAAAGAAGAACCATATCAATATGAGAAACAATGCCTTGTCGACGACTCAGTTTCTTTAGTGATTTGAGATTGGCAAAGTAGTCATCACAACACAAAAACTTAAGAGGAACGAAAACAAAGAGCTCTTTTTGTATGAAATTGACAGCATCTTCTAATGTGATAAGCACGAAGTGTAGGAATCTTGACAAAGTTATTGATCAGAAAGACAAAATGGTTCGCTCCATCACAGAATACAACTGCGACTTAATTATGGGAGAAAGTTAAGTGCAACTCGAATTTGCAGTTGTTATTTCGGTGAAACTGTAAGTCAGCATCAGAATGCCAAGGTAATTGAAGACAGTTGGAGCTGTCAAAAAGTATGGCGGATTTGCTCAATAGTCTCATAATATGTAACAAAAACAACTGTAGCATCTCTACTGTGAAATTTATTTTGCTAGACTAGCTTCAAATGAAGAGCCAAACTACAATGACATACAGAAAGTACAAATCAAAAGGAAAAGAGTTTAGTTATTGACATTTGAGAAACCGTAGGCTGACTACAACATTTTGCCTAGCATATGAAAAATTGATAAAATGCATCAAGCAGTTAAGTTCGAAAATGTTAGGCTTGAAGCTATAGAAAAAAGTGTGAAGGGGACTAGGAGAGTAAGACGTTCCCAAGTTTTAATCGATATATAGGATACAGCTAAAAGTGTAACTAAAAAATTCAAAGCAGTGAAAAAAGATCAAAGTTAGAAATCTCGTTGTCTGATCTCGAAGAAGCAGCTATTGAGGCTGTGCAAGCTGAATCAAAGAACAAAGCAGCTGTATGCTTTTACAATATTCATCAAAAGGCTATGAGTCGACAGTAGAAGAAATAGCTTTTGTGAACGGGCATACCACATTCAATTGTCGATATAGTTCAGCGAATGTATTTCGATACAATTATCAAATTAAATTCGTTTCAATTTCTAGGCAGTTTAAGCTTACACAATTTTACGAAGCTTCAGGAAAAAAAGTGCGGAGTTTTCAAGTATTCAGTAAATCAAGACAAGTACATCTTTTGGAAATTTTTTTTTATCTCTCTCTCTTCTTCTCTTAAAAGGAACTTTGATGCAAAAAATGGCTAGCGCAGTCAGTTTCAAGCTACAGGCAGCCGAAAATTCTGCTTCCGAAATAGTTCGTAGAGGAACACTTCAGTTTTCCAGAAAGAATAGAACTATTCAAACACCAGCCTGTATGACATATACCCTTCGTGGCTCTGTGCCTCACCTTGTTGCAGATAACTTAAAGCTCTTGCCTGTAGAGATTGCACAGGTAACTTTGGAGCAATTGTAGGTCTTCTCGTGATTTGCAGGTCTTTGATGTATGTATTAAACTGATGCACTTTTCTCACTGACAGTTTAGAACAAAAGGAACCTTCTTCATTCAAATATCCTCATGGTATTCACAAATATCTTCACCTTGAAGTAAGCAACCTCGTTTTGGTGTTATAAAACAACAGAAAAAGAAATACGAGTTTCGAATTCTAAAATGATTTCAATAGAATTGCTTGATCTTTTGTGATATTCGCGATCCCCTCAAAATGTCACCTATATCCTTCAATACTGACAAATACTTATCTGTTGAAACCCATGGTGGTGTGCGTCAGGTTACACCTGATCTGTGGGGAAAAGCGATAAGTATCTATCGTCCTGATGTAGTAGCAGCTATGGCAGATGTTGTTACAGACACTGAAGCAAGAGCAAAGCGTATTAAGAGATCAGTTGACAGATCGCTTCGTTGGTTGGATGAAAATCTGATTAAAGCTAAGGTAGGCGGCATCAATTCAAGTGAAACTACCAAGTTCAAACAGAATGGCTGACAAAGAATAAAATTTAAAAGGAACTAGATATTCCTGTGTTTGCACATGTCATGGGCTACAACAATGTTGAAGAACGTAGTCGATCTGCTAGCGCTACAGCAGAGCGTGATGTACAAGGTACGCAAAGGAACAAAAATTTTTGTTTAGTTTTTTCTTTCTTATTTGGCTAATTGCAGTGATCAACAGGCTTCATCATTAATGTGTTGGATATGGACAAGAATGAACTAGGCAGACTAGTTCGAGCCTCGACCGATCAACTTCCCACAGAAAAACCTCGTATTGCTTATGGGCTAGCTACTCCTGAAGGCATTTTAGAGGGCGTCTCAAATGGTATTGACTTGTTTGATGGAAGCTATGCATACAAAGCCACCGAGAAAGGACGTGCTATCATTTTCAAATTCGGTGAAGATCTGAAGGAAGCAAAGAGAGATTCTGATCAGCCTAAAACATTGAACTTATGGGACAGCCAGTTGGCACAATCTTTTGATGTCCTTGACTCTACTTGTGGATGTGATGCTTGTTCTCGACCTCATTCCAAAGCCTACATCCATCATTTGTTAAATGCTCACGAAATGCTAGGTCCTCTCTTGCTGATGAGTCATAATGTCTACCAGTTAGATTATTTCATGAAGTCTATTCAAAAGAGTATTGAAAATGGTCGGTTTGAGCAAGATAAAGAAGCTTTTATGAAGCACTATAATCATTTGAAAGAAGGAGATGGTATAAAAGACCATGAAGACGAGCTGGATACTGAATGCCTAGGTGTCCATTTGAAGAAAAAAAGAACTTTGTTACTTTAAGATACAATGTACATAGCAAATTAGATTTTTTTTTTGCCTTATTTTTTTTTAATTTATTAAACAAAGTTTTCAGTTATCTTCCATCCAATATCTTTGCTAGCATAAAATGGAACCACAACACCCAATTCAGCATCTGTGCTTGAAATTTGGTAGCCTTGGGGAACAACTACATTAGATTCTTTCACTAATGTAACCTTTTTATCTTCAAAGCCGGGCTTTTGAGAGAGACCATAAAACTTTCTACCAAAATGACAGGCAAAGTTCTCCAGTTTGTCTAAGCAATCAATTTCTTCAAAAATCTTGGCTAAATAAGGGAGAACTAAGGGACTGGTAAAGACACCAGCATTGGATCGAGGGCCCTCTTTAGTAGCAATAGGGTGAGGAGCAGAATCAGTGCCTAAGAAGAAACGAGGATGACCCTCTCTGACAACATCTCTTAAGGCATCGCGATCATGGGGAAACTTAGCAACAGGCTTACAGAAATGATGAGCTTGGCCAGCCCAATCATCTACAATGAGCTGCAAATGGTGCACGGTGATTGTACATCCAACATTGTCGCCTAACCGCTTTACCATATCAACAGCAGCTTTTGTAGTGGCGTGCTCCAATACGATCTTCAAGTTAGGAAACGCATGATGAATCTTTTCAAGCTCGGGTAAGAATCTTTCTTCAGCATTCATTACACATATATCTTTGCTGGCGTCACTAGGAATCTCACCATGCAAGTTGAGAACAAGTCCTTCTTCTTCCATAGCTTTGAATACATGATAATACAGTTCGTAGTTTTCAATGCCACTATCAGAGTTGGTGGTCACACCACGGGGATATGATTTAACACCTGCAATACCAGCCTTTGAAGCCTTACGGACTTCTTCTACAGTAAGTTCAGGCGAAAGATATAGAGTCATGTAAAAGGTGACATCGGGAGCAAGTGCTTCAAGCTCAGATTTGTACTTGAGTGCTTGCTCTGTGTTTTTGATAGGTGGTTGTAGGTTTGGCTATTGCTTGTGAGCAAGTTGTTGTAAAAACCAATTCCGTTATGCTTACCATGATATAAGCAAGAGAGACACCACCCTCCTCAACCTTGGGAGTCACCATGCGCATCATGTCGCCCTGGCGAAGATGCAAATGAAAATCGCAAGCTGGGGGAAGAGTAATAGTGTTGATAGACATTTTTTGGGTGAAATAGAAGATAAAAAAGAGAGAGAGATTGAGATGGATAGATCGACTTTATGACAAAGCGACACGCCTCGGAGTATAAACATGTTGCTCATATCTATTCTTTTTTTAATTTCAGATTAAAACTTTAGATCAGTTGAACATGTCTGTCGCCACTGACTAGTACAAACGGTGGTTGAACTCTACCTTATGAGTAGATTGCAGCCATTAATGCAACGGAAATAAACACAGTGAGAATGTTTTATCTCTCTAAATAGCAACAAGTACTATATTCTTTTCTTCTATCAAGGTGTTTAACGCAATATCCTCTCTTAGAAACAACTGACTGCCTTTAGATCTAGTATTCAGCGCTCTGCAAGTAGGCACAAATTCTATTACTTGATGTTTTTGTCGATAAGTGTATTGTTTTGATAAAGTTTGATTTGTTTTATTAGTTTACTAACGCTTGATGTTTTCAAAACCTGAGAACCCGATGCAGTCACTCTATGGCATAACTAAAGCATAGCTAATTGTATGTCGTCTATATATATATATATAAAAAGATAATCTAAGCTTTGTGAAGAGAATAAACCAGTTGTTGTTTTTTCCCTATAGTCTCTGCATTCATGTGGTCTTTCAAGTAAGGCTTTTCTAAGATAGACACTATACGCTTCGTCTCGCTTTCAGACAAGTTGATGAAAGTCAAGGTGCGCTCAAGAAACAATATGGCTGTTCTGACAGTCATATCACTCGGAAGCCCATCCGCTTCATTGATCAAACGCTTTTTGTCTAGTTTCAAGGTCAATGCTTCCAACAAGATTTCAGGTGATGGCAATCGATTAGCCAAAAGCGTGAGGATAGCATAAACTCGTTCTTGAATGTCAGTCTGATTTTCAGCAGTAGCAAATACTTGAAACAGGCATTGCATCAGTTTTTTTATACTTCTCACCAAGTCATCTACTGCCGCATATTCTAGCAGCAATTTAAGAGAGCAGAGACCAGTTTCCTGTCTAATTTGTACAAAACTAGTGCTTTGTTCTATCAGGTAAACAACACTTTTGTCATAGCACATATGTACTAGATGTTGAAGTCCTTTCAAGAGATGAAAGTTTAGGAAAATGCCAATCACAAAAAAGAAAGTTTTGTTCAGTATAACTTACCTATCTTTTCTGTTTCTTTCTCATCAGCAGGGAATGCATCAAGTACACCAGCATCAACCAAATCCTGTGTGCAACTCAAGCCCACTTTCAATAGGCTGTTTTTGCACGTTATCTGTACTGTAGACAATTCGTTCAATGTACCAGAGAGGATGACTGGCAAAATGAGTTCGCCATATTGATATCTACTACGTGGATCCCATTCGCAAAGTAATTTGCCAAGCATGGAGAATAAGCTGTCAAGAACCAAAACAGAAGTGTCATAGACAAGATTAGGTATGATGGGTTGTCGATCTAAAACTGGCTCATATTCAAACAGTATATGCAGTCCTTTGGGTGATGCCATTAAGACTGCGCCTAATGTCTAATATTTTTCGCAAATGAAAGGTATGTATATATAATTAGTAATACGTTTCTAAATAGCCAAAAGCATTTTGACTGTTCCCTCCTTTATTCTTTACCTTAATACCTGCTGCTCGAACAGAATTATGTTTATGAATTAAAAGAGGAATGATAATCCGAACCATTCTCTCACAAGCATAATCAGTGTACTTGGGATATTGGACGGCGTATAAAACAACCAAATTAGCCATCTGCTTCTGTACGTCAGCGAACTTATCCAAAACAGCAATCTCTACAATGTCCATCCACAATTCACTTTGATCCGTGCTTATGTTTTCATCCATCTTTGTGATTAGCTTCATGCATAACTCAGCCCAAATCACTCGAATTTCTTCTGTTTCTTCTTTCCGTAATCGTTCTTTGATTGCTGAAAGTAATTTGCAGACTATATCTTCAGTAATCTGGCCTCTTTGGCAGTTACAGACCAAGCTAAAATTGATGTTTGGAGTTGAATATTGCAATTTTTCGGACAGTATTCGATGTTTTTCTTTACCTGTTCAAGACATTAACTGTTTGCTCTCGCACACTCTCTATTTCGCTTTCAGTTGAGACCAGTAGATCATTTAGTAGATGTGCAAGCAATTCTGCAGAAATTATCGAAGCATCTTGGCATGCTTTGATTTTCTGTGTTTCTTTCTTCACAGCTTCAATGGCTCGTCGCTTGACAGGTCTATCTCGAGTGCTTGTGTCGGATAATGTAGAAAGGTGTGGATTAAGCGACTACAAGAGCAAGTCCATCATATCTGTGTTGGTTTCATAGTGCGAAGGTTCTTTCAGTCTTCACTTACTTCAACAAGATTCGTAGTAAAGGTTGACATAGTAGAAAAAAAAGAAAAAATTTACTTTAAAGTGAGAGAAAAACTTGCGGAGCAGCAATTATTTATGCAACCACTAACGAAGCCTTTTTTAATGAGAAAACGCTTTGTCTGCTCTACTGGGGGGGGGGGGAAGACAGATGATATTGTACTTATAGGTTGGAATGCGTCATAGTATCGAACAGAAGGACAACTGATTAAAACAAACAAACATTCGTTTTTACTCACATTGAACCAATGCACGTATTCATATGACAACTTGCTCCAAGTCCGGTATTATTTGGAAATGAAATAGGAGTCCGGTCTAAAAAGAAAAAGCAAGCAGAGGGAAAAAGGTAAAGATAAGTCCGGTTTAATTGAGATGATAGAAGATAAAGAATAAAACTACAAGAATAGACAACAAAAGTAACCGCCTTGCTTAGAAGCAGCCAAAGTACATATAAATATGCCCTTAGGCGCTACCTTATCCCCATATAGATAAATGAGGTCATAGGAATAAAGCCTTTCATAAGCGACTTTTTCCTTAAAGGTTAAATTTGCGCTTTTCAAAAAAAAAAAGAGAAAAGAAAATGGGAGATGATTAGGAGAGGGGCCAAAAAAAAAAATAATAGTTTGAAACGGTTATTACCATTTATTTTTCCTTCTTTTTTCTCTCCTTCTCTCTCTTTATTTTTCTTGAGAAAAAAATGACTACTACTGATAATACACTTGATAGCGTTCCTGCTGACCAACAAGGCAACTTCTCTTCCTTCTTGAAGACTTTGGCTTCTTTTACTGGTGACCTCTCAAGCTTGACCTGTCCTTCTTTCTTGTTGGCACCTATCTCCTTGTTGGAGTATTCGTAAGTGATTTTGATGTTTAAGAAATTTGTTAATTTTTAATCGAAACAATTACTCTTTTAGCTCTTTTTGGGCTGATCAACCTGCTCTTGTAAGTAAAATAAATAGCTGAATCATGAAAAAAAAAAAGGAGGAAAGCGCGCAAAACCAACTCTATCGACTCTTTTTTGTAGTTCAGTGCAATTGGAAAGTCAGATAATGCTGAAGAACGCTTCTATGCAGCTATGAAATGGTTTATTTCTTCTCTGAATGGATCCTTCTCCAGCCGTGTACCTAAAGGTGAATGGGAAAAGAAGCCCTTTAATCCTATTCTTGGCGAACAGTTCCTTTGCGAATGGGAGGATAAGACACGCATTGTTTGCGAGCAAGTCTCACACCACCCCCCTGTATCAGGCTTCCATATTGAAAACAAAGAAGCAGGTGTTGTCTTGAATGGACATGATGGTCAAAAGACTCGCTTTTCAGGTACACAAATGTTAGTAGATCAGATAGGCTACTGTACCCTCAAGCTTACCCAACGTGACGAAACCTACTTGTTCACATTGCCTTCTGTTTCTGTAAACGGTATTTGGTATGCCGGTAAAGTTTACATCTACTGATAAACTTTATTATAAGTAAACTAATATCCACTCTTTAGCACCCTATGTTGAACTCTACGGTACCTCATTTGTTCATTCCTCAAGTGGATACTTTGCTTCTATTGAATATACTACAAAGGGCTGGATTTCTGGTGAAGTTCATCATTTCAAGGCCACTATCACACATGATTCACTTTCAACACCTACTGTGATTGAAGGTCAATGGACCGGCAAATCTACAATCACTAAAAACAAGAAGACAGAACCATTCCTTGACTTGACTACACTTGAAAAGCCTAAGCCAAGTGTAAAGGCTGTTGAAGAACAAGGCGAATTAGAATCTCGTCGTGTATGGCAAAAGGTATCTGAAGCACTCAAGACAGGAGATTACGCCGCTGCTTCTGCAGAGAAATCAGCTATTGAAAACCATCAACGCGCTCTCCGTAAGGAACGTGAGACTGACAATGAAAAGTGGACTCCTGCTTATTTCGATTCTGTTTCTGGAGAAGAGATTTATGGTGACTTGAGAGAAAAGATTATCGCCAAAGCTGATTCTAAGTTTATAGACACAATGGGTGAAGGTGGCTGGAAATACAAGGATGCTTAATAAAGCCATGCTTTTCTATCCCTTGATTTCGTATTGTTATATTTTTTAATACCTGAAATACAATAAACTTTTATGATTTTTTTCTTTTTTTTTTCTCTCTCCTTAAAAAATAAGCTATGGCAAATAAGAAGAAGCAAAGTGTAAAGAGGCAAAAGACACTGTTGAATTTTTTTACTGTGAGAGACGCCAATGAACCAGTACAAACGACCAGTTTCTCCAGTAACGAGCTTAATAAGCCTGAATCTGTGTTATACGATGAAGCAGAGTAAAAGATCTCGGATCTAAACTAAAGATCTCAGCTCTAACTATTTTTCTGTTCTCAAAAGAAAACCCAGCACTCATGGAAAGGAAGGAGTTTTGGTTATTGGTTCAAGTGAAGAAGCAGACACTTCAAAAAGAGTTAAAAAACGATCAAGAAAGCATATTATCGAAAACAGCGAAGACAGCGAAGAAGAGGAAGAAATCTTGCACAATAGCCGACAAAAGAAGATAAAAAGACGTATTATCGAAAGTGACGAAGATGAAACATTGAACCCCATAAGACCGACCAGTAAGTTAATACTGCCTCAGCCTTAACGAGAGAAAGAAATTGAACACCCTTTCCTAAGCATTGTCTTCAAGCGACATTGAAGACGATTTAGAATTTCTTGATAAGTCGGGTAATTAATACTTATACACACAATGCTTAAGTATGTGTAGACTGATGTTTACTTAGATATCTTGAAGGAGAGGACACGTGGGAAACAAGTGTCACGGTTTTCCGAGGCACTTAGCAGATTAAAAGGTACAGTTCTTACATTAATGAACACTTGCTGACTTGTAAAAACAGATCGCAAGTCAAGACTGGCACAATACGATAGAGGCGAAAGAGGTCCCATTGAGGAATTTGCAGTCGATAGTAGTGAGGAGGAGACTGAAGATGATGATAGTGATGAGAATGAAGATGATGATAGTGATGAGAATGAAGATGATGATAGCGATAATGGGTTTGTAGTGGATGACGATGTCATTGACGGCTTCAGAGTAGAAAATTCCAAAACCATGATGGAACTTCCACGTAAATTACACAATTCAAAAGGGGTGGCGGAATCAAGTGATGAAACCGACTGACTTTATTGTTGTGTTTAGCGGAGTTCAGTAAAACCAGAATATTGTCTTTTAAGCGACAGCTAATGGCTTACATTGAATATCTAGTGGAGTTAGTAGTGAACCCTGTTTTCGACCCTAGTAAGTATAGAAAGACGGAGAGAGACAACGGATGCCCCGGAGAAAAATAATTACTAAATAGGTACACGTATTCGATAGCAAGTACCGCCCGATATTGTTTAGCAAAAGAGGCTGTAACAAGAAGAGTACAAGCTTATAGAGACTCTATGGTTACAAGTGATGTGTGGCTTTCCTCATTTAAGGTAAAAAAGAAAGAAATCTTATTGTTTGAAACAATAAACAACACATGATCAAAGAAACAGAGAGAGAGAGAGAATGCTAATGTACAAATTTAGGAAGCATTAGATAAATACTCAAAATGGGAGGAAATTAAAGAGCCAGTCTATGACATAGACATCAAGTGCGAAGCATGCAGAACAAACAAACCAGCCAGCATGAAAATCGCCTTGAGTGATATGAATGGTCAGGGCAATCAAGAGATCTTCTACCTTGGAAGCGAATGCTGCAGAAAGGGCCAGATGTATCATCACTTCAAGCACTTTGCGTCACATATGTTTTTGAAAGTAAAAACCATCGTAGATGACATACGCAGCAAACACCGCGGACTGCAGGAGCCAAATGCCATTTACACGCAAATGCTTAGAGAAGGTTACATTAGAAAGGTAAATGCTCATGTGTCTTTTTTTGTACATATTCTAAAAAAGAAGATTATCTAGTTGACAAAGGATGTTCGGAAATCTCTTAACGACATTGTCAAGCTATACAATTTAAAAGGACATCGATCAAGAATTGAGGACAGTAGTAGTAGCAGTGAAGAAGAACTTTAAAGAAACAAAAAAAAGTCAGATTGCGATGAAACACATATAATTTATTTTCGAGTTAACAATTAAGGTAGCTTTAAGTTATATTTGGTAATTTTTGTTATTTTTGTGTTCCCCACTCACTCTTTTTTTTTCTTTCTTTCTTCCCTTTAAGGCAGAATAGGCTACACCTGATCTCAGCTATTATATATATTTGCATTTACTTGAATTCAAAGATTCACTTTTATCTTCTCTCCTTTTTTTTTGTTTCTTTCCTTTTTTTCTTTTGTGTGTTGCATTAATCTATCTTAAGAAAAATGGGGGCAAAACCCAGTAAACAGAGCGATGAATATTCGCAAACGCTTCAAACTAACCCTTTGCTTCGTAAAAAGAAGCACAATTTCAGAGCAGCTCTGAATAGAAAGAAAAAAGTAAATGTACCTTCTTCGCCACTATCACATACTTCCGTAATACCAACAGCTCCAACAATAACAATAAATAGCCATGCAACTCCGCCATCTTGTACAACAAATAAATATGAAGAGTCCACTCATTTGAACAATGAAAAAAAACCACTTTCCAATCAAAGCAGTATAAGTACAGCGAGTCGTCAAAGTAATCATGCTTCACCTTACGATTCTGCAAGATCGAAGAAGTCAAAGAGATCGCGGCTTCTCTCTGCAGCAAGCAACAACAATACAGCACTCAAGCATCTATCTATTATCAGTAACAATACAATAGCAAGTTCAGATTATGTTGGTTTTTATTCGGACAAAAGCAACATTAGTAGCACGGCCTGGACAGTACTCTCAAACGATCCATTCTCACAAATTGAAGCAAGCGCGTCTGCATTTACTGAAATCACAGACCATTCAACTATTTCCAGAAAATCGCTCTACAATGTAGCTGGACCATCTACTTCGCCGCCTTCTTATTATAATACCAAATTCAACAACACAAGCAGCATCATACAGAACAACGCTGGTCCAGCGCCTGTCCTGACACAAGACATCCTTTCACAACTCAAACAACATCCTAGCCAATCATATCGCATTATTCAAGAATCATACCAACATGCACAACAACAGAACGATCCCTTTGACTGGACTCAGTTTTATCACGCTATTCACCAATATAGTAAAATTGCCGATGCTTCAAACAAGAGCATTGCAATTGTTTATTTAGCCAAATGTCTTATATTTGGTTTTGGTGTAAATCAAGATATTGAACGTGGTTTTAATTTACTTCATTCACATCCATCATGTGAGACAAACTATGCACTCGGCCGCTGTTATCTTGACGGTGTGCCTTCTCCTGACAACAAAAGAATTGATAGTATAGCTGCTTTCGAATACTTTAAAGTGGCAAGCGAATATACGCCTACAAACGATTCCATCTTGAACACGGTCGCAGAAGCTCAATGCATCTTGGCTCGTATGCTTTTCCAAGGTGAAGGTGTGACTCAGAATACTGAAGAAGCCCTCAAATACCTCATGATGAGCGCTAGTAATGATAACATGTAACTATCTTATTTTTTCCCTTGCTCCTAATCTAAATGAATTTTGCCCTTTTAGGTACGCACAATTCTTAGTAGGTGTTCATTATGAGAGAGGAATCGATGTGACACAGGATCTAGAAAAGGCAAGGCACTATTATGGAAAGAGTGCAGAAGGAGGCTTTCCTGATGCGCAAGCTGCATTGGGAAGTAGACTGGTAGCTGAACAAAATTACACAGAAGGAATTGAATGGCTTGAAAAAGCAATACAGATGGTGAGTTAAATCATTCAATCCTTGATTCCTGTCTAGAGCATTAACTAATCTTGTTCTATTTCACTCTTAAAAAGGGAAATTCTCGTGCACATGTTCAGCTTGGCATACTTTATGATAAAGGTGAAGGCGTTGAACAATGTAATGATATGGCATTACTTCATTACAAAGCAGCAGTTGAGAGCAATAATTATGCAGCCCAGTATATACTTGGTCTCGTTTATTATTTTGGTCGACTTGGAAGACAGAAAAATCACAAAGAAGCCATTCGCCTCATTAAGCAGTCCGCTATGGCTGGTTTGCCCTATGCACAGCGTGTACTTGGTCAACTGTATCAACAAGGAAGCATTGTGTCGTCACAGGATGCAGGCTCTAATGTAGACTCTCGACTTCGTACAAAGAGAAATGAACGTGAAGCTATTCGATGGTACAAACGTGCAGCTACAGGTAAAGATGTAGCAGCTATGGCAATTCTTGGCAAATGTCATGAACAAGGAGTAGGCGTCGAAATGGATTTAGAAAAGGCGCTTGCTTTCTATACCAAGGCAGCTGAAGTAGACAGTCCATATGTATATAACATTTTGATCGATCAAGCCATCTTATTACAAAAAATGGCTCGTCATACAGAAGCTTTCGATTTGTATTCTAGAGTTCTGAGCGCTGAACATTTTGAAAAGCACAGACAACCAATTCAAACAGCTCGATTGTCTGTGGCACGTTATCATCTATGCCGTGACATCGAAGGCGTACCTTATGATCCTCTGTTAGCTCACACCATGCTTCTTGATTTGATTGAAGAAACAGGCGATTCACAAGCTCATTACTGGCTAGGATCAATTTACGACGAAGGTATCCCTGGCCTTTTTGAGATTGACCGTCAGAAGGCGTTTCATCACTTTACAATTGCTGCAGAAGGTGGTGACAATGATGCTACTTTTTTGGTAATGTTATGCATCCATGTAAAAACATTTGCCTATTGCATCTGAAGACATTAACCTCCTTTGCAAAATATTATTCAAGGTTGCTTACATGATGTCGAATCATATAATACCTGATAAAGGGCCAGCAGATGCATTTCCTTGGTATCAGAAAGCTGCAGTTAACGGACATCCTATGTCAATGCACTCCTTGGGTCTTTGCTTTTATAAAGGAATCGGTCAGTTGGATGACAAGCCTGAGTTAGATACTGCATTAGAATGGTTCGAAAAAGCTGCACGTTATGGCGTTGTACAATCTGTGCCTTACATGGCACGCATCTATCTTCAGCTAATGATATCTCATGTGAACGATCCTCAACAAAACCAGCAATTTTTATCCAAAGCTATACAATGCCTCAAAAGAGCTACAGAAAACAATGATACTTATGCTCAACGAGAACTAGGAAAGATTTATTTGACAGGCCATGGATTGCCTGTAGATCATGTAGTAGCTGTTGAATTGCTTGGTAAAGCTGCATCTAAGAATGATGCTGAGGCAATTACTTTCTTAGGTGATTGCTATCACAAAGGCACTGGAATAGAAAAAGATTTAGAAAAAGCCATTGAATGCTACTTGCATGCTGCAGAATTAGGTTATCCATTGTAAGTATTTTTTTTAGCTCAATGCAGCACTTCAGCTTTGATAAAAAAAAGAAAAAGACCCGTATACTGCGGACAAGAAGAGCATTCATTGATATTTTCTCTTTAGTGCTTATTCAGCTGCTGCCGAGTTGTATTATGAAGTTGGCGATATGGAGCATGCTTATGATTACTATTTATTTGCTTCAAAACAAACCAAGATTGTACACAACAACATAGGCAAAACAGCTCGCATGATGGTTGCAAGGTTGTCACTTGGTTATATTCCACCTGCTCAAGCAAACCCCTTACTCCTTCAAGCGCTTTTGGCTTCTAAAAAGACGATATCTGAACAAAGTGCGTTTGGGATGCTATTGACCTTGGCGACTCAAGATTGTTTCCCCCAAGCATACCAACCCCTAGGCTGTTGCTTTCTTCATGGTAAAGGCACTTCAATCGACCCAGAACAAGCAGTCTCATGGTTTAAAAAATCGGCGGAAGAGTTGAATGATAGTATTGCTTACTTCAATTTGGCTGATATCTTTGGTAGTGGGCTTGTCTCTGGTATTTCTGTGGACATTACATTGGCACTGGCGTATTTGAGAAAAAGTGCAGATTTGGGCTACACTGAAGCTCAATTCCGTATGGGCATTGTTTACTTACAAGGAGAATATGGTGTTCGAGTAGATGAACGGGCTGCAGCAAATTTCTTTAAACTTTCGGCCTCCAAATCGCATGCAGAAAGTGTATGGATGTTGTCTCAAATGTCAAGCATGATTGGCGAACATGAGTTAGAATTACAGTACCAAAAGCAAGCTGCATCTCTTGGTCATGTGCTTTCTATGCGAGTGCTAGGCCAACGATTCTTAAAGCAGTTGGACGCTTCTTTTTTAAATAATGCTATGCAACACGAATATTTAGATGAAGCGCTCAAATATCTGCATATGGCTGGTGAATCTGGCGATATACAATCTCTTATTCTTCTTGGTAAAACATACAACAATTGCCTCAACACAAAGATCAAATTCTCTACATCGCATCATTTCCCTACTCCTGATGACAGTGATGATGAGGGCGAGTCAAGATTTCAAAGTGAAGAAGATGAAAAAAACTTGGCTATCGAATGCTTCGAAAAGGCTTCTAATTTAGGCAGTATCGATGCTACAGTATATGCTGCAGAAGCATGGTACGAGCAAAAGCAATTTGCAGCTGCATTAGAGTACTTTAAGAAAGCAGCCAATCAGGGTAGCGTTCTTGCACGTTTCTTCTGTGCGCGCTATTATATCGAGGGCTACGGTGGTAGTCCGCTTGATCCAGAAAAAGGATTTCAAGTACGTTACGGAAACTATAATGTTGTTTGTGTTTGTCACATACTGATAATGCTACTTATAGGAATTACTGATTTGTGCCAACGAATTAAGCTGTATTCATGCTTATAATGCTATAGGCCAATGTTACGAAAATGGAATTGGTACTTCAAAGGATGATCAACTTGCCTTTGAATGGTATATTCGAGCAGCAGAAACTACTCACGATGCAGAAGCCTACTACCGCATTGCTGTTATGTATGCTCAACAACGAATTTCAACACACAATCATCATCACTTAGAAGCTTGCAAGTACTTTAATTTGGCTATCAATATCACTCCAAACAACCATGGAGAATCGTGTTATCAGTTGGGGCTCTATTATCTTCATGGTATTCAAGAAGGTGATGCATATGTGCTTTTACCTGATACCTGCTTAGCTATTGAGTACCTTCATACTGCAGCTGATCTGGGTATTCGGGAGGCTATGTATCAATTAGGTACGCTTTTTTTAAATGACGACTATTCAGTTGAAGAGCAAGAAGAAGCTGTATCTTTACTACAACGTGCTGCTGACTTGGGCTTAAGAGAAGCACAGTTTGAGCTTGGTTTACTCTACCATCAAGGCAAGGAAATATATTTGTCCAAGAACAATCAACATTATAATGACAGTCGAGGTCAAGCAAAAGAGGAAGAAGGATACAATCTGCTCCCTCAAGATTTCGAAAGAGCTTACGATCTGTTCTGCAGGTCTGCATCACAAAAACATCCTACTGCCACTTATTATTTAGGAGTCTACCACCAACATGGCATTTTTGTGGCTCCTGATCTGACTATTGCGCTAGAACAATACGAATCTGCAATAGATCTTTTCAATCTCTATGAAATAATACCTAACCGCTGGCAAGCTGAATTTAACCTGGCTAGCATTCTTCACCAAGATCTACAAAGTCGAGCTCGTGCTTATGAACTTTTTCAAGCTGCAAACTTCCATGCGCCTTTAGAATCCCAATTTTTGCCCCAAATCATGATTGCTCGGTATCATCTCTATGGATGGGCGAATGTTGCTATACAAACAAAAGACGCAGTGGCTGCTTTGATCCGGTTTGCTCAAGATGAGAAAATTGGATGCCGCGTCTATCTTGATTTAGCTCAATGTTTTGAGCACGGAATTGGTGTAGAGAAAGATCTAGTTCAAGCTTTCCATTGGTATGGTGAAATAATTAGCAGATCCCACGCAATAGAGCAACAACAAGACCCGATGCTTTTTGATGAAGAATTTGAAGAGCAAGAAGCCACCGCTATGTTTAAGCTTGCTGAGTTTTATCGCAAAGGCATGATTGTCCAAAAAGACACATCAAAGGCAGACAACCTGTATAGGCTTGCTGCACAAAAAGGCTCTTCTGCAGCACAAGAATACCTCTCCATTTTGCTTCAAGAAACAACTTTGTCTGATTAATTTTATTTATTTTCCTACCTATGTTACCAGTAATTCACTTCTATCTATCTCTGTAAATATCTTCATATATTATCTACTCGATCTTTAAAAAAAAAAGAAAAAACAAACCATAAAAAAAGCAATATGTGATTGATTTATGTTCTTTTCTGGATTGAATCAATAAAGAAAAAGAACTTTGTACATGTTACAAAAAAGACTTTTTAATATATTGTAAGTGCATGCAAATATTTTTTAAAGCCTCATTTAAGCTCTTTCTTATTTTTGGGCTTCTTCTGTCAAAAGAGGTCTAGAAATTACTCAGAGTGCAAGAGAACATATTCTCTAGTACTATTGCCAAATTTGAGGACATCCTTAGCTCTTAATTCGACGAAACGAGTAGGTGGGATCTGGTCTCCATTCAGAAAGGTGCCATTTGTTGCTTCTAAATCAATAAGAAATGGCCTGTGATACCTAGTTAGATTGCGTCAAATAAATCAAAAAGACAACACTTACTTGACGACTTTTATTGGTTTTCCGTCTTGCTGCTTTTCAGATACTTCTCTATATTGCAGGACAGCATGTTGCTTTGAGCAAGAAGGATGATCTACTGGGACATCCACTACCTATAAAACGAAGAGAATTAAATCTCTTGCTTCGATATCCTTCACAAAATCAAACTACCGTTCTGTCGCGCCCAATAAGATATGAGCTTTGTCTATGAATATGCAATAAATCTAAATCAAAATTAGAAACAAGCAACAAGAACATCTATACTTTGCCATACCTATCTGCTCATTGCCTTTAAACACATAGAGCCTCCATTTCTGAGATGGCTTTGCAGCTTCAGGGGGCTCGTTGTACTTTAATTCGACACCTTTAACTGTATTTGTTTCTGCTGCAAGTTTTCCTGAAAGTGCAAAATTGGGCTGTTCCTTTGGCGCTGGCTCTTCTTCTACTCTTTGGTTATCCTCTGGTCTTCCCCATTCAAACTTTCTATTTCCCCTTTCTCCTCTTTGCTTATTGTTATTGCCTTGCTCGTTGTGTCTACGGTTGGGAGAGCGAGGTCTTCGAGTTGAGCGATCATCGTGCTCGTGTATCCTTCTAGGCGATCTTGATCTTCTATGTCTATAAGGTGAACGAGAACGGGAACGGGACTGAGATCTGTTGCGAAATCTGGTTTGTCGTGATGGTGAACTCATAGAACACAACGTAGAAAGATAGTGTAATAAAAAAAGAAAAATTGTGGAATACAGACATATTCAGAAAGATTCTCCCGCTCTGGTTTTTACATTTTATGAACTGGTAGCTCCGTAGTTTCCAATCACAGGAATGATGATGAAGGCAAAATCTTGTTCGATTATGATAATCTAGTTAATACATTTCTATTCTATGTAACGTACATTGCGCTTTATGGAAAGTTTTAGAGAAAAAGCTCTCTTCAAGAAACATTTTCTAGAACAATTCTATCTTGTCTCCCGGTAAGACTGAAAGTTTATTTTCACTAGTATGCTACAAACCCAACCTTCGTCGTGGCAATAAAACTGGCACCTTAACTACGTTTTGGTTAATTTTGCCTACTTTTATTGTGATTTAGTAAGCTACTCTTTACAAAATGCTAGTTTGTCTTAATTTTATATGCGTAAGATGCAGTTCGTGATTACATGATTATTATTGCTTGTCGTACCTAAAGCAATCCTTGTTGACTCGACTCCAACTTCCAATGTGGTACATGCTCTCTGAGCCACGCTTTATTTTCCTTTAAATATAATAAAAAAAATAATAAATACCCTTTTCCCTTATATCTTTCTAAGCCGCGCACCGTGGAGAACTATGACTGATAACACTCCAAATGATACATCTCCCCAAGAACAACCAATCATGTTCACAAAAGAACAGGCCTTCGAGCTCTTCAAAGAATGGCAGCAACAGTCCCGCCAAGACCGCGAAACAGCATCTAATGCACGAGATTTACCCCTTGACATCCAAACAATCCTGGACGAAACCCCCACTCCAGAGCTTAATCAGAATATACAGCAATACAAACGACAAATTCAACACTACTACCATGAAGAATGGACCCGGGGAGAAACTACCAACAAAGAGTTTATCCAACGACTTAAACATCACCCAATGGATGCCTATCAAATGGTCACCAATACATACAAGCATGCGGACCACTGCCGCCTTACAGCCAGAGCAGCAACAGAATTATATGAACAACAACTTCTCCTGTTCAACAACCAGACTTCGCTCAACCATGACGAAGTACAAGCACTTTTGGGGACGGTCATTGAAGGTGCCAAACGTCTGGCTATCCTATCATGGATCGCAGCAAAAAATTATGATGAAGATGCCAGAGACATTACATACAAAGCAATTAGACCACCTCCAGGTCTCCAGATACAAGGGCGCCGCAGTGATGCTTCAGGTAAGAAAGAAGCCTTTGACCAAGATTTCATGGAACAGTACAACGAGAGACGATTCCAGCAAAGCCTCTTGCGAGCAGCAGCCCACCCACAAACCTCCTCCAGAGGTAGATACAACAATCACAGAGGAGGAAATGGACATCAGCATTTTGGAGGACGGGGCCGAGGTGGGGCCCCAAGATTCTTCGACAACCACAACAAACCAACCTTCAGCCATTCCCCAAAGTATCACCAACACAACAACAACAGCAACAACCACAACAACAACAACAACAACAACACACCCCAATAACGCAACTAAGTGTAACTTCCAACCTTCTACCAGTTCCACCAAATACATTGCAGTACCACCTCCCACTACCATCTACAACATTACCAACACAACCGATACAACCGACACAACCGATACAACCGACAGCACCTTTTCAACAACTTCAACATTCATCTCATCATTACACAGTAACCCAGGATGGAATCCTTCCTGGGGGCAGACTCCAACACTTTCAACACAATTGGACACAAATCACCTCCCACCAATGGCCGATTTCAGTAGTTTCACAAGGTTTTCAAATTCAATGGGCTCACAAGCCGATGCCTTGGAAACCCTCACACATGTCTTTAAACGCAATCGAAACGGAAGCTGTTTCAGCAGCGGTAGAGAAGTTCCTTACAGCAGGAATTATCGAAACCTCTCCTTCCCAAAGCAAAAACTTTCTATCAAATTTTTTCACAATAAAAGAACCCAACAAACGACGACCCATTTTGGACTGTCAAAAGTTGAACAAATTTGTGCAATGCAACCATTTCAAAATGGAAGGAATTCCCGCTTTAAGAGACATATTAGAAAAAGACGACCTCATGTGCAAGATCGATCTAAAAGACGCATATGTCGTTGTACCAATTCACCAACAATCTCGTCAATTCCTCACTTTTCAACATCAAGGGACGGTGTATCAATACAAAACTCTCGCATTCGGTCTCAGCGTTGCTCCGAGAGTGTTCAGCAAGTTAATGCGCTTTGCTCTGGAACCCCTACGAAAGCAAGGAGTTCGTCTGGTATATTATTTAGACGACATTTGTCTTCTAGAAAAACATCCAAAAAGACTAATGGAGCTAACAACTCGAGTGATATCGCATTTAGAGCGACTAGGTTTCCTAATCAACAGGGAAAAAAGTGTCTTTACACCGTCAAGAATCCAAGACTTTTTAGGTTTTCAATTCAACTCAAAAAAAATGATCATCACCGTTCCGCAAACCAAAATGCAAAAGATCATCCAACGAGTCAAAAAGAGCCTCGAACTGACTTCAACACAGAGCTGTCGATGGTTCGCAGGACTCCTAGGGAAGATGACTTCGGTGATACCAGCAATAGGGGAAGCCCTATTACACATTCGATACCTTCAAAGAGATCTGGCACACAACTTACGTCAACACAAGAACTGGGACGGACCCTATCTTATCAGCGAACAAGCAAAGGAGGAACTGAGATGGTGGAAGCAGTTTGCATCACAAAAGAATGGCCTTCCGATTCAAACACTGCCGATTGCGAAACCCAGCATCACCATTTACACAGACTCATCAGACACGGGATGGGGAATATCGTCCAAAGACATGAAGACATTCGGATTTTGGACAGAGGAAGAGCAGGTAACCTCTATAAACGTGCGAGAACTAAAAGCAATATTTTTCGCTTTGAAGCTGCATGCCAAAAAATACCACGGACAGACAATCGAAGTATTTTCGGACAACAAAACAGCATTGAAGTATACCACAAAATCAGGGGGAACTACCTCGATTTTGCTGCAAGAGCTTGCCGTACAGATACAAGATCTCTGCAACAAGTACAATCTCCAAGTGACCTACCATCATATTCCAGGTGTGGAGAACATAGCAGCGGATCAACTAAGCCGAATGCCGAAGAAGCCGTTATACGAAGCAGCAATCCCCTGGAAAACCTTCCAGTCGATACAGCACAGATTCGGACCTCTGACAATGGATGCCTTTGCATCACGCCAGAATACAAAACTCCCACACTTCTGGAGTCTACGACCGGACCCGGAGGCGCAAGCGACGGACGCACTCCATCAACAGTGGCCACACAGGGGTCTTTACCTGTTCCCACCGTGGAAGTTGATCCCGAAGGTCCTACAGAAGATGAAACGAGAGAAGTTACAGTCAGCAGTACTGATCTCTCCATACTGGCCAACACAACACTGGTTCCCCATGTTACTACAGATGAATCAATTATCACCCCCCTTCCCATTTCAAATGGACAAGTGGAAAATGGTCGCATGGAAACTATCCGGGAAAAGCGTAAGGAACAAGGTATCAATGAGACATCAGCACGATTTTTAGAGCATAGCAGAAGAAATACAACAAACAAACACTACAACATGTACTGGAATAAATGGGTGACTTGGTGTAGTCAACAAGCTCCCCAAATAGATCCCAAAGAATACAATACTCTAGCTGTTCTCCAATTTCTCACAGATAACCGATCATACGCCTACTCCACGTTGAATGGTTTCCGTTCTTCTATTGCATCCGTGTTCCGATCCCTACACCCTGATAAAACTCCAATTGCAGAAGTTGATTTGATCCAAGAATTTTTCAGGTCTAAGAAACTTCAAGAAGTCCGAATACCCTCTACCGCACAACTAAGAACTTGGGATACAGACATTATGGTGTCCTACATCCTGGCCAACTATGCCTCATCTGAAAACCTCTCCTTGTACGATCTTCAGCAGAAGACAGTCCTCTTAGTCTGCCTCTCAACAATGGCTCGTCCTAGATCTGATGTCGGACGACTTCAATTCAGAGATGTTTTATTTGATTGGTCCCAAGACAAGCCGATTTCCTTGACACTTCATTTTCGAGAAGCAAAGGAAACTCAGGTGAAAACCTGTACGCTAGGGTTGATAGAAGTTGAAGAACTCTGTCCGGTGAGAACTGCATACCTATTTACAGAGAAATCAAAACCTCTTCGAGTCCGGCTACCAGCGGATCACACTTACTTTCTAGCACACATTGAAGATATAGAACAGGTCAATTCCATCCGTCCTTCCACTCTGTCCTCATGGATCAAGACCTCGATGCAAAAAGCTGGCATAGATACCAGGACTTACAAACCACATTCTGTTCGCTCGGCCTCTAGCACAAAAGCGGTTGAAAAAGGTTCTTCGGTGGATGCCGTAAAACAACATGCAAACTGGAGCCTTCATTCCAACACGTTTGAAAAGCACTACTACAAACCGATCACCCAACAGGCTTCAAGTACTCAGATTGCAAATTCAATTTTTTCTACGGAGAACAATACCACATTGGAAGTTGGAGTCGAGTCAACAAGGATTGCTTTAGGTACGACAAGCAATACCGACGTTGATGAGACGAAGACTGAAAATGTGGTACACACCCGCCCCTCTTTCTGGTCTCGTTTCTTCTAGTGACTCTTATATTGTTATTTTTTATTATTACTTAGTTTACCCTCCCCTCAAAAAAAAAAAAAAAAAAAAAAAAAAAATTGAATTGAAGTGCTTAGCACGAAAGATATAAGGGAAAAGGGTATTTATTATTTTTTTTATTATATTTAAAGGAAAATAAAGCGTGGCTCAGAGAGCATGTACCACATTTTCAGTCTTCGTCTCATCAACGTCGGTATTGAGTTTAAGAAAATAAATGATGCAATTCAGTAATAAAAGTTTTTTCTCTCAGAAACATCTGATTAGAAAACAAGCTTTGCGTATGATAATGAAATGCAAAGTTCAAGAAAAGAGTCAGGAATTTAGACCGCATTATTTTGTAATCTTAGCGAATGCCCATAACCAATTAAGAAAAAGCAAGCAATCGAGTGTGAGCACTGATTGTATTGGTTGAAGCTAGAGTTCACCTTAAGTTCAAGGTGATATTATCTAGTCTGATACTCTAAACTTGACATGTTAGATCGATTGTTCTTTTTGGAGTTGCATCCTACTTACTAATGGAAACTGAAGGCCGGCCGATTCGAAGCGTGTAGTTGCTCATTAGTCAGTGTTACTTCGATTTAGCGAAGCTATGTTAAAATAATTGCATTAATCCAGTGTCCTGACAAATCATTTCTTATATGAAGCCTAATGGATTTACTTACTTCCGTGAGCCAAACTTTTTTATATTTTTTTCTACTTCAGATAGGCAACTTGCTACAAAATCAATAAAAAAGAGAGGTTGTGAAAAAAGTTTTTGCATGTATCTTTTACTTATATGGCAGGTTAAACCTTAAATTTCACATTTGCATGACTTTGAAATTTGTAAGGCTCTCATTCGCTACAATTGAATTCCGCAAGTCAAATAGAAAGTCAGCTCAAAAACAGAGCTTTTAACAGCTTCGATATTAGAATATTTGAATTTGCGATGTGTATAATTCAAACCCAATTTGTAAAAGATGCAACAAGTTTTGTGTAACGTCAAGTGTGTATGTCTTACATTTTTAAAAAGGAAATGATGCAAAATCTTTTCACAACCTCTCTAAAAGCTCTAGCTCGGACAACTTCCTATTTTGGCTAAGCTCTTTTCATATGCAAATTATTTTCTGAAACTTCGTGCCAACTAGGAATTAGTCGCCAGCCTGTCATATTTCTAGTCTGCTTGATAAGTTAGAATGCTACGATTGAAATCAATCCAAAACGTCAATGACTGCCCCCCATAAGTGCATAGCTACTTTATGTCTTTGTCTAAAAGTTAGTGCTTCACTCTGTCTTGTAATGATTCATCGGAAGTGAGATTTTTTTACGTACAAAAAATTAGATTAAACCAAGAACGTCAAATCGATTGGACATGTCCTCAATCTCGGTTTCAAAAATAACTAATAGGTTAGAAGCTTACTTTAAAATTCTGCAAGTATATAAAGCAAAGTTTTTTTGTCTAAATTACGAACAGCGATTAAGAAAAAATTGGAGATCACTTTGATTATTTTGCGTCGATTATGAAAGACACAACCGAATCGATTGAAGTAAGCGATTGGCATTCCAAGACGATCGAGGAAACTGCCGAATTACTGCACACTTCTCTTACAACTGGCTTGAATTCGAACGATATCCCTTCCAGGCACAACAAATACGGCTATAATGAGTTATCAGCAGACGGCGGGCCGAAATGGCTCAAGGTTTTGATGGGTCAACTTGTTGATGTGATGAATTGGATATTTGTTGCTTTAGCTATTGCTTCTTATTGCTTGAAGGACTATATTACAGGCTCCCTATTGCTATTCATTGCTCTTCTTAACATATACCTTGGATTCTCTCAAGAATATGCTGCTGAACAAACACTGGCCGCACTGCGTAGTTTGTCCTCACCTATGGCTACTGTCATTCGTAATGATGCAGAACAGTCAATTCCTAGTAGAGAAATCGTACCTGGTGACATTTTACTTGTCAAAGAGGGCGATTCTGTTGGCGCCGATGCTCGATTGATCTATGTTTCAAACTTGGAAGCTGATGAAGCTCTACTGACTGGTGAATCAATGCCTGTGATAAAGCAACTTGCTGTGCTTGCAAACCCTGGTAAGCTATTACCTAATAGTAAAAGAACTATTCTATGTAATTAATCGCGTCATGTGCAACTTTCCTTTTTTATTTTCAGATGAGCCACTGGGTGATCGTGTCAATATGCTTTATTCATCTACTGTTATTTCTAAAGGACGAGGCAAAGCCATTGTTACTGCCACCGGAATGCACACTGAAATTGGTAGAGTTGCTTCAAAGCTGAACGAATCAAATGATTCTGATCGAACTCGATTGCAAAAAAGTTTGGACAAAATGTACTTTATCTTGCTGGTCACTTCTGTAATATGCGTAATCATTGTTCTGGCATCTGTCAAATTTAAAGCGGATTATGACATTGGCATGTACTCTATGACTGCAGCACTTTCAGTTTTGCCTGCTGGTTTGACTACAGTAATGACTGTCACTCTTGTATTGGGAGGGAAAGAAATGACTAAACAGAGGGCTATTGTTCGCAAGTTGAAATGTCTCGAGACATTGGGATCTGTTACTAATATATTCTCTGACAAAACTGGCACACTGACTATGGCAAGAATGGTAGTCGTGAGGTTTTGGACTCCTTTTGAAGGCTTTTTTTATGTCACATCAAACGATTTGCAACCCACTGGTGACATCTATCTCACTCAAGAAGAAATTCAAGAGAAGCATCCAGACGATATGAGTGGCCATTTGGTTGACAAAAGTAATCTTTCTCCAGAAATAGCAAACTTGGTTCGCTGTGCTGCATTATGCAATATGTCTAGTATTTATCCACGAAACAAGCATATTACAGACAATGAGAAAAATGACTCAGAGGCTGCTGATGAGACTGAATCTGATGACTGGGTATCAAGTGGGGCTCCTACTGAAGTCGCTCTCCAAGTATTTGCTCACAAGTTTGGTATGGGAAAGCCAGATTTGACTACCAACGGCTGGGAAATTTTGATGGAGTACCAATTTGATTCTACTATCAAACGTATGACGACAGTTTGGCAGGACACAAATAGTGGCAATATTTATGCTTTCACCAAAGGTGCTGCAGAACGTGTTATTGAGCTGTGCTCAAATGCAACACATGAAAGCGATCGTCTCCCCATTTTGGATAAGGTCGACAAATTAGCAGCTAAAGGACTCAGAGTGATGGCTATGTCGTTCAAGAAATTAGAGAGTGACTCAGAGAGCATTACTAAGCTTTCTCGCGACCAAGTGGAATCTGATCTTTGTTTTCTTGGTCTTACTGGTATATATGACCCTCCTAGAAAAGAATCTCGTCAAGCTGTCCAAGAAGCTCATCAAGCTGGGATTTCTGTACATATGCTCACTGGTGACCATGAGATTACAGCTACGGCAATTGCAAAGGAAATTAAAATTCTGGACATGAGCAAACTTTCTCTTAATGATTTGAAGGACCTTGTTATGACTGGCTCAAAGTTCGATGCTATGACAGATGAAGAAATTGATGCATTGAAAGATTTACCTCTTGTTGTTGCTCGATGCTCTCCTGAAACCAAAGTTAAGATGATTCAAGCCTCCTCTAGACGCAATAACATTGCTGCTATGACTGGTGATGGTGTCAACGATTCTCCTTCGCTTCGTATTACTGATGTCGGTATTGCCATGGGAAAGAACGGAAGTGATGTTGCCAAGCAAGCTTCTGATATCATTTTGACAGATGATAACTTTGCTACCATCATTCGTGCTATAGCGGAAGGACGTCGTATCTATCAAAACATGCAAAGGTTTTTGCTTTACTATTGGATTCTGCTGTTTAGTATGGCTTTTGTTGTACTATTATGTTTGGCAATCCGTGATCCTATTGGTCGTAGTGCTGCGCCTATGTCAACTTTGCAAATGATTTTTGTTTATGTCGCAATCACTCCACCTGCTGGTGCACTTAGTACACAACCTCCGTCTTTGGCTGTGATGAAAGAGCCGCCTAGACCACCTACAGAGAGTATATTCAATCGCGAGATTGTTATGGATACCCTTTTTTATTCAATCACAATCACTATTTTGACATTAGTTGCTTACATTGTACCATTATATACTATCGGTAATGGTATTGGCGGCGTCAACTGTGATTCGAACTATATTTCTGGATCTTGTGACTCTTTCTTTCGAGGACGCACATCCCTTCTAGTTACGTTTGTTCTCTGCTCCTTAGTAGTCATGGTTCATTGTCGTAGTTATCGTCAATGCAAATGGAACCTGAAAGGGATTCAAAAGACACTACATTCACGAACCTTTGTTGGTACTCTTGTTTTTGATCTTGTTGGACTTTGCATCTTCATGTATATCCCAGACGTTGCTATTTTAGGATTTCGTATGTTAGGCATTACTTGGGAATGGGGCCTTGATATTGGTCTTGTTCTGTTCTTCATTGTTGTTGGAGAAGTATATAAAGCCGCCAAGCGTTGTTTAATGAAGTCTATGGACTCTGGACAGACAAGCTCAGACGAACAAGACCGATGATATATCCGTACCATTTAATATAATTTATTCCTTAAAGTATAGAAGTTATTACCTCTCTCAATAAATATTTATTGATATAATGGGTTTCCAAACATCGCATTATTTGAAGGAAGGAACAACATCACATGTTGTTCTTTTCAAAATTCATCTTTTCTTGATGAATACTTGGATACAAAATTCATCTTTCTCTGAGCTATCAAGAGGCACAGTTGTCATATCTACTTTCAAAAGACTCCTTTTAAAGCACCAATTCCAGCCTTTGCCTGGAAGTAAGCTCATCCCATCTAAGCAAACTTTATGCAGAGCAATTTCTTTCGAGGACGTATCAGGTTTCCTTTTCGCTATCCATAATGTGCAGCATTTACTTCTGTGTGTCAAATTGGCCTCAAAGACATCAAACAAACTGCCTTCGTGATCTGCTGCGCTGTATAATTTGGTAGATTTTATAGCGTTTGTTCCAACAAATTTATCTGTGAGCCCAAGACATGCAATCAAAAGATCTCTAGTCGACTTAACTGAACTTATTGACACAAGTGCTGAACCAAACCTCTCTACTCTTATAATCAATTCTTTAGCTTCTAGACAGTTGACAGCCTCCTCGTCAACTCCAGCACTAGCTGAATTAAGCAGCATCAGTTTTCCCCTATCTGGACCACTTGTGACAAACGCTACAGCTTGATGAGCAGTTGAGTTAGGATAAAGTAATCTGATGTTAACTACAGCTATCTTCACTAATGAGCTACTCGTATTCCAAAAGCCAACAGTACCGTATCTATCGTATTTAACGTGTTCGATATTTAGACCTTGGCATGTGTTAAAGGCAGAAATTAAGTCTTGATGCTCCATTGGGTTCCCAAATACGCAGTTAGTTGTAGGTAAAGGAGCATGAGGAAATCTTAAAATTGCGTGGCCATGTTTCCTTGTTTCGCCTATCAACCTATGTATGAGGTGAGGATTGTGACAACTAGGGACGTCTGTTATATAAATTGGGCCGCCGGAAAGCGCTCGACTAATATGAACTGACATTAGAGCTAGATATTGTATGTCCGATAGCGTTCAGATATTTTTCTACCTCGAAGCATGATATTCAGCAAAGGGATGGTCCGATTGAAACATGTCCCAGTCCCCAATGACAGGGTATTGAGAGCTCCACAAAGCATTTATTGTGTTTGCATAGATATGCCAAGTATGGCTCTCTTTTTCATTGGGGAAGAAATCATCGCTATTTCTAAATTCGAATAGCACTATACTTAGAAATCGTTTCTGAAGAGGGTCCTGTAGAATATGGATATACCTGAATATAGCTTTTGAAGGATTTTCGTTTGATGAAAAAATAGAATTGAATAATATGTGTGGCGTAAACGACATACAATGCATGATTTGACCTTTTAGAAATTGATAAGCATTATTGACCATGCTCAATCTGTAGTCATCCCATGTTTGTGCTTTGACATTGAAATCAACATTAAGATCTTGAAACGCGCCCTGATTGTCGACTTTGACAAAGTCCACACCAGAGCTACTCAAAAAGCTATAAAAATCGGCATAAAATTTGCTTGGTTCTGATAATATACCAACAAAATCTGAACTGTCTTTCTTTTTGAAATCAGACCACCGATAACCATTGCCGTTTGCAAAATCCTCATCTAAGCCATTCCAGTATCCCCAAAGAGTCTGTTTAATTGTATTTAAATTTTGTATTGGCAATGGAATATTTTAATTGCTTACGTGCCATACACCAACAGCCTCAAGAAAAGGATAAAAGCTCTTGAGCTCTTCAATCATGTGCTTAAGCCCACCTGGAAATTTTTCGGGACACGCATCAAAGCTGTCAAACTGCAATTTGCTATTTACTGCTTGCCATCCGTCATCAATAATTAAATAGCCAATGGGTATATCATGTTTTGACAGGCTCTCAACTGCTGTATGAATCTTTTCTAGACTGACCTCTTTTCCGAATGCATTCCATGTACAATAGCCCAGCTTATCAAGTAAGACGGACTTGAAGTAGCTCTGACTCGCATGCTTATTGGAACGATTTGTCATTTGCTGATAATAAGTGATTGTTGTAGATACTAGTTTCGCAAAGTCGTCCTTGAAAGGAGTAGATGAAATTAGCAAGTTTATGTCGTCATCCATCTCACTTAAATGGCAAACAGAGATTGCGTTTCCTCCACTTGGCGAGAACCAGCAGTCGGAAGATTGACTGGCAATGGTCCACAAATAAACACGTCCGTCTTTACTGTCTTCATACATCACCATCTGCCATCTTTCGTGTTCGCTTCGGTTACCAAAGGTGTTGTAGCCACTCACAGGCGTTATCCAGCAGGACCTATAGACACTAAGTATTCTCTGCTATCTACTTGAATAAAAGCTTACCCTTTTCTCAGTAACAAAAGGAAAGAGTGTATGTTATGCGAAATTTCAAGAAGAATTGACAAAGGGCTTTTAGGATAAAGAGCGAAGTGCTGCAGGTATACATTATCTAAGTGGAGTCGAGTTATCGTTTTGAAGTGTTTATGCCCCTCAAGTAGAACGGATGCTTTGTCAGAAGATGATACGACACGCATCTTGCCATTCTCGCCGATATTGCTGTACCAAAACCAGTCAACATCATCTTCGCCTCGACGAAAACGTAATGTGTATTCATAGTTGTCTGGCTTCAGACTGGTTATCTCTACCTTCAAGCTATAGTCTGTTTCGTTTTGGCGAGTAAAAGGTATACTAATCCAACTTTTATCTTCAGATAGGTTTGTCCATAACTCGATTTGATGAGCTACAGAAGAATAGCAATAAAAATCAGCTGTACTTCCTTCATGCTGATTGATCAAGACACTGATATTTACATCTGGTGTCTATAAAAAAAACTTAAAATCACAAAAGAATAAGGCATAGCAGGTTGCACAAACTGCTTCCTATTATCTGTCCGTTTTGATATATTTTGTTTTTATTGCCTCATAATGCAATTATATGTATGATTTAACTTAAAGTCGTTTTTGAATATCCCGCCTGATTATTAAATGTATGAGACAAAAGGTCCCATTTTTTATTGTTGTCAACTTGCTTCTTTAGTTTATCCTTCCCAGTGTACTGATATCAGTTGATCAGACCTTTATCTATATATCAACTAGATCAACACATACCAGGCAATTCTTTTCCAGGAATAAACAATCTCTCAACACCTTCCATTGTGATAACTGCTAAACGATTAACACCGCCGGAAGAACCATCACGAGAAATAGCTAATGCCAATGCTATTCAAAGAGATCGTCAATAAAGAAGACAACAATCCCTGAAGTTTTACCTACAATTCTTTACAAATTCTAAGTACTCCTCACGTAGCATATATTATCTACTTGATTTTTAAAAAAAAAGAAAAAGTAAACCACAAAAAAAAGCAATATGTGATTGTTTTATGTTCTTTTCTTGACAAAAGAATTTTGTACATGTTACAAAAAAAGACTTTTAATATATTGTAAGTGCATGCGAATATTTTTTAAAGCCTCACTTAAACTCTTTCTTGTTTTTGGGCTTCTTCCGTCAAAAAAAGGTCTAGGGATTACTCAGAGTGCAAGACAACATATTCTTTAGTACTATTGCCAAATTTGAGGACATCCTTAGCTCTTAGTTCGACGAAACGAATAGGTGGGATCTGGTCCCCATTGAGAAAGGTGCCATTTGTTGCTTCTAAATCAATAAGAAATGGCCTTTGATAGCCAGCTAGATTGCGTCAAATAAATCAAAAAGACAACGCTTACTTGACGACTTTTATTGGTTTTCCGTCCTGCTGCTTTTCAGATACTTCTGTATATTACAGGACAGTATGTTGCTTTGAGCAAGAAGGATGATATACTGGGACATCCACTACCTATAAAACGAAGAGAATTAAATCTCTTGCTTCAATATCCTTCACAAAATCAAACTACCGCTCTGTCGCGCCCAATAAGATATGAGCTTTGTCTATAAATATGCAATAAATCTAGAAACAAGCAACAAGAACATCTATACTTTGCCATACCTATCTGTTCATTGCCTTTAAACACATAGAGCCTCCATTTCTGAGATGGCTTTGCAGCTTCAGGGGGCTCGTTGTGTCTACGGTTGGGAGAGCGTGGTCTTCGAGTTGAGCGATCGTCGTGCTCGTGTATCCTTCTAGGCGATCTTGATCTTCTATGTCTATAAAGTGAACGAGAATGGGAACGGGACTGATATCTGTTGTGAAATCTGGTTTGTCATGATGGTGAACTCATAGAACACAACGTAGAAAGATAGTGTAATAAAAAAAGAAAAATTGTGGAATACAGACATATTCAGAAAGTTTCTCCCACTCTGGTTTTTACATTCTGTGAACTAGCAGCTCCGTAGTTTCCAATTACAGGAATGATGATGAAGGCAAAACCTTGTTCAATTATGAGGAGGTAGGGATGTGAGGAAGTAAATAAGAAAGGAGTGCATTAAGAGTTGAGCTTAGAGTAAATGCGCTCTATTTTTTTTTGAAGGGCAATATGGCAAGGCGAAGCGTAACCTGGATAGAGGAGTTTTTGGAGATTCCAAAGATTTGCCAAATACATCTGTTCTATGTGTCTGTTCATATGGGCCAGTGGCGTACTTGGTAAGAGAAGTAATTGCAAATCCATATCCCAGTTGAGAGCGGATTATTTAAGCATAGAAAAAAATGGAAAGCAGAGAGTAAAAGCCTCTAGGATTCATACCAATGGTTGTAAGTTGGTTCATAGTAGGCAAAGCCTTAGTGGAGTTGCTATAGATATAATTCAGTGCACTAATATATCCTTCAAGAGAAAAAAATACATTTGAATAATAAACGAAAAGTTCAAGTAAGACAGGAGTATCATAGAGAGTGTACGACATGGCGACATATCAATCTTAAATGACTTACCATTTGATTGGCGGTCTGCTGAGATCCTTCAGGAGTGCTGAAAGAAGCCTTCAGAGTGCGGCTCTTGCAAAATTTGGATAATTTGGAGATGGATTTGGTATAAGATCCATATGCAAGACTGTCACAAGACTGGCGCCACAATGCACATTTTCGTTGGCGAATCAACCTATGAAGTCGAGCTCTGAACTGTTGGTGCGAAATCCAAAATCGAAGGCAGTTGAGCCAGTTAGCTTTACTCCATTTACGGTATTAATGCTCTTTCAGATCAAAGGCTTCCTACATTTTAATGGAGTGAGATTCCTGCATGCAATCCAGATGTTGTGGTGGGATACGGTAACAAAATTGGTTCAGTGATACTTGGATGGATTCACAGAGTTTGCTATTGTAGGCTTCTATATAGGCTGAGGCGTTCGTTAGATCGGTTAATGCCGGCAGCAAGATGAAGAAAGGAGTATCAAACAGAGCGCAGAAAGTGGCCTCGTATATGTCATGGTAGTTGTGCTGCTTTAGTCGGTCCAAGCACCATAAGAGTCGTGCAGGGGGATGACAATGTTGTGCTGGAGAGCGAAGGAGCGGAAGGTGGAGCTGCAAAAAGGTCGAGTTGTTTTATTCAGCCTTTCTGGTAAAAGAAGCGGGCAACAGAGGACCTGACTGACTGATGAATGTGCGTGAGTGCACGTCTCATGCGATCTTGGGGATGTATCATGTTGAAGGAATTGTGGTCCTTAAATGTGTAGTCTGCGCGCTTTGGGTTGAAAGGATTTTGGACATTACAGGGATCAAAAACATCCTTGGCAGTAATTTCAGATTGTTGAAGGCACGTTTTATTTTAGCTCAGAAGCAAAGTCATTTTGAACGAGGACGACGACCAGATTATGGCCAGAAAAATAGATGTCAAGGATATGGCTGTTGTTAATGTTAAGACGTTGGAGGTGAGTACGTAGTTGGTATACAGAAATACGAGATGTATTAAAGATATATAGATGTATTGAAATTACTAGTTCTCTGAGGGAGCTTTAAGAAGCGGACAACAGTTTTGCTCTGACGAGCTCTTCGTTATTGGTGGCTGTCGTGCAATGGTTGTTTGAGATAATGAATACGTAACTGTTCTCTCTAAAGGGAAATTGGAGGTTAGGAAGGGGGTCTGTGGTGGGTATGGAGTTGGGTCTGACTTGATGAAAAGAAGGGGAAATCATTTACTGTTTTGCAAAATGATCTAATTGAGTAGTTATTTCCTTTTACACAGAAATCCCCTTCTAGACACTATCGTATTAATATATTGTTAATAATCAATTGGCGCAGATGTTTTCAAAAAACATTGGTTGATTTCTTCATTACAGAAGTAAGAAATGAGTACGTTATCTTGATTCAGGTCATATAGAAGTTTTTCTTCTTAGTGAATAGCTGTCTTTTGCTACAAAAAAAAACAGGGACTAAAACTTACTGACTACTGTTACTTTGTTTGCTTTTTATTTCAAGGATATAACAGCATCCAACAGTCCGTATTACCTGAGCCCTTCAACTGCATGATATGATACAGTCCGGCTGGTAAATATTGGTAGAAGGCAAAATCTTAGCTTATTCGCATTTGAAAACAAAGTGGAGCACATTTCTTTTTTCAGCTGGTTCCCCGTGTTGCTTCGAATATCACAAGGAAGAAGCAGATGTGAAAAACAACCTCTTCTTTGTAAAAATATAGATACCATTTACCATAGAAGAATGAACAATAGAATGGAAATAAAGTGCCCCTTTCGGGAATTGAGAGTTGAAATTTACCAGGAAATAGAAACCTAGCAATATACACCAACCGGACTGCAAATTTCGAATTAAGATAATGGATATCAGTATCGCAGGACCACAATGAAACTTTATCTTGTCTTGGTTGTGGCAAGGTAGTTAGTACTACCTTGTCATCCTGATACTGTTCCGAAATTCTGTAAGCATAATGGGCTTTGTTTGTGCAACAATAGTGATGAATAGAGAATGTTATTTTTAGTGAGACATTACATACGTATTCTCAATAGCAAGTAAAAGAAAACAACATATTCATCCCGCCTTTGGTATTTCAATCATTTCATCAAATTGAAACATGCTAATCTTCTTTGAGAAAAAGATAGCAATAAACCTGCTCTGAGATTAAGTAATTGATGGCTGTGAATTAGTAAGCTGAAAGAGGTGGCTGAAATCATTATGTAGCTAAATTAGGAAGCAATGCTGAGCTCTTTCTAACCAGAGGTGGTCAACATGAAATTTATATAAATAGGAAGGCATCCAAAGCACATCAGGTTTGAATTATTCAACATGCCTCCTATAGATCTTTTTACAAGAGCACCTGTCCACTCAAACAACGTTTGTAATACTACAGCCTGTATTGCTGCAAGTGAATACATCTTGTCTCGTGTCAATTTGACAATTGATCCTTGCTCTGACTTTTATCAATACACATGTAATTTGTCTGAATAATAAAAGTCACATAACCGTACAACTAATACATATACTTCTTGTTCAATACAGGTGGAAGCTGGATAAATTCTCCTGCTGTCAAAGAAGAGTACAATCAAGGCATTGGTAAGAGATCTTCACGCTTGATGTATGTATATAAGCATATGATACTTATTCATCTTATGACTATCCAGTGTCAAGCGATGTTACTACGTTTTCTCTTCAGAACAAGAGAAGACAAGCACAAATCTTAGAAAGCACCTATGAAGACTTCAAGCAACAGATCAAATCAAATGCAACTGGGTTTCACCTGGAAGATCAAGCCGAGCTAGACAAATCCAACTTTGAGTTCTACAAGAGTTACTACAATGTTTGTAAAGATACCGATCTATACCGTGTTAATAGATTTACACCTATCTTTGAAGATATCATGATGATACAAAAAGACATTATGCCCTTAAATGCAACCGCAAGCCAATATGGTCGCGCAATGGCTTTCTTTATCCAACAATCCTTAAGTGTACTTCCTTTTGAAATGGATGTCACTCTTTCTTTTTTGGACCACGATAAGTATGAAGTACTCATTGGAGGCTCTACGGCATTGAAGGACTACACATACGACCGTGAAGTTATTGTATCCCGCCTCAATCAAGTCATAGGTCAACCAGAAGCACATGGTTTTAACGCTCAAACAACAATTGAAGCAAGTCAACGTAGTGGACTCGAGTTGTGGTCCAACAATACGATTTCAACAGCTGTCGATAACCACGAAAGAATTGTTAGTTATATTAGAGATATTTACAATAGTTCCGCAAGTGATTTTAAGTTTGAGTAATGCATCTGTTCTATTCTGATTGAAGACAATTGAAAGAAAGAAAGCTGACTTGATTTTTTTCTCTAGGATTGAAGATTTGATAAGTAGCCCAGCGATATCTTTTGATGCCGTTCAGCAAGCTCTGCCAAATGTAGACATTTCTGTGCTCCTGACAACACTTTCTGAGGGACTTGAATCAAGTGCAGTTGCCAGCCTAGGTTTCCGAACAGCTCCATCCTTTTTGGGAGATATTAATGATATGTTATCCACTGAATCTGAGAAATCTATTCAAGATTTCTTTACTGTTCAGTATATTGTTGACAAATACGAATATCTTGCGCCTTCTTTGTTCCCTGAGCTCTTGAACAACACACTTTTACAGCAACAAAACTCCACAGTTTCAAACACAACAGTTGCTTTAATGCAATTACAATGTTCTGAAGATACAAATACTCATTTCGTCTATGGCCTGAGTCGATACTACGGATTAGAGAGTTTTGGTGATGAGAATGATAGACAAAAGACATTGAAGTTTATTGAAACCATAAGAGAGTCTTTGTTGGCTCGTATCTCAAGCAACACCTGGTTAGATGATCAGACCAAGCAAGCTGCTATCAATAAGGTTTGATCCATAATGACTGAATTTAAGACTATATTATCAAACTAATTTTTACTAATTATTAGATGAAGTTGACAAAGACAGATTCGGCTTACAGTATAAATAATCCCGACTGGAGAGATCCTGCTTCTATCAAGCAATATTATGGCAATCAAACAATTGATACTAGAAGCTATTACCATGCTAAAAATTCTGCTTTGTTGGAAACTAGCAAGAGAAAGTGGAAGAATATTTCTGCAGAATCTACTGCCACAATTTGGGATGTATTGGAGTATCCAGGAATGATCAATGCTGCCTATTTGCCAAATAGTAATTCGGTAAACATCAAAATGTTGCGCCTCATTTTTAGCAAAGAGAATAAAAGATAACTAATCTCTTTTTATCAGATTGGCGTACTGCTAGGTATCTTACGAAAGCCTATGTACGATACTGGTTTCCCTGAATATCTCAATTTCGGCAATCTTGGTTCTGTTATCGGTCATGAGTTTGTGGTAAGTAAAGCTTCTGCTCGCATTTGTTTAAACGAGTTTTAATAATTGGCATTTGCAGCATGGCCTTGATAACCTAGGAAGTCGGTTTAACGGAACTGGACATCTAGAAAACTGGTGGACACCTCAAGCTGCAAAAGAATATGAGGAAAGACAACAATGCTTTATCGAAGAATACTCAAAGATCTCTATCAAGGATGAAGAGGGCAACGAAGTTTTTGTCGATGGCAATGTGAGTCCTCCCATAATTTATTTCATTATGATGTTTCTAACTTTTTCTTTGTAATAGCAAACATTAGGCGAAAACATTGCTGATGCGGGCGGTTTAAATGCTGCAGTAGATGCCTACAAGCTTTATGTGAGAAACGAACGTCAAGGTCAACCTGAACCTTCTTTGCCTGGCTTAGAACATCTGACCCCTGAACAGATGCTGTACATCAGCTTTAGTCTATTTCATTGTGAGAGTGTTCCACCAAGTCAAGCAAGAATTTATGTAAGTATATAGCTAAACTATAGTATCTTTTTCTTTTTGCTTATTCTATTTGATAGGAAACTGACGTACATGCACCTTCCTTTGCACGTACAAATCCTGTTGTTCAGAACAATGCTGATTTCGCTACAACATTCAATTGCCCAGTAGATTCGCCTATGAACAAGAAAGAAAAATGTTATCTCTGGTAAAATAGAATTTCTCTTTCTATTCATTGTATATCCATGTATATTAGAAACAATTGTAACAATAATAAAAAAAATGAGTCTATGTATTTCGTTTTATATTTGTTTTATAACGATAATTTTAATCACTTCCTACAACACCACCTTTGTTTAAACCAACGGCTTTTTCTACTACTTCTCTCATTAAATCTATCAACGTACAACAGGTTACGATAATATGAGACTCCAGATGATCTGGTCTATCCACTAGGGCAAGTGCATTCTTATCTATAATTAGTTGGCCCAGGTATATAAAATAGCCCATACGGTGGCTATCGAATTCAGCAATCACTCGCCACTTCTTCTTCACTTCATCATTGTCGTCCAAATGTTTCTCGGGTCGAATCTGGCAAATGAGGTCATGTGAGAGTAAGCTGGTTCGTTTCCAACGAATCATAAAACCTTCAAACTCAGTATCATAAGTAAACAGCAGGTGAGAATTTGTTCGGTTTAGCAATTGACCAGACTTAGTACCGAGTGTATTTGGTGTTGTTGGGGTATGGATAGATAGATCGCTTTCGTTCTCTGGTAGGTATTCGTTTTCGATAGGTGCATTGAGAGGGAAATCACCCCATTCGACAGTGATCGATTTCTTGAAGGCTCGTCTCCTTGCTTCTGATACTTTGTGTTTCTGGCTAATTAAGGTGCCATCCATTGTCAATCGATATAAAACATTTTGAAATCCCCAAGAGTAAGAGTGAGGTTGAATCTTTTTGTATGCTGGTATCTTGGTGCCTTTGAAATATACGTCATGCTCAAAGGGGCGGGTTAGGGATTGTTTACGCAAATCATATTGGATGATTTCTTCCATTGGTTTCTTTTTTAAAATTTGCAATAATGCTTGTCGAGTGGCAGAGCTGTTTGTATTGTTGCTATCATTACTACTGATACTTGAGACACTGGGACTGATGGATATAGGTGGAGGTGTGCTTAGACTGGTAGTCGAGGAAGGTACGTGGGACAAGAGGCTTGAGGTCAACTTTGCGCCTGGGGAAGCAGACTGAGGCTCTTCTTCCTCTTCCTCTTCCTCATTTGTCTTTATATCAGGTCGTTTACCATTGATGAATTTAGCGCGAACAATCAAGTCATCCAAGACCTCTTGAGGCAATGGCTTTTCATATTCATCTTCATCATAAGTATTTGGCTTATCATACACAATAGGCTCATCTAATGCATTTGGCTTTTGTAGTATAGGTGCAGCGTCCGTCTCTTCTACACTATCAGGTTTCATGCTCATGATGGTAAAATAAAAATAAATAAGAAAGAAAAATGCAGACAAATTTAAATTTAGAAAAATAATAATTAAGCACATGGCTGACCTTTATTCCCTTTTCAGCAGAATGCCTGTTGTATTGCAAATTGACTTAAAGTGACTTAAGATTCTTTCCCCCCTTTAAGATTTTTCATTATCGTTTTCTAGATTATACTATTTTTTCTCTCTCTCTCTCTCTCTCTCTCTCTGCTCTCAGTACTATATATATATATGGATAAAACAATACGAACTTTTAGTCGAAGAAGTGTTAAAAACAATATTGACAGAAGCCACCAAACCAAGCCTAGAGGATACATGGTTTCTGACAAACCACAGGCTTCCTCCATCAGTGCACCAAGCAAAGTAGACATCTCTCGATTCGAAGAACTCGCTAGGAGATCCAAGCGCTCTTATGAAAACGATGAAGGTCTTGACGACTTTCAGCAGGATAAGAAACCAAAACCTTCAAGCCAACCCGAGAAGCCTAAAAACACGTTAACCTTACCAAAGCGATCTCACAGTGTAGCCAGAGGCAGTCCTCAAGCCTCCAATGATGCTATGCTGAATGACCCTTTTAGAACAGAAGCAAGTGGGTCTTTCAAAGACTTAAAAAGAAACCAACTCACTCTACCCAAGAAAGTCAGTAGAACACCCAATCCATTCCCACACGCTAACAAGAAGATTATTGAATCGAGTAAAGATGATAATAAGGAGCAATGTCCTTATTGTGGAGAAGTTTTCAAGGCCATGACAGGTCCCTTGAGAAGAGCATTAGACACAATAAAAAAGAAGGATAGAGAATACGAAAAGAGCCAAAGTGCTAAGCTAGAAGAAGAAAGTGCCACAAGCATATACAACTTACCTACTGATCTGACAATCAAGCGGCGTGTCCTCCCAGCTGAGAAAGACGCGTTCTGTAAGTTACACCGGATCGAACTGGTCATCAAGCCCGAAGGTAGAAAGAAGAATTATCCAGAGGAAATTGCATTTGACAAGATTGAAAGGCGCATTGACAGAATGCGCCCAGACCTTGACAAGATCATTCGAAACGATCTATCCAGCGAATTTCGAGATATTGCCGAAAATGCTTATAAGAATATGGGTGCGAACAAAGCGAGAAGTACAATGGGTGTTATGACGCGTTTTGAAGCTACTTTGCCTGGTTACTATGGTCCCAAAGGTGCTGCTGTCATTTTAGAAGCCTTGACAAAGTTTTATTTAGAAACCGGTTTTCTGTCAAGGGAACTTGTATCACCTCAACTACCCTTAGAGTTTGCTCAACAGGTGCTTGTGCCCGAAGTAGGTTTGAGACTTATTCAGGGTGACTTAACAAAACACAAAGTCCTCCCAAATGCTCGTGCAAAAGCAAGAAAAGTGATGGAAGAAAGTATACAGTATGGTCATCACATCTTCCCTGTAAAAGATCAAGAAATTGAATCCTCTTCTTTGACCAATGTTTTGGAATCTGATATAGAGGAAGAGGAGGAAGAGGAGGAAGAAGTAGAAGAAGATGATGATGATGATGTACAGGAATTAGATTTTGAACATATTGAAGACAGCGACTAAGCCTGTCAATTTACTTTATCTCACTCTTCTTGCTCTTTGATGCATATCTATGTCTATCTATACTTTGTAAATAAACGAGCCCTTTTCTTTTTTTTTCGCTTCAACTCTTTCTCCCTGCCAAATTGCATACTGAATCCCTATATATATGTATACAGGCAAAGTAGAGCTTGTCAATAAAAAGAGAGATAAATACAAAAAAGTTGGTTTTATTTTAACAATCGTCGCATATAGTTATTGAAGGATGATTTAGTGGTGTTCGACATTCTTGTGGTGCTCTAAAAAAAAAGAAGATAAAAACGTAAGTACCCAAACGTACAACAATCCCTTATTCTCTCTCTCTCTTTTTCTTTGTGCTATAGGAACTTACTCAAGTGGAAGTGGTAGTCAATGGTGTAACCGATGGCGAAAACACCAAAGATGAGGTGAAGCAAAGGAGTAACAGAAGCGTTATCACCGTCAATGTAGCGAGCCTTGTAACGACCCCAAGGACCAGAAGGCTTAGGAGCTTCAACAGTACCCTTGGGCAATCTCTGTAGTGATCGTTAGTGTCATTGATAATACGCGCATCTCTTTCTATCGTTTACCTTGTAGAAGTTGACCAATTCAGTGATTTGACCGTCCTTAGCGGAACCAGAAAGTCTGGTAGCAGCAGCAACGTTAGGAGGGATGAGGGTCTTGGTGGAATAGGCACGACGGAAAATGGCACTCATGTTATTCGACTGTGTTTGTTAAAAAAGAGGAATTTAGCCAGCAAAAAAAAGTTGACTATAAAAACAACAGGGGATAACTTCTGAGTTAGTATACCAAAGTAGCGTATCTGATTGGCTACATAAATTTATCAGGAAAAAAAGATGACGCTGACTTGATAGGGGACTGTCATTTTTCAACATTTCAACTAAAGCAGACGTTAATTTTCTTTCTTTTTACCTGAAGAAAGCAATATATTATTCCATACCAAATCAAGTGTCTAGCCTGCTATCACAATGCTAGCTCTATCACTATTCTGCGTTCTTACGCAATAACTAGGAGGAAGGCCTAGTCTAGGACAGGTCTTGCAAAAGAAGTATTGGAAAAATTGCAAATACTCTTCTGCACCTTTTGATTTAAGAACCGCATAAAATATTGAGACAAAAGAGCTATCATTTCTAAAGAGTTTATTTTGCGAGGTATAATCAAAAAAAGCTTGATGTATCATGAAGAGAGGAAAAAGGAAGCTTCTCCTTTTCTAGCTGTAAACTACTCCCATACTTATATATGTATAGTTGTAGATGTGTATATATAGATAGATGCAATGGTAAATACATTCGAATATTCACTCTTAGTTTTGATTGATTGATCTATAAAATTGAATGAGTCAGAAAGAAAAGAGTGACAACTATTCTAACACTCACCTCGAAACACTTTCGAACAACCTTTCAATATCTGTTGCACATCGAGTAAACGAATGACTCCAAAAGCTATAGCGAGGGTTCTTTATCAACTCAATGAATGTGATCAACAAACCCCAAGGATGAGGTCGATTAACAATCAATCGCTCCAGCAAAACCCGAGTGATTTGTTCTTTTACAGGTTCCTTTTTGCCCTCTACAAACAAATAAAGCAAAACACAGCTAAAGTAATGTGTATGACTATTAGGATAGCGTAGTTGGTTGGCAAGGGCACTTAAAAAGGTATATCGACCTAAATGTACACGTATATAAATAAGCTGGGATATATAGTCTAATGACTAAGGATGTTACCTTCAGAATCCAATTCGGATAACAAATGCTGATATACATCAATGGCGGGCCCTTGATGAACAGGCGTACCTTTAGCTACTGTCAGTATACCCAGATGAAGCACAATCGCATTGATTAGTGACGAGTTCATTGTGTTTTCGCGAACATGTCGACTCAATATATCTTTTAATACACGAGCATCTGACTTGTCAACACAATCATCCAATTCATGCTTAATGCCTGCTTCCTCAAGTACGCTTGAATAGTTAGACAAGATATGAGGAGGTTGATGTATTTCGGGTAAAAGATCAATTTTGAGGTTTGGTGTAAAAGGATCAGGAAGACGCATGTTGCGAGGGAATGCACTCAACACAAGGTTGCGCATCTGGATACATGTAGCTGGAATTGCATCACAGAAGCTATAATGATAATCGCACAAGAATTCAGGAAAATCATGAAGCAAGATCAGTAGCATACGGAGAGAGCCTCTGTAAAGCATGTGTGTAGTATCCCGAAGTTCTGTGCTTGATAGATAAGGTGAAAGAAATTTGAATAGGCAAACAATTAATCTTTGAAACATGGCCCATCCCTATATGCAAAAAGAGAAGTCAGCGAAATTTAACCTGATGAGTGTATTTATGTTTACCTTTTGATTCTCGGCTAACAACAATTGAGGCATAAAGAAGCGATGGGATATAAGTTGTAGCCAGGCGAATGCAAAGCCTGGGAAGTAACTGGGCTGTAACGTATAGAGAGTGTCGCTAAAACAAGTCAATAAGAGGAAGTGTTGTTTTTGCAGTTGTTGTTCCATAAGATGAAGATCATTCAAAATGCTTGTTAACAATCTCAAAAACGGTCTCTGGTCGAACAAGGAACTACGCAATTCATGATAGTGAGCGATGCACAGAACGATGACCGATAAAGCTCGCTTGAGATGCGTAGGTTGTTCTTCTACTTGAGCCAAGGTAACAATAAGTTTTGATAGAGCATCAATTGGTTGATACGCTACATTGAGCGCTGACTGAGCGGGGAGCGTCTTGAGCTTAAGAGCGTGCTCAATGGAAGCTTCAATGGCCACGCGGAAAAACAAGAGGGACCCATCTTCCGACATGAAGACAGGCTGCTGCAACAATTGGTTAGCAAAGGCTTGTATTGTCTTTTCAGTAGTGGCTGGGTGCTGATAGATATGAACCCATTCGGCGAAATAAAATTGTAGTTGATCTCGGATACTAGCTTCTTTCGAGCTGGTCACTACATCTTTGGATGGTTGCTGCTGCTGTAAGAATGGCTGTTGCTGCAAGTGTGGTTGTTGTAGTTGTTGTTGAGATTTCGGCAAGTTAGTCAAATCATCAAACAATGATGCTACTGTAGGATAAGACGCTTTTAAACGATTTAAAGCTTGTAAACAAGAGACAAATTCTTGATGGGTAGCCAATGGATAATCACCCAAAAGACAGGCACGAATGAGACCTACAGTGAAATCAATAACACTAGTCCTTCCGTTGTCAATTAGAATGGATAACTCTTGATCTTGTTCTGCCAAATGAATTAGCCCTGCCTTGATAAGTGCCACCGTGACCGGCACATTATATTTGCGTTCATCATCTGCATGATTCAGCCAAGAAGTAACTAATGTGCCAACGTTAGGTGAGATTTCGCATAGATGTTCTAACAAAGCAACATAGAGTTCAATTGCCAACTGCTTTTCACTCTTGTAAAGCAATTGAACCACTCTTTGAGCAAACATCCTAGCAACTTCTGCTTTATCGTAACTTGATATAGCGAGTACAGAAATTTGTTGAACAAGACTGCGTATGTCGCTCTGTTGAGGTAAAGCATTGATTGAATTGATGTTTGTTTGGCTAATGAGCTTCTCAAGTTCAGAAATTGATTGGTTGAAATGTTCCATAATTATGTGAGCATTGGAGGGTGTAGGCTGCATTGAAGCAGGTATAGATTCAAATGCAGTTGCAGGCGACCCGTATCCAGGATGATCCATTCTTAAATTGCCTCTATCAGCGGATACAAGTCCATTAGAGAAACCTGTATTTGCAAAGTTGCTGGTATTAGGTGGTGCAACAACCTGTGCTGCTTGAGTAGCTACAGTAGCACTTGCTGGAGCCACACGTGAAATACGTGCGAAATCCTCATAGACACTTAGTTGAGCCGATTGTAAGCCGTTAGGCTTAGGACGCAGAAGTTGTGGTAAGGAATTTGGGAACCGTAATGACTGATATGTTTCGATATCAACAAAAGGTTGACTAGCGCGCTGTTCGCGGTGTTTCTTACGGATGGTAAAAGCAGTATTCAGTGTTTCATCAATCTCGGCGGTCGCTTTTTCCATTGCTGCTTTTTCGATGACGGTGCACATCAGATCTAGGTTGTCAGCGATAGTCAAGATGATAGCTTGTTCAGCCATAGAGTCATTCAGGCCATGGGCTACAAAGATAGCTCTTAAATTGGCCACCATGCTCAAACGAAGCGGTTCTTTGCTAGTTACCATAGCTAAACTTGCAGCCAAATTCTGTGCCATCAGATGCGCAGCGTTTCTCATCTTATTCTCGTCCATCTCAGTCACAAAATCCTTGCTTACTAAATTTCGAGTAGAAACAACAGATATAGCTACTGCACGCTCAACAACGGGACCAATGAATTCTCTCATGGATTCGTTGAATGCTTGCAAGACAAGCCGCTTAGCCCCAGGTTGTGTGCTGTAGAGCATGATTTGTGGATTAAAGACAAGATAAGGTGCCAGATTGGGAACAGGCAGAGCATCAACTGAGCTTTCTGTCTCAATCGGACGTCCATTTTGATGACCCACAAAGGAAGTCGCTTGAGATGAAGCAGATGGCTGCTGTCTCGACTTTAGTACATTGGTAGGAGTGATACTCTTAAGTTCGATAGAAAGACTCTTGCATAGTACTTCAATCTCAAACTTCAAGTTGAGCTTGAGTTCGGCATAATCGTACAGTTCTACCAAAAGCCTCAATATGGATTGTGTCCAAGGGTTTGGTGGCTTGAAAACTCTACTTTTAGCGCACTGCTCAAGAACTTTACAGACGAATGGAATAGCGACAATCAATCGCTGCGTATCATATCCTTCTAACAATAGTTCCTGTCACCACAGAAAAAAAAATAAGATTTACCTCTCTACCTTTTGAATAAAAGAATACGTACCTTAAGAGCAATGTACTTGTGAAGTATAGGTTTATCTTTTGCCAGTGTTATTCTACCAAGCCATGATCCAAGATTCTTAAGTAATGCACGTTCTGATGAATTTCCCACTGCCTTGTCCGAGTTAAGCAATACAAGCAAATTTGCAAATGTCTCGTTTAAGACATGAGAATGAAGCAATTTCGAATCGAACAGGTCAAGCATCAACACATACAGTTCATGATTGTTGAGTTCAGATGAAGCACGTTTGACCACAAGATAATTACTGAACCACTTGAAATAGGCAGGCTGTAAGACTTCCTTCAAATCAGCTATCTTTGCTTCCAGATTGTTGAGTGCGAGATTGTTGATAGTAAACAGTACTTTGTCTTTAATTGAACTCGAAGGCTCTGAGTAAACAACTTCATCCATTTGTTTGGGCACTGAAGGAACATGTATACAGTTAAAAGGTATAGGCGGCTTTGTGTTAACTAAATGGTTTTTGTTGTTTTCGTTTTGATCCGATATATCGTCGCTGCTATTTAGATGCTGTCTTGCCAAAATTTGTTGAATGAAAGTCGCTAGCTTGGGCTGAGAATGCACAAAATGAGGTATCTGAAGTAAATGGGAGCAGTATTGAGGCCATTCAGTCAATCGGGATTGAAATTGTTCGAGAGCCCGAATACCAAAATTAAACATTTTGGATCCTACTGGATTGCGTAAAGCATCTAGAACGTAACGTAAAGCAATCCCTAGAGGTACATATGATATGATCTGATGCTGTATAAGTAAACCAAATAGTGTACTAGTGATAGAGAGTTCCTTTTCGGGGTATTTAGGGAAGAATGCGTATTCATCGAACAGATTGTGAATCATGCAGGCGTAGATGTCTTGTTCTTTTGCATCTTTTGAGGTACTTAAGCGCTTTAAAAGGTCTATCATTGCATCAATTGACATCTCCCCATTGTATATACGCTCGTAATACATGTTTGCTTCTTCCTCAATCTCAGGTTTGAAAGACACTTCCGCACCAATTGTAGCTGATGTTGCTTGCGCTTTCATATCAATCATTTTAGGGAATGCTTGTAAGCATCTATTGTGGATCTCCTTAATTGCATCTGTGAATTGAGGTGATAGATGACTACATTTTGTGATTTACAAGAATTGATCTTGTTATTTCTTTCCTTTTTACTTTATAAAACATATACAACTTACCTTTCAGCTAGTACTTTGAGCAACACAATCATAGCTTCTGACGATAGAGGTACAGATAGAGTATCACTTGTTCCAGCTTGTCGCTGAAGCTCGGTAAAAATCTTTTGATTTAAGAATTCCAAGCATTGACCAGCACATGCATCGCGTTGGGGTTGTTGTTGATTTGATAAACGCTCTCTAAGCCATGATTCCAAATGAAGATGTTTCTGACTATCAGCTAAGCAAGCAAGATCTAAAGCCAAAAACAAAGGAAGACTTTCTAAAACAGAAGGGAAAGCCTGATCAAACATGTTTGTTTTCAGTTTATCTGCATGGTTTATATCATATGAATATTCGCTTACATTCAGTTCTTTTACTAAATCCAAGATTCGGGTAACAGAGGATGGATTGCTGGTGTACATTTCAACAATACTTTGTTTAAATTGTTGATCGTTGGCTAGTTTTTCAGGATTTGCCTTTAAAGCGATCAGGGATTGTACTTGCTCGATTACAGACTTATTAGTACAACGCTTGCCAGCAAGTGCAGTGATGATTCGAAGTTGTTCAAAGTTGAATTGATAACTATCATCACTAAGTGCATGTGCTATAGCATTAAGGAAATATTGAAGAGCGTTTTCAGGCAACTTCTCTATCGCAGTTGTCAGGATTGAGATTGCGTTCTGAATATGTGATGTACAAATGCTCTTAGCTATTTATCATATGATTAGTAACTAAAGCATGATTTGCATTTAGCTTCTTTACCCTGCTCGACGATCCTTGGTTTAGCTTTAGAAAACAAAGCAGTTGAAAAAATGACTCTATCGAGTGAATCAAACTCAAGTTTATCAAAAAGATCAGAAAGGTCAATCTGAGAGCTTATATCTGATTTACAGAACTGTTCCAAAGCTGAGCCAAAGCTGGTCATAGCCCGTAGGTTCGTTGCGCCTTCAGCTGTCTTGGAGAAATTGGTATGTTGTCTGAGTAGTCTAACATGAGGTGAATGAGTCTCTTGAATTAAACACTGCTTGTATATGTCTGAAAGGATGTATCGAATCAAATGCTCTCGTATCTCTTCTCCATGTGTTTCAATCAACTGTGTTTGCTACTTGGTGAGTCTTGGTTTTTTCTTACAAACAACTTTAAACTTACATTGTTTATATCAGTTGATTTCTTTGTAAAATTATCGTTGTTGAAGTTAGACGTAAGAAGAGTGATTTGTGCTTTAACTATACGAATAAGACTAGCTTTTTGGGATTTTGTTGTAATGCGCTGCTTATTAGGTGTAGAGAAGTTGGATATATCTGATTCACTGCTCATAATGGCATAATGCTATTACACAATAACAACAATAAAGGGATCAATCAGAGTATTTTCTCTTTTCTTTTCTGGGTTCCTTTACAGAAAAAAAAGAGTGGGAGAAAAAGAAAGAATGAGAGAGGGAGTAAACCGAACAAAAAAGAGAAAAGGGAGAGAAAGAGTAAAGAGAAAGACAGAGAAACGCGTTTGTTAAACGTCATCTCTGACAGAAAACCCCGACATTTCAATTGCCTTTCGCATTGATACTTCTGTCGCATAAATTGCAAATGGAGCAGTTAATAAGATAACCAATAGAAAGAATCGTTGTGTATCATAATTTCAGTAACTGAACGCAAAGAACACCAATGATGAATATTCAGATGGTTTAACTGAGAGGTGTCAAGACATGAATATGTTATCATCATGTAATCAATTACCACATCAATGTAATGAATTAAAGGTTGCACAAAAGAAGTCAATTCAATTTTGGCTTGTATTGTAGCATATGGTTATAATACACCATCGACCTATCGTATGCAGCTTATATTGAAAATCCCCCTTGTAACTTCCCCTTTTACAATTTATTACCACTTTACCTTATTCTTTTGATCATTCTATTAGGATTATTAAGGGTCAATTTAAACAGGTCGACTATTACAAGACATTGTCCTCTAGAAGTTGTAAGCTTTAATTGAGAGTTTTTCTCTAAAACTGTTTATATCAGCACTTTTCTTTTATTGAGGCATACAAGAGAAGATTTTTTAATTTTTCCTCTATCGATTGATTGCAATACGTCAACAATAAAGACAAGATCAGAAGCATTACTGGTGGCTTGTTTATACGAAGATAAATAGAATCTAATTGTCTCATTTCTTTCCTTTCATTTTTTATTTGTTTATTTTATTCTGTAGAAGTAAGCCTTGCAGTATGTCAGAGGCAGAAAAGACAAGAACCGCTGTCAGTAGGCTTTTTGTCGAGTCAGGGGAGAAGGAAAGGTAGAGAAAGAAGAAAGGAGAAAAGCAACTAGATGGAGAAAGTTGAATTTTATGCAACATCTTGTAGATTACTTGAATTCTTAAAATTACGTTTACAAGAGACAGGATGGAATGACAATCTCGATGCCTACAGTCGTGGTAAAGTAATTTGTTTTGTTGACATTGTCCATGCTAAAGATGCTACCTGTTGACAGACATGATCAGAAGCAAGAATCTAGAAGATGCTTCACTAGATGATTTGACAAAAGAACTAGGCGATTATGGTCGATGTAAGCAGATGAGCTTTTATTTTATGTTATGTTGAAGATCGTCTTGGTAACAGAAAAGAAAATCTCTTCTCCATAGCGACTGTGAGCGAATCAATTAAAAAAGACCTACTCGAGCAAATCAAAAAGTTCTTAGATGACAACCTCAACTAATGAGCAGCAACAGCTTCGTTGACTTCTTCTACAACGCCACGAATAACTGGTTTGTTTTCTTTCAGAGTTAAACGCATAGCGAGAGCATCTTCTCCATCAGCATAATATTTCTTTTCAATTTCATGCACGCTATCATAAAATAAAGTGTTATCCATCACTTTCTCTCTCTTTCTTGAAGTCGGAAAAAAAACTTACTCGAATTTCAAAGTATCTCTGTAAAGACCAATAGCAGCACGGTTGGTCTTACGAACATGCAAAGAAACATAGTGTGCACCAAAGACAGTAGCCATTTGGTTAGTTGATTGTGTCATCAGTTTTTGAGCGAGACCCAAACGTCTATAGGTACGCATAACAGACAATGATGTAATATGACCATGAGGGACATCTGTAGGCTCCTCTTCCCTAATTTTCCAAACTCAATGAATTACAAATAATGCAAGCAAAAAAAGAAGCAAGCTTACATCTTTGCCAATACATATCCAACAACCTTTCCATTTTCATCCTCAGCAACAAAAGATAATTGGGGCCAAGATAAGGCGTGATAAAGGTCTATGTTGTTGTGCATCGTAAGCACTTGCCTGCTATTTATGTTTACTTGGCTTACAATATTTCATTTGGTAATTCTCTGGAAGATCCAGTAAGTTACAGTTTTGAATATATATCAAGTCATCAACCTATTATTAATGAGCCACTACCTCTTCTGACTGTTATTCAATACGTGTTTCTTACAGTTGCTTGTCTGATGCTCATCTTTTATGTGCCAAAAAATACTAAAGTGAGAGAGGGAGAAAAAATAGAGATACAAAAAGCCACCAACCAAAGCTTGTGTATTGCTGGTCAATTAAACAACCGACTTACGTACATCTTTTTCTTTTCTTTACGTTATGGAAATACAAAGCATTGCTCAAGTAGAAGGAGTAAATAATTAAGCGACAGTCCTTAAGCTAAAGAAAAGGCACTTTTATGAGAAGAGCATCTTATTGACTGAATACTATCTATCTAGTTAATTCAACAGCTTTATAGTTTGAGTGATCCTCTTGTTACCAAGCAAATTCAAGATCAGCTTCAGATACTTCAGAAACAACCTTTTGCATGGGAAATTGCATCACAACTACTTTCATCACAAGTAAGCATTACTTTTTCTTTCGTCATTCAGAAGGATTGACCGAGATTATGCTTTCTATTGTTAGTCAGATCAATGTCGGTTTTTTGGCGCACTGACCTTTCAAGTGAAAATCACACGCGATTGGTAAAGAAAAAAATCAAACTAAAGTGTTGAAAGAAATAACCTTTCATGCTTTTTGCTGTTCTTGTATGCATTTAACTATAGGGAGACGCTCCCAGAAGACAGAAGAATGTGGTTAAAAGACGAGTTGTTAGGCTGGATTGTTAGATTATGCGGCGGCCCTGCCTTTGTTGTAACAAAATTGTGCTTGGCAGTAAATTTCCAATGACTATATCTGAAAATTACTTGCTCATCTACTCTTTTTCAAACGATAGTTGATTGCGTATGCCTTTCATACTGTTCCTGATGAATGGCCCAATTTCATTACGTCCACCATTGATGCTTTTCAAATGGGATCACAAGCTTATCAAATTCCGCCTGACACACTGCATTACCTCATACTTGAGTTTCTAACACTTGTTCCTGAAGAAGTTCAAAATGCCAATCTTATTGGTGGGCGAAAGTAAGGTAAAAATAATGGTAGCAGACATCTTATGTAAACTAAATGTATGCTACAGACTGCAGCTGATTGATCAATTAAAAGAAGGTATTCCACTCGCATTATCTACTATATCTGCTCTTCTCTTTTCTGTTGAGATTCAACCTGTTGTTCAGCAAAAAGCTATGCGTTGCTTACAGAGTTGGATTCAGTATGGATTTGACTTAGAGAAAGGATACCCTATTCTTCAGCAAGTGATGTCTCTTTTGGGCAATGAAGATGTTTTTGAACAAGCGACTGAAGTGTTATTGGAATCTATGCAACAATCCAATTGGGCTAAATATCAAACTTATAGAAATGATTTGCTCACCTGCTTTACCAGTCAGGGTATGCGAGAAAAATTTGAAACAAGTATAGCAGAAGAAGATGAAGAAACGGCTCGTTTATTAGCTAAGCTATTTTCAACCTTTGGCGAAACCTATACGGACTTCATTGTTATGCAACTCGCTAGACCAGATGTTGAATGGCTTATGCACATGATTATGCAATTGACTGGATTCCAAGGCTATTTCCCTGTCGATCAAGAAGTATCTGAAATTCCTTTGAATTTTTGGTATATTATGCAGGAAACATTGTTCGATGAAAGCATATTGCCGATACGAGAACCTACTGCCGCTGACGAAGAGGACGCAGAAAAGAAGGTCTGGATGGTCAAATGCGGGCAAACGGCTATCGCTATCTATAAGCAACTCGTCAAGGTACTGATTCAAAATGCTCGTTATCCTGACGATTCCACTTGGGATTCATGGAACAAAGGTAATGTTAGCTTTGTGCTTTTTTTCCCCCACTAAATCCAACTTTCATATTGTATTTTCACAAAAAAAAGATGTCAAAGACAAGTTCAAGATCTGGAGACGTGACTTGGGTGATACAATGATCAATCCTTACTATGTCCTCAGGGATGAAATGCTTCAGATATTATTGGATCATATAGCGTACATCATCAATCAATGGGCATCTCTGTCAGACGCCTCACAGGTGAGACAGAGAGAAAATATGATGCAAAGAGTCAAATTAACATGGACGAACAGTTGTTAGAAGCTACGCTTTTCTGCCTGAAAAGTATTACCGAGGAAATTTCACCAGAAGAAAATGTTTATATACAGCAATTATTTGGCTTAGACATTCTCGGTAGATTCCCCAACAACTGCGGTGCGCGCCTTACCAACACTTCATTGCTGTTGATGGGTACAGTCAATTTCATGTTGGTCTATTATTTCAGCAGCCTAATTTGTTTTATTGATTAGGATCTCTTGCCGATTGGCTCAAGGTACATCCTCAATTTTTAGGCCCTGTCATGAACTATATTGTGCCCTGTCTCAGCGACCGTTCCTTAGCTTTAGCAGCTTCTTCGGCTTTTTCTGATATCTGCGATAATTGCCGCGAATCTCTCGTTAATGAATTAGATAATTTAATGCATGTTTATGCAGCAATGTCGAAGTCGCAGATTAAGGTAAGTCTTATCATTTCAAGCTGAATGTTGATTTTGACAAATACAATAGGTCAACTTCATGCAAAAAGTGGTAGAATCTGTAGCAGATGTCATCCAGGTTCTCCCTCCTGACAGAGCAATGGCGCCACTGATGGTAAGAGTTGGATTACAATTTTCTTCTATTTCTCTTTTCTTTCTTTTCTTCCCTCATCATCATTTGCTTCTCTCTCTTTTTTTTTTTGCAGACATTAGCAGGCGATATTCTTCAAGGCATCTCCAGCGCTCTTAAATCTATTGATACGGATCCACAAGCTGCTCATGATGCAGTATTAGTTCAACTTCAATATTTGACAGCTTGTTGCAGAGGCATTCAATCGCCTAATGATGACTATCAATCTCTCATTCAGCGAAACTCTTCCTATGACACATTCGCTGCTAGTCATTCAGCTGCCTTGTATGCTCATATAGAAGGATTTCAGGAAATTACTTTTGCTATTAGAGAGTTAACAGCCCAAATAACACAAGTATGGAGCTCTGACGAAGCAATAGTAAAAGCACTGTCTACTTTTTTGGAGCAAGGCATGCGCTCAACCAGTCCACTCCTTAGTCTGAGCTTCCATGATCTTGTAGTATTGATTGAAAAAAGTTATAGCACTGCACCTTATGCTTGTTGGTTGAATACAGCTTCTATGATGATGACTGTTTATGGTGGCCAAGAGCACAATAAGGAAAGGTTAAGGGACTTGCTAGGCTCAGTCACAAACAAGACAATTGAGTTCATTAATGGTACAGAAGGTATATATCTATATAAGACTAAAAAAAAAGGTGAAGAAGAAAAGAGGCATTGATTGAACAATACAATGCTAGCTATGGAACAATACCCTGATGTAGTAGATAATTATTTTGGATTACTATCAAGAGTAAGAGCTGCAACTTTGCTCATATGCAACAAATGATTTGACACTTTCTCTAATTAGGCAATTACACGTTGCCCTTTCTCGTTTTATCGCCTCCCAACATCTATGATTGATACTATTTTTATGTTTGTCATTGCTGGTATGGGGCAACAAGAGCGACTGGCTTTAAAAGCAGCCCTGAACTTTATGGTAATTTAAGTTTTTCGCTTTTAGAAAAAAGGTGTGTATTACTAACATTTTTGTATACAGTCTGATTTCATCAGCCAAGATTACCAAGAAAATTCAGAAATAGCACAGGTCATGGATAGTATTATGAACAGCATGGGTATTCGGATAATGGAGCAACTGTTACTAGTATGAATTTTTTTGGGGGATAGATGTGAACTCGCAATACCTAACTTTGCTTTGTAATAGGGCATCGGCGGTCGTGTTCCTAGATCCTTTGCAAGTCCACTTGTAGATTTGCTCTTTAAGCTTATAGGGAAATATCTTCAATTATGTAGACAATGGATGCAGTCTTTGTTGGCTAATGTAAGCAAATAATTTCTACTATTGTTACTCATCATAGGAACCTTATTTTCTTGCAATTTAGGATGGCTTCCCTAGCTCATTGGCTACAGTAAGTGATAAAGAAGCTTTCATGAAAGGAGTGCTTAGGTATGTTGAGAGAGTTTGAATATTAAAGTAAGCCCTTCTGACTTTTCTTCCCTTCCTTCCAACCTTAGTACACGTTCACCAAAAAGGTTTAAAGAACATACGAATACCTTCTCCATAAAATGCCGAGGTTTGGGTAATACATCATTTTAAAAGAGAAAGAAGAGAGATGGATGTAAATTGCTCGTAATAAAAAACTGGCTTTGCTTTTTCTATCTTATCTCATTGCACCATAAGTACCTTTCTGTACATTTTTACGGATTTGCTATTTTTGGATGCATATGGCCGCATAAGCATTAGCATTGACAATTGTCATGTTTGCGGTAATAAAGTAAAGACAACTTTCTCTGAAAAAAGAAACAGGCCATCATTCCAAAACCAAAAACATCGTACTGAGTTTGTTTATCGGAGTGTATGCCAATAATCAGCAATTAATTTATAACCATGTTGAATGGTCAAGGCAGGGTTCAGCGATCAATTGATTTTAGACACGATTATTATTTTCATAGTTACGACTTACATTTGCGCCCGTTGCCAAAAGTTTTGACTAAGAGAAGTTGAAGAAAAGAAAAAGCAAACAAGTAGCCAAATCGTTATCACATAATTTATTACACCAACACAAGGTTGGTGCTACACAATACATTCTGGTTACTGAGAATAATTAAGAGATGTTTTTATTTTTATTTTTGTTTCGCTTTGCCTTCTCTTTTTTTTCATCTCCTGCTGCTCATCTTGCTTTATTGCTCATCTTACTCTAGAGCATGGCGTCCAGTATGGGAATAAAAAGGCCAACACCGCCTTTATCGTCGAGCCATGCAATATCTTCACACAATCCTATCCAATTAGCAGCTATCTCTAATTTTAAGTTGGCTCAACTAACTTTTGCACCTCCCGATCTTCATTCACTCAGAAAAACAGCAGCTATAAAAAATATGATCGAAGATATATATACCAATACACCTGCTGAATGGTTACAACAAATGACTCGCTGGCAGTTTTTTACCGCTGAGTAAAGTGATAAGACAGTGGCTATTTATTCACTATTCAAGCTAACTTGCTTCTTGGATTAATAGATCATTAGATGAGATGACTCAAGAGGGTCTAGAAGAAATATTTGCTCAATATGCACAGACGATTGAAGCATTCAGACCTGTCAGCTCGGCACCGTCTTATCAAACTCAAGATGATATATATTCTGATGATGACGATGACGATGACGAAGGTGATGATCTTTGGTTGGAAGAGGATCAAGGGAAAGAGGCACTAGCACTCAAAAAAGTTACACTTTACCAACAGCAAAATGGTCTTGAAGAAATCCAATCAGATGATTTGCTCTTCTCTCATCCAAATTATAACCTTTCATCAGAGTCGGTAGATCCAGCAGCACGCACGACCTCGCCATTGTCTGAAAAACCCCTGCCTGCTAATCCTACATCAAATGACGATACAGCTTTGAAAGCTAGGAGAAAAAGCGGGTTTGCAGGTAATATGAATCGATTGAGTTGGACAAGTGACACTGGTATCACCTCTCACATCGTTTCTCAAAATCTGGCAAACGAAATTATGAGTCTGTTTGATATGGACTTCTCTGTTGATATCAAGGTTAACACTGCACCTAAATTACCAGAGCTACCTTTCAAGCCACAAAGAAAATCACAAAACAGAACATCTTCAGATATGATGTCGGCCTTAATGCCTGCTTTTGAGCAAATTGCATTGGAAAACTCACCCCAAAAACTGGAATACAATTACCAACAATCACCTCGAGTTAAGCCTAACTTGGTGGTTAATTCTCTACCTAAAAGATCGTCCTCCTTAAGAAACAGGCAGGAAGCAACAGCGAGAAACAAAAAAGTAGAAAACAAAGAAGTGGAAAACAAAGAAGTGGCAACAGCCTCACCACCAGTTACTCTGCCAGCTTCACCTGATACCCCTGTTGAAAAGACGCTATCCAAAAAGAAATCTCTACTTCGCCTTATTACTAAGAAGAAGCTGCCAAAGGATATCGCTCACAACTCTGATATTTCTTTATCAGCAAGTGGAACTCACCATGTTGATGCTTATCAGCCTCAATTTAGTAACAATAACGGAATAACCAACACGCCTCGAAAGACGAGTACATCTACTGTCAACTCAACAATAAGTTCGTCTTCTTCTTGGTCAAATATTTCAGAAGTTATCGAGCCACAGCCTATACCACAAAAGCCGTTACCCGATCCTCCTTTATCACCTGATATTGTACCACCTTCTCCTTTTTCGTACACAAGTGATGAAAGCAACAAGAAACACTCTCGTCGTGCTCGTTCAACAAAAAAGAAGAGAAAATCAGTAATGGAGAAAACAAAATCAAAACGAAAGAGTACCAACATTCTGCAAACAGCATCGACTTCGCCTGATGCTAACCCAGTACCACAACCAAAGAATCTTAGCCGGTCTAAGTCTGCCTTCATCAAAATCGGGAGTGGTCTCAAGAACAAGAAACAAGAAAAGCAAATCAAACGAACATCTTCTGCAAAGACATGGGCAGAAAATACAAAGAAATTCCAAGAAAATGACTCTGCTTTGGTGCTTTCATCTGATCATTTACAGGACGCCAATGCTGCTAAAGTCAGCAGAATATATAGCGAACCTCCAGAGGAAATTATGCCTACACCTTCAACAAGTTTTGTCAAAAGAATGGCATCTTTTAGCTGGCGTATGAAGTCTCGAAATAAGGCAGTTGAGGTTTAACAAAAAAATGTTTGCCTTGTCGATACCCATATGCCTATTTTCTTTCCTTTAGCACTAGACCTCTTTCATCGTTTCTTTTGTTGTCCATGCGTTGATGCACAGTTGTGTCTTATTGTTTCTTGATTTTAATTGATTTTAATTGATTTTAATTGATTTTTTGTCTAATATATGTTTTTTAAATGTACTTGTATTTTAGAACAAAAAAGCGGTATGTTTCTCCATACACCAGACTTCTGTTGAAGTAGTTTTATGTTTATTGAGACCTTGGCAATAATGCAAGTATCGTGAAAATGAGTCAAGTTGATGTGGAAAGTGTAACAAACATAGCCTCAACTTCAAAGCCTTTTGTTTCATTACTATATTATAAGTATTTTCTCCTTTTTTTTATCTCTTTCTCTCTCTTTTGAAAATTTGCCTGTACTTTTTTATGATTTATAAGAGAAACAGGTTTTCATCAGAAATCCTATTTCGAGTTTCCAGTTATTTGTCTTTTAAGGACTACTATACTTGTTTGCATGTATGCTGGTTCTGGCATCATGTTTTCCTTCGAGCTCTATACAAGACAGTAACAATCAAATCAGAAACGCAACTAAGACAACTGATTGCGTCTCTCCAGCTTTCAAAAACATTTGCTAACGACAACAAACAACACCGTGGTCTTTTGATAAAACAGCTTTATCTTTGTAGTCGCTCTATTGCTACTGCTTCTAGAAAAGAGCACACTATTGATCAACAAGTTTATTTATCACAGAATGATCTTGAGCTTTTGTCTGACCTTTGTCCAGAGTTAGAGGTCTTAGACTTTGATGTCAAACAATGGCAACACTTGAACATAGAATCTAATATAGTACCATGGAAGCGACTGCAGCAATGCGCTCCTATTCATTTGTGTAATCTGAATGCACCATTTCTTACAGCATTTAATGGAAGTAGACTGGTAGAGTTGACCGTTCTTTATCATTGGGAAGAACTAGATATCTTGACGACAAGACTTGGTGCTGTACCTGCTTTAGCTAAGCTGACTCTTAACGTCGTGGATGATTCGGCTGGAACGTCACCACATATAAGTCAAAGTTTACAAACACTGCATGCATCGTTACCTCAGCTTAAGCATCTCTCACTTGTGTGTAACAGTTCCCCTCGTTCGGAAGCATTGTCCATCACTGCACGAGACTCCAGATGTCTTTCTCCCTTTGAACAGCCGTCCAGATTGAGGAATCTATTACTACATGGCCATGTTGACTCGGTAAAATGGTTTGATTTTATTGCAATGAACTACCCGGATTTGGAGAGCTTGAGCTTAACGAATCTTAGCAACAGCAGATTCGGTACTAAGTGGATGTGGCAAAATGCTTTGGTTCGTATGATTCAGAAGCTACCTTTACTCAAATCATTAAGTTTAGGTGGCGAAAACATTTCACAATTATTTGCAAGCAATTTTGCTTTGGAGCTGAAAAAAGCTACCTGTTCAATACAAGATGTTTCTATTGACTTACATGCGTATCAAGCAATTGAGTCATGTCAGTTTTTATTGTCAGTTGCCGCACTCGGTGTTCATCAACTAAAGCACTTAAAGCTACACGTATGGGAACAATTACCTGGATGGTCTGGTGCTACATCGAATTTGTTTAAATGCCAACAGCTTGTTTCGCTTGAGCTATCGTTGTCAGCTGGGCTCGTAGGCCAGTTTCCCTACACCTCTTTTCTTATTGACAATTTTTTAAAGCATATGTCATGCCTACAGAACTTTGTTCTTGTTGGAGCAGATGTGCAGGTCGCATGTGGACATTTTCAAGAACATGTAGAAGATAATCAAAAATTTGCTTTACGAAAATTGAAGATCTGTCGATCAAGAATAAGAAGGCATGAAACGACCTCAAGATTTCTTTCTTATTGTTGCCCAAAACTCAAGCAACTCGTCTTAGACGAATGCAAAATTGACAGAAAAGGCAAATACCAGAAAAGTCTTTTTTCAAACAGATGTCATCTCTCCTTCATGCACAGCAATCTTTCCAAGGTTAAACTTAGTTCACTCTTAGTTTATTTCAACCCAGTTCAAATCAACGATTACATTGGCGTTGAACTGCTTGTTTCATGTTCTCGCAAAATGATGTGGTATAGCATAGACAGATCAACAAAGCTGTTGGGACGTCCTGTCTACAAGCTGTGCGATAGGCAAGATGAGTACCTTGAGCTTTTTGGTTCTTACAATTCTTATAGTCCATCGCAGAAACTTGCCCAAGCTATGCCTTGTAGCTATATACCTACTATAGGCATAATTACATTACACTTAAAATCAGCACCTTTTGAACTATATCTGGATGATCTGAGGATACCAACAAACTAATCGATAACTTTACATTTATTAAATGAATCAATAAACAGATTAACAGATTACAGACTTAAATTTTTCTGATGGAACTCGCATAGTATAATGAGCAGGCACAACGTAAAGATTTCCCTTGCATCCATCATCAGTCCACATAGCGCAATGGCTACTGCCAGTGTTTTGAACATAAGCCGCCTTGAAAGAATTTGGAAATTCAGCACAGCGATGATTAGCGCTTAGCACACCAGACCTTGATCCTTTGTCAGAAGTGTATAGAATCAGACCATCTCCAGACCCAAAAAGAGCAAAGATACTTGGAAGTATAAGCAAAATGGAAAACAACTCAATCTTCATATTATTAATGACTGAATAAACAGGAAGAAAAGCAATAGCCAAGGATTTTACTTCTTATTTCATTATTCTGAAACAAATTTATTTGACTCAAAACAACAATGTGGTCTTTGATCTTACAAGGGTTTCTAGCTAAACGAAATGTCCCAAAATCAAATACGATGCGAGCTATTAGCGGTTTTGGGAGCCCTGTACAAACGCAACAGTAGACTAGAACATACAACACTGACGCTAGAAGCAACCATAGCTATGCCTGCAATATAGGGAGGCAGTCCTTGACCTGTTGCAGGATATAATACGCCGGCAGCGATAGGAATAGCAACAGTATTGTACAAAAATGCCCATAGAAAATTAAATCGAATGCGCTGAACAACTGTCTTGGAGAGATCATACATTGTCAAAAGATCCATCAAGTTGTTTCTGATCAGCACAATGCTAGCAGCCTCAATAGCAATATCTGTCGCCGAACCGACGGAAATACTTGTGTATGTAAGTAACTTTGAACAGAATACATCACTTGGTTATAGCCACTTACCCAACATCTGCTTGTGCAAGAGCTGGTGAATCATTAATACCATCACCAACCATTGCTACAACTGCGTTTTCATGCTTTCTAAGTCTTCTATAATGCTTGCTGAAATTATGGTTCTGCTGCTCATTTGAACGGATACCTCTTCTTTGTAGATTTCTGATTTTGTCGGCTTTTTGTTCAGGTTTCACGCCTGCAAGAACATGGTCTGAATTTATACCTAGTTGTTTGCCAACAGCGTTTCCAGTACGTTCATTGTCACCTGTTATCATCCATACTTCAATATTCCTTTCTTGTAATTCAGAAATGAGCTGCATGGCTTCTGGGCGAGGTATATCAGCTATAGCTAATTGAGCTATCATCATTGTTCTAGAGGCACTACAGCATAGTGAACTTGTAGCACAGTGACAAACATCACAAGCACAATCGTTTCTACAGCCTTCTTTGTGGCTGTCAGCACTGGAAGGTTCTCTATCATTGTCGGATACGGGTGAAGCAGATACCATGACTATAGACTGCCCGAGGTTTTGCCAATCTGTCAATAGGTTATGACAACTCTTTGTTTGATATGAATTCTGATAACGAGCATGATTCTCATCCATCCATTCTTGATTTCCTAGAAATACATTAAGAGCACGTACGTTCTGTAATCTACCGGCCAAATTGCATGAAAGATCTGATGACAGTGTGATTGTGGCAAGTAAGCCTCGTCCTGGTATTTCTTGAGCATTTGTAATCATTACACCTTCAAAATGATCGAGGGCTTTACTAGGACGATTAGCATCGCTCTCTTCCTCTTCTTCTTGTTCAGAAGCAATCACATCATTGGTAAGAAGCTCGATGTCAGATATGTTTGGATTTTCCAACAATTGTTCAATGATATACCGAGATTTCTTCTCAATTGACTTAGATAGCGGATGATTACTGGCAGAACTAACACAACCAAGGATCTTCCATATAGTTATTCTTTGACCAGCAGTATTGTCTTTTGTCTTTTCTGGAGCACTCTGATCAATCCAGACATGTGTCACAAGAGGTTTGCCCATCGTCAAAGTTCCTGTCTTGTCAAATGCAACTGTAGTGATTCTATTTGCCATCTCCAAAGCATATCCACCACCTTTAATCAACACGCCATACTTGGCAGCAACACCAGTTCCTACCATAACAGCTAAAGAATAGTTTTTTTTTAAATAAATTGTTTCTTTCATTCTGTTCGCGTTAGATTACCTGTAGGACTAGCAAGACCCAAACCACATGGACATGCAATGACCAACACAGTTACAGCAAGCATTAAGCTAAACAAAGTTTTGTTTTCTCCTGCAGGTAGCCAACTATCAGGATACATGTTTTTGATACTCAAGACTTCCCATACAATGAAGGTAATCAAAGCCAAAAGTATAACTATTGGAACAAAAATACTAGAAATGTTATCTGCCATCTGTTCAATAGGTGCTTTAGGGGACGCTTGAGCATCTTGTACAAGTTGAATGATGCGAGAAAGGGTAGTATCAGATCCTACGCGTACAGCACGAACATAGATAGGTGCAGTCAAATTGATAGTAGCTGTGATGACATTGTCGCCTTTGTTCTTAATCACGGGTATAGATTCGCCTGTAATCATTGATTCATCTGCCGTGGAAGACCCTCTCCAGACTTTACCATCACAAGGAATGCGTCCGCCTGCATTTATTTTCAAAATGTCACCCACTAATATTGGGATAGAATTTTAGTTAGCTTTCTATGGTTCTATTGATACTAATCATTTACCTTGTATGTCCTTAGATTCAATTTCTCTTTCGGAAACTATACGATCGACAAAACTTCCGCTACCGTCCCTGGCAGCAGAAGATTCTGCTTCATCTCTTTGGGTTTCTACCAAAATAGCCTTTTCGGGTTGCAAATCCATTAATTTGGTGATAGTTTCTGCAGTTTTTCCTTTTGCTAAAGCCTCTAACCATTTACCAAAGTGGATGAACGTAATCAATAAGACTGAAGTCTCAAAGTAGTTCAGACTCATAGCCCCGGCAGTTTTTCTGACCATAGCAGCAATTACAGAAGCAACGGAAGCAAAATAGGCAACAGTTGTACCCATAGCCACTAAAGTTTCCATGTTTGCTGTGTGAGCATATACCAATGACTTGTATGCCTTTGTATAGAAAGGTTTGCCAAGCCAGAACTGGACAGGAGTTGCTAAAAGGAACAAAATTAGATCTCCAATGGACAATCCATGAGTAATTTGCTTCATAAAGGCCTTATGAACTGGATTTGATGCAGGTAAAGCCATCATAAAGATCATAGAGATCAGCACGACAGGAATGGCGAATAAGAGTGACCATAAAAATCTGCTTTTGAGAATAGCAAGCTCCTTATTCATAGATTCTCTCATCGATTCTCTTTGCTCAAGTATTGTATCGCCTTGTTTATCTGCGGATAGTTCTGCTTTGTAACCGATCTGCTCAATCATTTGTGCCAAAGAACGAGAACCAACTACGCTAGGATCATGCTGAATGACTGCAGATTTTGCGAGTAAATTGACCTGACAGCTTGTTACTCCGTTTTGTTTCATCATGGTACGTTCAATATTGGCGACGCAAGAAGAACATGTCATACCAGTCACTACTAAATGAGTAGATACTATTTGGATGGTGCCCTGACTTTTGATACTAGAAGAGTCGTTGCCAGAAGGGAAGTCATTAGCCATTTTCTTGATTTTGATACTTTCTGCTGTGAAACCAATCTGCAAGATTTCTTGATAGATTTTTTGACGAGTAATAAGCTCACCGGTGAACTCAAAACTAGCTTTACCACTCTCTAAATCTATCTGAATTGATTGACTGCGAATACCAGATAACTTCTTCAGTGCTCCATATGTCTTCTCAACACAATTTGCACAAAACATGCCGACGATAATCATATTGGCCTGGTAGATAGTATTTGAAGTTGTTTGGATATCTGATGCTTGCAATTCTGAAACAAAGGTCACTTTGCTTGCTTTGTAACCCATTTTCTTTACGGCCTTGACAAGAGATTTTTCATCAAGAAAGGAGCCATAGACAGATAGAGAACCCGTTTGTGTAAGCAAGTTAACTTGTACAGATGAAGGATTGACCCCAGGTAGTTTCCTTAAGCCTTCTTCAACTGTACGTACACAGCTTGCACATGTCATGCCAGAGATTTGGAATCGAACCTTGTGTGGCACGGAAACTGTCTGACTTTCAACCGATACCAGAGAGACAATTGAACCTTGACGCTGTTGTTGTTGTTGACGAGACAAGAGAACAACAGGTGGAATCAAGTTATGAATGATCTGAACGTTCTCAACATCAAATCCTCTTTCTTCTATGACTGTATGAATGAAATCAATATCTGGATTTGTACAGATAAACATGGCCATTTCCGTCTGCAGATTGACATGAATTGATCCAGGCTGAACGTTAGGAATTTCGTTTTCTAGAGCATCGGTAACTGAAGCTACACAGGACTTGCAAGTCATACCCAATACACGCATAACAACCTTGCGCTTGCCTCCATCATTGTAGTCATTATCATTTAGTTGTATAACAGAACTGTCGTTTGGCATGTTTATCGAGAGCTGACTAGTGTATGACTTGGACAGTTCCCGTCCGGAGTCTTGCTTGATGCGCGGCTTTCCGTTAAGATCGTATCCCAGATTTTCAATTAACTCTTTCATGACCTCTGTATCTATCACTGAGCCTTCAAAAGAAAATCTCGCCTGCTTTTTCTCAAGGTTGACCTCCACTGATCCGGGAATTGTTCCAGGTAGTTCTTCAAGAGCATTGGATACGGTCTGAGTACAGTGTTGACAAGTCATGCCATAGATAGAGAGTATCATGCATTTTGGCTCATAGTCGTTTAGTTCAGGCAATTCGGTGTTCAATGTGACATTTCCCACATCATAACCCAGATCTTCTATCTTTGCTTTGATTTCGTCCTTGTCATTAGTATAGTTATTACCATAGTACGCCATGGTAGCCTGTTCCTTTTCTAGTGAGACACAGACTGACTCGGGATCAATAAAGGAGAATGTTTGTAGAGCTTTCTGTACAGTGTTGGTACAATGGGAGCACGTCATGCCATACACAGGTATCTTCACTTGCAGTTCTTCGCTAGCTTCATGGTGATCGGATTGATTGATATGTGCTAGTGTTAGGGATGTTACTTCATATCCCAAGTTCTCAATCAATTCAGTAAAAGCATCCTTAAGGTCATTTTCGGTATTATTCTCGGTATCTTCGTACTTGAGAATGGCTTTAGATTGATCAAGACTGACTTCTACAGAATCAGATACAGATCCAGGATACTCTTCGAGCGCTTTCTTTATAGTATTGACGCAATGCTACAACAACAAAAAAATAAAAAGTTTAATTACCTGTCATTTTTCAATGTATGCAGCATGGACTTACATTGCATGTCATGCCTTCAATTCCGATTTCAACAGAATAAGAAGAGTTACCAGAATCTTTTCTTGATTCAGGCATTTTTTCCTTCTTGTTTAGCATCAATGTGCCTTTAAGTGTTTTAAAAAATAGAGAGCAAAAGAGAAGTGTAGAGAAAGTTTATGCGAGTTGATTTTAAATAAGCTCGAGGTCTTAAAAAGGAAAGTGACTTGCTTCCATTTCGAGATGAGCATTTTTTGCCGACCTGATGATAAAAGCCCGCCAGACAGATTTTATGTATAGTGGCTTATCACTGGCTGCCCTGAAATCTTATACAGAACCTTAAAGTTGTCAAGATCTTTAAACTTGATGTTAGTCTCCAAACATCGAGACCTGGTTTCTTTCTATATATGAGTTGATAATAAGATCAAACTGCCTACGTTTAATTTCTGTATAAAAATTCATGCAGCAAAGCACTAATGCATTTTTTTTTATCCTATTGTGAGTGTCTTTGATCTCATACAGCCAAAAAAAAAAAGCAAAATGATCTGTACTCCTTTACAATAGACATGTATTTTGATCCAACCCTAACTGGTTACAGTCCCATGACAATTTATCAGGAAGTAGAAGATATGAGCATATAATCACATACATCAACTTGTAGACACATTTACAGGCCAATTGTAACACTATAGACATACAGTCTGATCCGTTTCATTATAAGTTCAAATCCACTCAAAGGCACAATATCAAGAAAAAGGAGTACAGAAACAAATCTGCTCTTGACCATCTTGAGATTAGAAACACATTATCTTGTCATATTTCTTTTTACAAAACTCTCTTTTATCATGAGATCACCGCTTGAACAGAAGGAGTTTATTATAAAGACCAATGAATAAATTTATAGAAAAAGCGGTTTCGATATGAACGTTATGGAACCTTGAATAAGACAGAAGCAAGTGTCGACACAGAGTGTAGTTTTCAACAGAGGTATTGAAGGTAACAAAAGACAAAATAAGGGCCTTGTCTTACATGAATAACTTTTAGTTATTGCTAACAAAACTTGTTCATTGAATCAATGGTTGTTGTTTGTAAGAGGCCATACATTGACCCAACCCAGCTCTTTTTGATCAAGTCATGCAACCTTGATTACTGAATAAACAAATCAGCTCTATTTACCAGTCATGGAGATGCAATAGTCGCTTTAGTTAAAAGTGTTTGTATTCTTGAGAAATATATTCTTATATTGAGCATGCTCTTAAATTAAGCACCTCTTAAATCAAGCGACTACTGTATGTTTTCCTAAAAGAGAAACAGGTGCTCATGCCAATGTTTTCATATTGAAGCTGCAATGATTGAATTGGAAACAGATGTCTTATTTTGTTGTTTCTTTTAATGCTTCTTCAAGGCTGCTTACTATTGTCAATGAACTCGAAAAGAGAACACCACTCAGAGATTTTATCAGGTTTTATATTTTAAGAAGCCTGGAAGATACAATTAACTGCAAAGCTTCTCATACGATGAGAAATATGAATTGTCTGTATATCTTTTCGAAAGGCTCAGATGGTTTCTTTCGAAATATCAAAGGACAAATGTTGCTTAGTAGCAGTCTTTGTGTACTTTCCGAAATTACACGCATTTATTGATCTGTTGTTTTTATGCCAAGCATTGATCATTGTCTATAGAATTGTTTCAGACAGTTACCCTCTATCTATATACATATGTATATTTTTCTCATTTTCGTTTATCCACTTTCTGCAAACAAATGCTTTGATGATGTTAATACGCTACCAATAAATCCATAGGTTGTTCATATATCGACATTTGCATTGAGGTAAAGCCACAAAATGCGCATAACAGAAAGGAAGAAAACTGGTTGCTCAGGACTCTGGCTCCGTGGCTTGCTATGATGAGCATCTGATTGCTCAGCTTTTTTTTCCTTATTTAGGAAGACTCGTATTTGATTTATATACTCTCTAATTGACCTCTCTTTTCTGTTTTTCTTTCTTTCTATATTCAAAAAAAAAATGAATCAATTCTTTGGTGGCGATAAACAATTAAACCAATTCTTTGGTGGCGATAAACAATTAAATCAATTCTTTGGCGGTGATAAAGAAAAGAGATACGGAGACGATGATTTCGACTCTGCATCTACTCGATTTATGCGTGAAACTGAATACAAGCGAAATGATATTCTCATTTGCGCTACCAATGGCAAGATTTATGCTGTCCACAAAAAAGACGGTTCTCGTATCTGGGGCTGTAGTTTTCCTGAAAGAGCTTATGGCAACACTGTATCTGTGTTTGTAACAGACTATGATGATGTGATCATTGGAGCAGTTGGAAAGATAGCTTGTTTAGATTTAATGACAGGCGAGAAGAAATGGTTGAATAAGATGTCTGTAAGTCTTTATGTATTCAATGTCAAAGAGAATGTCTCTTAAATTTTTTTTTTAATAGAGAATGAGTACAGAAGAAGTCTCTGTGGTCACTACTCCCAGTCGATTCTTACAGCTCAAGACAAACGAATCCAATCAGACAGAAGATAGTCCACCTAAATACAGCGAACGAAATCAATTGGAAGAGAAACCAGTGGTCATTGGCTGTTCTAGAGGAAAAGTGGTGGCCATGGATCCTTATACAGGCAATACCTTATGGACCTACGATTGTCCTGGGGGTGGCTACAACATACCTGTGGCCCTTGTTGAACCTCCTAGTCTTGAATCCCATCATCCTGGCCAAACAGTGTATATTGGTGCAGGAAAGCGAGTCTATTGTCTATCTGCTTCCACAGGAGAAGTGTTTTGGATATCTAAAGTAAGTAACTCTGATTTTGGTGCCAACTACATGACCTTGGCTACACCTTGGGGTTCTCGATTAGCAGCAGAAGGCTACACCTCTTTCTCTCAATGTCCAACAGGCCAAGCAGCACATAGAAATAGAACTTAGAATAATCTATAGTGGTTACCGAATTTTTTTTGGCTTAGAATAAAGATTTTATTTGTTTTAATTATGATGAGATGGATGATGAGAAGGATGAACAGAGGGATGAACAGAAGGATGAACAGAGGGGTGAATAGAAGGTGCCACATGGTGTGACTCAGGATGATTTGGAGAAGCACGAGAAGCATGGTCATCTTCAATCACTGCTTCTCTATGTTGATGGAAATCTTCATGCGCTTCTTTTCCTTTGACAGCAGCTGTTACATGAAGAGCAAGTTCATAAGCTGCATTGAAAATCAACTGCCATAACAAAGAAGACAGGAAGGCAACAATGACCATGGCCAACAAGACATAGACTGTGGTAGACAGCCTGTATTCAATCAGATGACGTGGATTTCTATTCAACAAGGCTTGTGGACCAGCAATAAAACCTGTGCGTGCCAAGCAATCGATACCAAACATGATACTATAAGCCCCAACAAAGGATGTAGCAAAAAACAAGGCTGGTCTAAGGGCAGCCCAGATCAAGATAGCAAAGACAAGAGCCATACCACCGATGAAACAATATCTACCGATAAGCTGCAAAAAAAAAAAAAAACAGACCATAAGCACATCTTCTTTTGTCACTTCAACATACTTACATGTTCAATCAAAAAGTTACTTTTCCAAGAACAGATAAAGACAGCAAACACAAATCCACCAAATGCTTTTTTTTTGTTTTTTTTAGGAAACAAGGTGATGTCTCACTATGTCATTCGTGACTTACCTCCTACAAGATAAAGAGCTATATTCCAAACGAAATAATAGACAATGGCACCTGCGACACCTACACCTGCAGGAACAACAATCATCGTAATCTCATCTCTACTATAGCCTGATTCTGGCCTTAGATTCGCTAAAGCGATCCAGGCCATTGACCCAAAAGTCAAGAGTCCCATGACGCATAACATTATTTTAGACAACCTAAATCCAAATGAACACAAAAAGATTCCCAGTGCAATCAATACGCCACCTAAGGCGCCCATCCGAGGTGAGATTCCAGATTCTGTTCCATAGACAGCAGCTAATATACACTAATTAGTTAAGTGTTGATTGTCTTTAAAGAATATACTTTACTGCCCCATCCTGTTGCATTAGCAGGTATGATCTTGTATTCATCTTCCTCTGGATTTTTTTTCTCTTCTGTTTCTGTAGGAGTAGCAGTGGCCGTGGCTGTCTTGGTTGCTGTTCGTGTAAGACTGGCATGATGTAGTTCATTCAATTCCCCATCATCCTGTCTTTTCATATGGGTTGGTTGTGCATGAATGGATATCAATAGAGACAGAAAAAGAGTCAAAAATAACCATTGAATCAGATGCTTTTTCATTTTAATAAAGAAAGAAAGAAAGAAAAAGAGAAAACAATGAGGTTGATTCTTAAATGACATAAAAAGAGGTACGTGATACAAAAACAACTTTGATCCCTTTTTTCTATTTATAGTAGTCCATTATCAACAAAGTCATCTCGGGATTGTTGTTTATGTTCGACAACAAGCCCGTTCCAAGTTTGTTTCGAAAAAAACGAGACTACACCAAGCTATCCATTGACAACATTTCTCTTTTACAATGTTCTTTTGATAACAAGACAGGTTGATCTATCTTCAGAAAGAATATTTTAAATACCCCCCCCCCATGCGTACACTCAACAGCCTCAATGAGCTTTTATTGTCTTTGAAACTGCTGGTAAGATCTCAGTCCATTGAACCCTATTGTTGTTCTTTCTGTCTTTGGAATTGCTTCCCAATAGACGTAAAGATGCATCTCAATTGTCCTGAACAGATAATATTGATCCTTCCTCATTTAAACCAAAGTTTATTTTCTACGCTTCACTTCATCTATCAACCGAGAATACTCATCTTTGTAATGATCTCGATGACTATCAGGATCCTCTGTCTTGCGTTTCAACTGGTTATTCTTTTCTGCCAACATCGAATTCTCCATCTTTTGTAACCGTTGAACCAAGACGTGTGCACTGACCGGTGACTCAGAATCATTGTTTGCATTCCACATGGTGACATATTCTGTGTATCGCCATATCATCTGCTTTCGATCCCCATGATCTGGTAAATGATAAGACTAGCATAAAAAGGTGTTATTTTAAGATCTTCATCTTTATAAGCCTATTCATTTACTTTCAATAAGGATTTGATTTCTTTGTCTTTCTTGACACCAAAGACTTGTTGAATAGGCCTTTGACCTAGATAGACAGATGATGATTTACTATCGAAAAAGGATAAGTTCATGTCCATACTGTCGCTCGCTTTTGTCTTACTTTTTAGTGATCGGTAAGGTCATGACAGTTGGTTGAGAGGTACTTTGATGAATGACAGGAATAGATCGATCACCTTTAAGACATCGATCCAGATGAATATTGACAACTGCCTGTGGCATGGATTGTTGACAAATGGGACATTCCACCCTATCTTCTTCATCATATATACACACTTCACATCAGTCCCTCTGTGGATCCTTATGGCAAGAAAAGATACTTACTTTCAGATGAACCTGTAGGCTGTGATGTAGTTGCTGGATGATTGACAGGCGAGGTCATGGGTTGTGCTGTGGTGGATGGTCTATGCGGGTATGGTGTGTCTACATAATTTGGTTTTGTCTGAGAATGGATACGTGTGGATCTTCGTGTGTTGGAAACAGGCTGAAAATCATCGTCCTGGATCGGTTGAATGGATGTTGAAGCAGGCTGAAGGACGTAAGAAGCCGGTCTGTCCAATGACACCAATAGCTTTCTAGACAAAAGGTGTGAGTGTGGTTGTCAGAGAGTCCGGTTGAGTGGTAGACTCACCTTGCATCTTTCCAGGATCGAACAACGTTATCCAGATCGTAATTATGGATCAAACTCTTCTCTACTGCCTCCTTTCGACATTTAGGGCATGTCTGTTCAGCTGAAAGACTGCGGCGTATACACAATGCACAAAATGAGTGTGAACAAGTGGATACCATCATGGTTGTATTAAACAGTTCTTTACATATAGGACAACGAAGGTGTTCGTCTAACACTTGTAATTGAGTGGTATTGAAATCAGTTGGATCATCGAATCCTGTATCAACTGAAGACATCGTTAAAAAAAATAAAAATTTAAAAAAAAAATAAAAATCAAACGCGACTGAATCGCGTCATGAATTTATCAGAGTACCTTGGTATGCTTCAAAAACCCCCATAGGATTCTCTCTCTCTCTCTCTCTCTCTCTTTATTGCCACCTTGTTGCCTATTTTGGACTTTAGACGCCACTTTCTTCTTTCTATGCAGTAGGAAATGACATGAGTCATTCTCTATCTAAAAAGGGTAGAAGCACACATCCTAAATCGGGTGAAAGATTGCTTCCTCTTTTTATTAAACTACATGACTCTAATCTATCTGAATCCAGTGTCTATTCAAAAAAAAAAAAGATCATTCTTATGACTATATTTCCTGAAGTTATCAAGAGGTTGATAGTACTAAACACGACCATGACATTCGTTAGGTTAGAGATACGCATGATAGGAACTGCCTCTGTTTGGAAAAGTAGACAACAATAGTCTATTGTATAGTGAGGTTAAACTTGCTTCTATGATCTGAGTTCTATCCACAATAGAGAGAGATCTGTATGTTAAATGTACCTTAAGAAAGAGAGAGAGAGAGAAATAGGCATGAAATACATACACACATCACTTATTTATATTGTATCAGTGCTATAAAGAAATAGAAAAATAGACATGCTTACCATATATAGTAACACTTACAGTCTTTTTTCATTTATCTCTTCTCTATACTCACAACAAACGATCGATATCGAAAATAAAGAAAGGCTTTTGGTTAATAGAATAGCCTCATTCCATAGTCATTTCAATAGGACGGTAATCATGTAGTTCTTATCTAACCATCAGTTCATATAGTACTGTTTAGACTGAATCAGAGTAAGAAGGTTTATTTAAACTCTAAAATTGAAAGTAACACCAAACTGTCTGTGTACACCAATTAATAAAAGTTTGATATCCCGCATCTTCATATACCATGAAAGCTTTTTTTTCTTTCTTATTATTCTCTCTCTCTGTTTTATTTCAAAAAAAAAACAATAAATCATGGGTTGCTGTGCATCCGTAGAAGAACCAGATAGCGCTGGAAAGCTTAGAAATGAAGAAATTGATGGTCAACTCCGTATGGAAAAGATAAACCATAAGAATGAAGTGAAACTCTTATTACTTGGTAAAGTCAAACTTATCTTTTTTCTTTTTAGTCTCTTACCTGAAAGTTTCTACTTAGGTGCTGGTGAATCAGGAAAGTCAACTATTCTCAAACAGATGAAGCTCATTCACGATGGCGGTTTTACACCAGACGAAAAAGAAGCTTACCGAGAAATTATCTTCAGTAACACAATACAGTCTATTCAGGTATTACTGGAGGCCATGGTCAACCTTGAGATTGCCCTTGCCAATCCAGACAATCAACCTTATCTGGACTATATGATAGATCAGAATCAACAGAGTGATCAACATGTCTTATCGCCTGAAGTTGTCAAGGCCATTCAGAATTTATGGGCAGATGAAGGTGTAAGAGAGGTTTATAGTAGAAGAAATGAATTTCAATTGAATGATTCTGCATCCTAGTAAGTATCTATATAGATAATTTATTTTTTAAGTTTTACTTATGTCATTTAGTTACTTTGATTCAATTGAACGTATAGGTGATTCAGGCTATTTACCTACAGATCAAGATGTCTTACGCTCAAGAGTCAAGACAACAGGCATTGCTGAAACTAAATTTGTCTTTGATACATTAACCTATCGTATGCTTGATGTGGGTGGTCAGAGAAGTGAACGTAAGAAATGGATTCACTGCTTTGAGGATGTGACTGCTATCATCTTCTTGGTGGCCATTTCTGAATATGATCAAGTGTTGGTAGAAGATGAATCAGTGAACCGTATGCAAGAAGCCTTGACCTTGTTTGATTCTATCTGTAACTCACGTTGGTTTGAAAAGACATCGACCATTCTCTTCTTGAACAAGATTGATCTCTTTAAACAAAAGTTACCTCACACACCCTTGTCAGACTATTTCCCTGACTATAAAGGAGATAACTATGAACAGGCCAGTAAATACCTTATGCAGCGTTTTGTGTCTCTTAATTCTTCAGTGGACAAACAGGTCTACACACACCTCACATGTGCTACTGATACAGAACAAATTCGATTTGTCATGACAGCCGTAAATGATATTATCCTTCAAGCCAACTTGAGAGAAAATGGTTTAATTTAAAAAAAAAAGTATAAAGACAAAGCAAATACCCGCCCCATACACAATTTATATCTCTCTCCTTCTCTCTCTTTCTTTCTTTTCTAATTATTATATGCTTTTAAAGAAATGACTTTTATTATTTTAAACACATGTTCATGTGACTCAATAAAATAGATATATATATAGGATGACTATTTTTCTCTTTCTCTTTCTTTTTCTCTCTTTCTTTCTCTTTTTCTCTATAATCATCATGCGTTCTATCTTATTATTCTGCTTCACTCTTTTATTGGCTACAATTGCATATGCAGCTGAAGAAGGTAAAAATAAAAACAATCAACACATAATCAATAACTCATCTATCCTTAGGCTATACTGATTACCTGATTGCCCTCAGTGAACCTGTAACTGATGCTAAATGGGAACAGGCTAGAGCGGATATTGAAAAGATAGGTGGTAAAGTGAAATATGAAATCACATTGGGTATGAATGGTTTGGCTGTCTCGGTACCTTCCAATATTGTACTTGCACTTGACCAAAAGGATTATATTGATTTTATGGAACAAGATCATACAGGTAAATTTAGATGAATTATAAGAATTATTTCAGTAACTCACAAGTTGATTGTAAAAGTTCATGCTTTTGACCAATAAAAAAAAATTATTTATTTATTTTATAAAATAAAAATCTGTAATTTCCTAGAATGTTGTTTTACCTCATGTATCATAATATTTGCACCACCTTTCACTAGGTAACACTCAGGCTGAGCTACTGATCTCAATGGCACCAAAGGGACGCTCTTGCTTAATCTTGATCTTATCCTTTGTGGACAACAACAGGATATCATAGAACATACGGGCTGCTTCAGATCGCTTATGGACAGTAGGAGAGGCTAATTCAGTAAACTGCAGATGATCTTGTGTACTCAACTGTTGATCAATCTTCTCAAGTGTAGCATGAGTAGAAGCATTGAATGTCTGTGTATTCTGTAGAGTGAAGGGATCATCCATGGTATCCTATTCCTGGATGTTAATCTATGTTTTTTTTTTTTATCTATTGAAACATAAGCTTACAAATTGATCCAAGGCTTCTTGATTGATATCACCACCAACATCATAATCAAATCCATCATCTTCAAAGGTAAAGGCATCACCAGCCAATTCCATACGAGCTTCCTTTGCATGATCAGCCAACATGTCAGAAGCACGTCTCTTACGGCTCAATTGAGTAAACATGGCATCTAGTTCAGTACTAAGATGTTGCATAAAGGGTTTAGTGAGATCCATGACTGGCTTTGTCTTGGTACTGCTGGTCAATACCATATCAGTCACAAGGGCAGTGGTGTCCATGGTGTATCGACGAAGATCTTCTTGAGGAATCTCAGTGATCTTATCGACCACCAAACGCTTTCTTCTACGGACAGTAGACTCAACTGGATCCATCAACATACTGTTGTCTTCAACAATACCCACTTCCATCAGTGTATCAAGTGAATCAACAGGAAGAGCAGGCAATTCAAATTGAGTGTTGTCATCTTGGTGTGTGGCAGTATAGTCAAAGCCATCATTGAGATTGAAGTCAAAGTCAACACCGTCATCATGAATGCCAACATCATTGATGTTCATGTCCTTCATGGGATCAGCAATGGCATCCATATCAAAGCCTTCCGTCAGACCAGCCTCGTTGTCACGACGACCCACTTCAACAGCATCTGATAGACCACGCTCAGCACCATAGTTACCAAAGCTGAAACTGTTCTGTAGATCACTCAAGGTAATATCCTGAGACATATCACCTAGACTGTCAAAGATAGGATCATAGCCTTCACCAGCAACACTTTTTTTTTTTTAGTCATTGCATTAGGTTATGTATAAACATGAGCCTTACTTTGGATTGAATGGAAGATCAGGCAAGAGAATATCAAATTCAGTTAGTTTATCTTGTAAGGTGATTGTATTGACATTGGCAATAGAGTGATGAATGTCAGGCATGTTGACTTCACCTTTTTTAAAGGCCTATTTAAAAAAGAGTCAGTGAGAATGTCATATTTACTGATTTTCAACTTACAAGCTTGATTTTAGTCAATGCTTCATTACAGTCTTCTAAAAGGTATCGTGTCTTTCTGGAATAGATACGGACAACACCAAGCAACAATTGACCAGAGACACGCAAGGTCAAGGGTTCTTCTTCTTGGTTTGTTGTGATGGTTTCTAAAAGAGAGAGAGAGAGAAAAGAGATGAGATAATGATGCAGAGAGAGAGAGAGAAAGATAGATTACCAATTGTCTTTTCAAGATTAGTCTGTAAGAACTGTGATTTGGAAATCTTCTTTTCCCAATGAGAAGCAAGCCAAACACGAGCTAAAGGTCCTTGCTTTACTCGTAACTGATCAGATATCATTTCTTAGTGATAAGAATATATTAAAAAGGGGGGGTCTAATTTTTTTTTCTATAACGCGTAAAGACATGACGCGCTGAGATTTCAAACACCGTCAAGGCTATTTTTTTTTTGTTAGCTGATGCATGTTACTGGAAATATAAAGTGTGTGTGTATGTTGATGGAACTAAAAAAGGCAATAGATTGGATAAAGTCAATAGTGTCTTGATTAAGAAAGCTTAAATCATATTTCATCGTCATTGGATCAAAAGAAATATTCCCTTGATCAACTCCAATAGAGGAAGGATTTACCTTTGTTAAGACACCAATAGAATCTCTAAAAGATCAATCTCAGACCCTTTTTTTTCTTTAACACAATGTGAAAAACTATGAGTGTGAGAAGGAAATCTTAAAAGATTAGGTTTAATAGAATAATACGATTCATACAGCTTTATCTAAAGTAAATAGAGTTACACACAGGATCTGATTGGTCAATTCATCATCCCATCTTGTTGTAATAAGAGAATGTCTTTACTGGAATCCAGTGCAACCATGAAGATAAGAACACAAGATTGATAAGAATTTAAGGTATCAACTACCCTAAACTCAGACCTATCAAGGATTTCTCTCTCTCTTTCTCTCTCTCTCTCTCACGATATTCATGCAGGCTGAGATTGAATGATGGTAGATCACCTTTTGTTGATATATAAACCCTCTCTTTTTTTTCTTTCTTTTTTTCTCTTGTCATTCAATATGTCTGAAAATAAAATAAAAGTGGATTATAGGGAAGAAACAAAGATTGAGACAGAAGAACATGACAGGATCACAGTCAGTTCATTAGAGAGTCAAGAACATCCTCAGTTAAAGAGATCACTTAAATCAAGACATTTGGCTGTAAGTTTCTTGAAGGAATACATTGAATGGTCATGTTTCTGACTGTAATCCAGATGATTTCTATTGGTGGTGTCATTGGTCAAGGTCTATTTCTCTCTTCTGGTGGTAATCTGGCTAAAGCAGGTAAAGCATGATACAAACAGAGAGAGAGAGAATATTGAACGTTTGTTTAGGTCCTGCTGGTGCATTGATTGCCTATGCTATCATTGGCTTTATTGTCTTTTGGGTTACTTTTTCCTTGGGTGAAATGGCCACCTATATTCCTGTAGGTTCACTTCAAGCTTTTTTATTCTATGACTCAATCTATTCAAAATAGGTCTCTGGTTCCTTTACTGTCTTTTGTCGTCGTTTTGTCGATACTTCTTTTGGTACTACCATTGGTTATAACTATTGGGCTTGTTGGGCTATCATTGTAGCAAGTGAACTGACAGCCTTACCACTGGTAATGCAATTCTGGACTACAAAAGTACCTGATTGGGCCTGTAAGTCAATAGGTATTGTTTGATTGTTCTGAAGACTAATCCATACTAGGGTCTGGTATTTGGCTTGTCATCATCTTTTTGTTAAACATGAATGGTGCTCGTAGTTATGCTGAAGCTGAATATTGGTTCAGTGTGGTAAGGATCCATGAAATACAATGAAATGACATGGCAACTGAATAGATCACACTAGATCAAGATTCTAGCTGTCTTGGTGTTTATTATTGTAGGCTGTATTACCTCAGGTGGTTTGATTGGGTAAGACTGAAATCATCTATTGTATTCTTTTTTTTTATTGACTTGATTGGATAAAGTAACACCACACCTCATGAGGTCTATGGTTTCAAATATTGGAGTAACCCTGGTGCCTTCTCAAATGGTGCCCTTGGCGTCTTAAACGCTTTTGTGTTAGCTTCCTTTAGTATGCAGGGTACTGAAATTGTAGGTATCACAGCAGGTGAATGTGAGAACCCAGTCAAGGTAACAGAAAGATATCTTTATGTATTCCATCTTTATCTCATTCCTCTAAATCATTAGCAAGTACCCCGTGCCATCAAAAACGTTTTCTGGCGTATCATTATCTTTTATCTAGGCTCAGTGTTTATTATGGGCATGTTGATTGCCTATGATGATCCTCGTAACTTGTCTGGCTCAAGCAGTGTCACTGTCTCTCCTTTCACCATTGTCTTTGAACTGGCTGGTCTCAACAGTGTGGCTCATATCATGAATGCCGTCATCTTGATCACTGTTCTCTCTTGTGCCAACAGTGGCATGTACGTCAGTTCTCGTATGCTATGTGCTCTATCAAAAGAAGGTCTTGCTCATCCTAAACTAGGTAAGATCCATGTCCATGACTTTTTTATTGATTTATATTGACTTTTTTTTTAATGTAAAGCACACATCTCAAGTCGTGGTGTGCCCATCTATGCTTTGATCTGTACTACTGCTGTCTGTTTAATTACCTTTGCTACCTCCTTTATTCCCGGAAAAGCACTTTTTATTGTCTTGACAGATCTCTCTGGTATCGCTGGTTTCGTTACCTGGGGTGGTATCTGCTTTGCTCATTACCGTTTCCGTAAGGCACTAAAGCACCAAGGTCGTCGTGTAGCCGACTTGCCTATCACCACACCCTTTCATCCCTTTGGTGATATCTTTGGTATGATTGCCTGTACTGTCATTGCCCTGATTGCTGGTTATTCTTATTTTGTGCCTGCTGATCCTGTTGGTCTGATTGGTAATTATGGTGGTCTTGTTGCTTGTCTCGTTCTGTATGTGACCCTGAAGATCAAGACAAAGTCCAAGATGGTGCCTATCGATCAAATCGATCTCGATACCGGCCGAGCTGATTTCTCAAATGTCAAGGATGATGAAGAAATTGAGACTTCAGGTCCTTTGTATAAGCGCCTATTTAAGCGTGTCATCAACGTATTGACTTAATACTTATGTATATTTATTCTTTTTTTAATATTAATACGCTATTCTACACTATTGGAGAATAAACTCTATTGTACACAGTCAGATCTAACTAGATTTGGAATGACGATTAAGTATATCTATAAAAGTAAAGAAGATGAGTTAGCCTTTTACTATCTTCACAAAAAGATCATCTGATAGGATCACCAACTTTGTTAGGAAACAGTTACATGCTCAAGAGAAAAATTGCTGTACTTGTTTGGGAATCTGAATTTTCATACAAGGAAAGATTGTTTGCATACATTAGTGATTGAATCTCAAGAGCATTCTGTTGTATGAGATTTTCTTTTTTTTAAGCATATACCTATTGAGCTTATTCACATTTAGGGTGGGGGAGATTTATCAACTTTACCTTGTGCACTTGAATTCTTGTATCACTGACACTAAGCAAAGAATTATTGTTTCCTTCTTCAAAAGATGTTTACGCCAATTCAGTAAGTAGTCAATCTGCTTGAGGAAATGCTCCTTAACTAACCAAAAGATCACTCTGGGGAGGTAATACATTACCTCATGTTATTTTGCTATGATTCACCTTGGGCTATTGTTCATTAGTGCGTTTAGTTTATTATGGGCTCAGGTATTAGAAACAAGGTGGCTTTGGGATTTCTGTTTGCATAAGTTACCTTTATGATCTTTGTTCTTTTACGAGAACAAAAGCTTGGTTTATCCTCTTCACTCTAATGAAATATCAAGCAAGTATGATTTGAAATACATTGGCAAGCTGTGTTTCCTTTGTTTTATGGATAGGTTTAAAAAGCCTGTGATTTGGTCAAGAAAATCGGTTGGTGATGGTTTTCTTGACCTTTCGCAATGAGATCTTGCTCCTTTGATCAAATTTGAATAAGTTTATCTATGCATACACAGTCAAACAATGCACCAAAGATCAAAAGAGGTGAGTGTATCTCAATCCAGATGGATTGCTCAGCTCAGTTGCATAAAAGGAAATAATTATATTCTCTCAGAAGGGTGACGGTATTTAAAAGCTAAACACTGACGTTTAGCTTTAAATCCCATAGAGTTCAGCACAATAAAAAAAAATTGCTTCTTTCTTTTTTCTTTTCTTTCTTACTTCTTGTTTGTTTTTTCTTGCCTCAATTAGATAAACGCTCGGTGAATATAAATAGTTATCAATCAAGTGAGAGAAAAATTACAAACATTCAATGTTTAATATTGCGCCATATATTGCCAAAGTAAATTCCCATTTTCTATAGTATATTTGACAGCTTGAGCACTCAATATCTTTCTTCATTAGTATGTGCGAGCGCTACACGCAAATGATGAAGGCATTGAGTTACCGTACAGTCATACACAGTTTGGTGTAGTATTGATGGTGGATGTTGTTGGTAAGGTGAATGAGTTATCGTTTTTTTGATTCCATATCCTCACTTATCAAATAGGATTTAGCAGGGTAGATGAGATAACTTTCAAAAATAACGACAATACAAACTTTGCTTATATTTGTAACTTAGCTTACGACGATGGCTCAAGCAAAAGGTGACTCAGGTGCAGAGGCTATTGCGATGGAGATCGGTGCTTATATGGGCGAGGTAGTACAATATGGGGTTATTATTATTCATCAAATTAACTTGACGATCTCAATTATAGTGTATTCAGATTATTGAATTTTATGGTGGAGATGTGGTCAAGGTAGAGAGGCACCTGTTATTTTTTTATTTTATTTTTTCTTACATATCTTGTTTCAGTTCCTTGGAGATGCCGTATTAGTTTGCTTTCAATCCACTGGCAATTCAAACTCAAAAGATTCGGATGAAACAGCAATAGGCGATGAAAATGAAGCTGCAGAACGTCAAAAGAATCTGCTGGTTCGACGAGGAGTTGAATGTGGACTTCAGTTACTTGCTCGTCTATCGCATTATCGAGTTTACTTGACTGTAGAAGAGAGATCTAAACACAGAAGTTCAGAGGGAGAAAACCCTAAACAATTGCCAAAGCAGACTATCTATGATGCTATGCATTCAAATAAGGAGAGTCAGCAGTCCAGCGAAAGCGATCCTTCTTTCAACGAATCTTACAATAGTTCAAAAGGTCGATATGCCACCTACAGACGAGAAAGCAAGCAAGAAAAACCTACAACATTTGAAGAGAACAACATGTTTTCGATCGACAGTTGGGTTCCGACATTCATGAAACGCAAGAAACACAACAAGGATCGAAGAAGAACGAGCGATACAAGTGATCTCTCAAATCCAAACAACATGGATGCCAGTAACTGTATCGATCTTGAACTGCATATGTCCTTATCGTGTGGAAGTGTGACCAACATCATATTAGGAAATCTGGACCCAGATGATCTCAAACACCATCAGCAAGGACCTACTTATCCACAAACCGCTGCAGGTTCAACAAAGGATATAGCATTGATCCTAGATGAATTCTTTACAGAGTATCATGGACGCTTAGAATATGCAATTGGTGGAGACGTAGTCGACTCATTGGACGAGGCATTATCGATAGCGAAAGCAGGAGAAATGACGATCACTCCGGCAGCATACGATTTCATTCAAAGACAAACAATGAATCTGACATTTGAACGAAGAAGACGGTTTTTCGTGATCAGAAACATAACCGAAGCCTCTCAAAATGCACGGAAGACAACCGGCACTCATACTTTACCGTTAAGGCATGGAAACAACTCGAATGGCCGAAAGGGCGCTCTTCAACTCAACAACAATGCCGAGTATCTCAAGACATTGCCTGGATTACAAGCCCATGCATCCAAAATGGAACTTGACCCTCTCATTCCTCGAGTACGAAATACATCTCACATGAATTTATCAGTAGAAAGTAACCGATACTACTTCAAGTACATCAACCAAAGTGCCCTTTATCGCCTTCAACACAGTGTAGATGGCAACCTTCCTGCTCAATTTCGAGATGTGACAATCATGTTTGTCAGTCTAGGAAAGACAGAGGTGATGAAGAAAGAGGGCTTGATAAAAGTACAGAAAGCTGTGTCCTTGGCTATCGGTGCTTTGGTTAAATATGAAGGCATGCTACAGCAATTTGCTATTGACGATAAAGGTAAATAGTATCTATCTTTTATGTATATCTCTTTTTTTTTATGACGACTTGTTGTACTAACAACTTTTTTTAAAAAAAAACATTTGCATCATAGGTGCTACTCTATTATCTGTTTTTGGCTTACCACCTTTATCGCATGAACGTGAAGCTGTATTTGCTGCCAAGGCAGCATTACATATAAGAGACAGTTATTTAGCAGAAGGTTTTCGTGGTTTCTCAATCTCTCTTTCTACAGGAAACATCTTTACAGCTGTTTTACCTAAAGGAAGTCCTTATCGCCGAGATCCTAGTATTGCTGGAGATGCTATCATTGTTGCTGTTCGTATGTTGAAGTTCCCCTTTTCCAAAGAAAATGTTGTATGTGATCCCTCGACCAGAAAGCAGATTGGAGGACTTTGTGAGTTTGAAGACTTTGGAGAGAATTTCGTCAAAGGCAAAACAAAACCAGTTCAGATCTTTGGTATATTACAATTTGGACCTCCAGAAAGAGACAAGCGCATCTCGATTTTGAGCTTTGAGAAGACGAGTGATTATATAGGTTACAAGTCTGAGATGCAAATTGCTACCCAGTTTGTAGATGACTGGAACGAAGCACCTAATCATCATTTCTTGGTAATTGCTGGCTCATCTGGTGCAGGCAAAAGTTTTTTCTGTAGTAATCTGCATAAACTAGTTGCATCTCATGGTGTCTTTAGTTGGTAAGTTCAATGGGTGCTTATGTTTCAATTGTCCTTTTTATTTTTCTAAAGAAAGAAAAACATATATACTAAATCAACATCATCATTTGCTTCATAGTTGGTCATCATCTACTGAAGGTTGAATATAAACACAGAGAGCTACCAAAACGGACAACTCATCATCTTTCTTTTATTTTGATTATAGTTGAGAAAAGCAGCAAATATTATCTGCTTCGAAATCTCATGTTGGGTTTGTTTGAAATCATTGATTCTGATAGAATACCACAAAAAACCAACAGAAAATCAGACGCCTTTTCACAAGCCTCGAATACAAGCATCCATCATTTTCAAAACACTCATTCAGTTTATTCAGCATCAAACTCTAGTAGCTCTCACTCTCTTACCAGCTCAACTAACTTTCCTACTAACAAAGAATGGTTTAAGCGACTTGCTTCGTATACCTCTATGTCTCCGTCTTCTCTGGGATCTAGCTCTAATAACATGGAAGTGACTAACGAGATGGTCGAACTGATATCCCGATGTCTGTTGAAATGCAATGAGGAAGCAGGATATATACCTTTGTTTAGAGATATATTTACAACACTCAATGAAATCAGTGAAAATCGGTACACAAGATTATTGGACGGAAGAGCAAGGGATATTTTGTTGACGGGTGTCATCACCCGAATGACACAATATGTCTCTAAGCATGTTGGCTTGGTGTTCATTTGTGATGATGTACAATGTAAATTATTGTTGAAAGGAAAAGATAATATTCATATTGATTTTAACATCATGGTCTTTTTTTTAAAAAAAAAAATAGGGGCCGATAATACCTCAATTAGAATACTTCAGCATATTCATGAACATTGCCAGAAAGTCATGATCCTTATGGCAACACGTCCTTTAAAAGACTACAATGTTGGATTTATTGATAGCTATAGATCGATAGGATCGTACCAATACATTGAACTGAATGGTCTTGGAGAGCATGAAATTGGTGAGATTATTTTACAGAACTTTGATAGTGGTGTACATCGTGTCAGTCCAGAAATTGTGAAGGTCGTTCAGGTAAGATGATACAGTTTATATTATAGCAAAGGATAAAGGCAATAAACATCCTCTTTCTTACACTTGTAAAGAAACGTACCGGTGGTAACCCTCTTTACGTCAAGTGAGTATGATTGGAATTTTGCTGTTTCTTTATTTGTTACTAAATCATGTGAAATAGGAATATGGCTATCATCTTGAAAGATTTCAATCATGTCACTGTGGTTCAGGGAGAGCTTGTACCAAGCACTAGTAATTTCGATCTGGAGAACCTATTGGGAAACTTTGATTACAAGCGCATTATAAAAATGCAATTTGATCGTTTGGATTCAAACTATCAAGAGTTTTTGACTGTAGGTTAATCCTCTGGTCATTTAGAGGATGGATTGAAACTAACCTACCCTATTTACAGGTTGCTTGTTGTCTAGACCAGTACTTTACAATTTATGAAATCAAGGCTGTTATCAAGAAGAGTAATTGTATCTTTGAGAACGATTTGCCTGAGCAAATTCATAAACAGATTCAGAGGTTTGATGTTTATCACTTCCTGCAACAAGTTGACAATGGCAATCCAGTGGAGTCAAATATACATGTCTATACGTTTACACATATCACTATTCCTCAAAGTATTTATGATATGGTATCATACGAGACTCGTATCAGTCGACACCGTTCTCTTGCTAGATATTATGAATGTCAAATTACTAAGGATAATTACATGCAGCTCCTGGGTAAAATAACAAGACATTACCTACAAACGGATATGATAGGAAAGCAGCTCTACTACCTTGAGGCTCTTGCAGACCAAAATATGCTATCATATCTATTACCGGAAGCCACTATAAACTTGCAGAGAATTGTAAAGATACTGGAAGAAAACGAAGATTTGCTGGATCAATTTGGACGCGTTCATCTAAGCGATATATACCGTCGATTGGGTGTTTGCTATACTATGAGAACAAAGCTAACAGAGGGAGAGCAGTACTTGTTCAAAGCTCTTGAGGTTTTAGGTGAGCCTTGGCCAAAATCGCCCCTTTGCTTTTTATTTAGGTTCTGGAAGAATAAGTTTGTTCAGTACCAAAATCGTCGATGGGGTCTCCTGGCCAGATATAGATCCACTTCGAAAAGAGAGCTTGAATACCGAATAGTCGAAATCATGGCCCAACTATCCAATATCTATTTCTATACGGGCAATGGTCGAGATTTTGTATACGCTTGCTTAGCTGGTCTGAATGCTTGCGAAAGCTTAGGCGATTTAGGGCCTAACTATACCTTGTTCCTGGCTCGCAATGCTTTGCTTTGTTGGCTGAATGATGACAAAACCAACAGTGTCTATTATATAGCCAAGGCACTTCGTCAGATGAACAATGACAAGGCTGATCCCGGTACGCTGACGATCTGTTCTCTCTTGTGTTTTGCTGCAGGAAAGTTTTCAAATGCTAGAGATTTACTTTATCAATCGATCGAAGGTGCAAGAGCACTTGGTATTGTAACCGATTGTCAGGCATTCTATAGATCAGTTGGTCTTTTGGTGACGATGCGGATATTTGAAGGCAACTTCAACCGATCTGCTACTGACGTAGCCCTTCTGAAGCAGATGGCGGATACTGCGCATGGCAACGGGGACTTTGAAGCAGAGACTTGGCTTGGCGTTTATAATGTTGGTAATGCCATTGTCACAGATCGCATGTCAGATTGCGCACCCTATGTCGCATTGCTAGAGTCGCATGTGAAAGAAGCGGCCGAGTATAACCGTATAGCTATACATGGTACATTAGTTTGTTACTATGCCAGAAACCATCTCTTTGACTTAGCAAGGCGACATATTCAAAAACTCATAAACAATCTTCCTTCGTTGACAGTAACTCGTGAGTAGTCAAGAAATGAGTTCTATTGGTGAAGCTAACTTTCTTTCTAGCAAACACATTTCCTATTTTCGGCCTAATATTTGCTACTATGGGACTCTATTGTATGGTAGAAGATGGACAGATTGACCTCATGTCTGATGGTGACATCAAAAACTATGAAAAGTTTGTATCTGGCCTTTCAAGACTAAATCATGCATTTCAGCAAGTGAAATTTTGGGAGTTTACTCAGCCTTGTCTATATCTTGCTCGCGCTCTACCTTATATTGTAACTCGACGAATGGTAGAGGGGTACTTGGTATGTTTTGTTCATTTGTGTGGAGTTTTAGACTAAACTCAATTCCTTTTTTTTGTAAAGGTACTTCAACATGGTGTATTTGAGATGCATTTCATCCAAGAGATAAAGTTTCTTAAAGCGTACTATTGGGCAAACCTTGGCAAATTTGCATTTACTCCTGAAGATCGTGTTGAATGGACAGAAAGAGCAAAGAGAGATTTCGAGTCACTTGGAATTCCTGTGGATACATATTGTAATCCCAATCCACGGACTGTATACTATCGAGGACTACAAGCCGATTTTTGCGCTTCCGTAAACAGCAGTGAACAGAATGAAGCTAGTGCATCCTCTAGTAACCCCAGTACTAGTATATCTAAGGAACAACCATGCCAAATTCCTAACAATGTAGCTTAGTCATTTTTTGTTTTAGTTTTGCACATCTATCTATCATATAATTTGTACATATATTATTCTTAGTCTTTGTAAATAACTTGTAAAAAAAAAGTACTCTCTAATATGCTCTTAATCTTTCTTTAAACGTTTCTAATTATTCGAGTTTAATCATTAAATAAAAGGGCGCTACCTGTGGACCTGAAGTTAGTGAAATTCAAATGTGAATCAAACTAATAAATGGCCAAGCAATGAATGAAGGTATAATGTCTGCCAAAAGTGCATCTACTACAATATTTAACAGTGCTGTAACGATACATGAACAAAAAGAAATAGCAAGCTGTCATTTGCTTACATCAACATAGCAAACTGTACTCTTTTCTTGGCGGTTATTGAGGATATCCTTAAATTAAGATAGATGCTTTAGTGTATCTAGCGTTGGTTTATTGAGTAACCACTACAACTTTCAAAAGTGAATATTGATGGCAGGGTGAGCTTTTAAATCATGTAAAGCATCTGGATAAGCCGATCTTTTCAGGGAAAAATAAAATATTCAATTTGTGAAGTTGATGTAGAACCATTTGGATAGCAATCCGAATATAATGAATTGCTAACTTGATTGTTCAAGTCATTAGCTGTAAGCCAAACATGTTCTCTTTTAGACTATTAAATAAAGTCTTTGACTTCTTCTTAATAGAGCAATATCTTTATTCACCTCCTTATTTACTTTGAGTTGGTCTAATTACACATCACCCAATTTAGCTGCCTAAATGTGTCTTCTATCATTCTAATCTTATCATTCTAGCTATATCTTTAGTCGGAAAAACAAAAATTTTGTAAGCATTAAATATAGTTTTGCTGCCTGATTGTTCTGCTGTATCTATCTGATTCCTTTTTACATATTACTACAAAAGCTATCCTTTGATCTGTATCAACATGTAACATTTTGTTTAGCACCAAAAAAGAATTAGCAAAATGGCGTCGACCACAGGATTCGAACCTGTGCAGGCAGAGCCTACTACATTTCGAGTGTAGCTCCTTAACCACTCGGACAGATCGACGTTTAAGCGAAAAAAAATTATTACATATACATATCAACAAAAAAATTAGACAAAAGTCACGTGACAATATTGTTATTAGCCAATCATTCTATTACTAAGCGTAATTAGTAGTATATGATTGGTCAGTAATGATCCCTGATTATACAGATTATCTTTATGCTTCTTCATTCATACATGAAGAAAGAATTGCCAGCAGTTTCTCAAGTATTCTAGAACTGCTCAGGAAGCCTGGGAAGCTATACATATACTCAAGATGCTGTACATGTGTCATGTAAAGTAAGTCATAAGATTATAGAAGTAGGCCTTGCTTTTTCTTTAAACGATAATGTACAGAAATCATTGCAACTTTTTATTGAGAGCAGAGAATATATGTGAAATGGAGCAGCCTCTCAGCGCCTTTCAGCAGACAAGCTGACTATATCTAAAGGGAACTGAGCACATGCAGATCTGCTGATGAGATGCCTTAGCTTTGTCGTATTTGGGCATGCATTCAAATAAGAAAATATAAAATTCGGAAATTCAATTAATCATCTCAAGAAAAGATAAATGTTATTTTGACAGATAATGTCAAAATAACAATAAACCAAACAATGTTCATAAAGTTGGAAACCTAAAATTACACTAAATGTTACCAAAGGGAAGACGGAAATTAAGCATATAGCAAGTGCTGGCTAAAAAGCGATGAAATGATATATAAGGCATTCAATGTGCGTAGCTAACACATTGAAAGCATGATCAGACTTATATTCATGGATTCTCCTTTTTCTCCAATACTGAAAATAGCTATATGACATGGTATATTATTATAACAGGATGGTTGCATAGGTCTTATAAAATCAAGGTAGCAGCATCTAACAATACAAGCAATGATTCTAGAGATTTCATTATCAGAAAAGACTAAATCATTACTTGGATAAAGATAGTTCTGAGACATACACACAAAGGGCTTGTCTATCATTATCACACTATTTAAACTGATCTAACATCCAACGAAACAAGTGAACAAGTATGAAACAGTTAAGCCTGATATATTCAGATACTTTCCAAGACAAAACACATATCTTGATAAAGCATAAATAGCTTTTCATCAAGATATAAACCTAGTTGAAAATATATCTCCACCTTATTCAAGGCGGAGGATGAAATCTGGCTACAGACATCTTTTTATAAAGGTGACCAGTCATCCCAGTAGGAAAACTGCTCATACAGATAAAATTGTAACGGAGTGATTGATTGAAACCGAGATAGAAATAGTATATTAACACAACATGAACGTGCAGTAGAATTAGTTCCCTCTCATTCTTTTGAATAAAAAATCGAGTTCCCTCTCATTGTATTTATCTGAGCCTGCAAATATCACAAGCTTAGTTGTCTGTTTGGTTAATAAGAAAATAAAGATACACAATCTCAACTAAAATCCTTTGCAGGTTCGTTTAAAAAGCAAAGACTTGATTGTACTAGTCATAGAATCTAGAAATAATATATGGTTTTCAAATTGTTGACGACATGCATCCACCAGAACATAGACTATCAAAAAGTCATAAAGCTTGTTCGTTAAGGAGTTGATTGAGTCATCAAATAAACCCATATTCGATGACGACGTCAAAATCACTCTGCTTGAGACTAATAGTACCGCCAAATAGTCTTCAACAATCGCCTGTGCTAAGTTTGTAATATGCGTCTGTATCCTGTTGCTTAAATGATACAGCAAAAAAAAATTAATAAGAATGACCACAGTTACAAGTAATCTCGATCTAGAAGAAGTTATTTTTTAGAGGAGTTTTGTTTCCCTTATTCAAAGCATACAATGAAGCGAACACAAATCTATATATTTCTAATGCATAGATGTACTAACTGAAAATTATATAATACCGTCATTTGTGATTGTATAGCCAATCCTATTGTAAATGTAAAAGATTACTTTTGGCTGCTGGCGCTTTTGTAGGAGCAGAGAAGGCGATTTGATTATTCATGAAGTACATAACGTGTTTTGATCTTATTCTCTAGAAAGATAGTGTCTGGTTTTTTTAACGTGAGCATTTTCAAAGTTAATCATTGAACAATACGTACAGACATGCTTGTCAAATAAAGTTTTCTGTCAGAATCCAAGCTGTTGTATGGGTAGGTGTTTGTCAAAGGCAATAATCAAAAAACTAGAAAAGTACAACTAATACTCAACTAAGTTTATTAAGCAAAAAACTAAGCAATCTTTCTTTAGCTAACAAAATATGTCTCTATTTATATTCTCTGATTTGGTGATAAGAAAAGACTTGGTCCATGATGTACAAGGTCTGATCTTCAGTCACATCTCGTATTATCTATCACTAAGCATTTGTTTATAGCTGGCCGACTTTATGACTCTTGTATTGCTCTACAAATAAAACATCTTCAGTGTTCCTTTTGGGTTCAGATAGAACCTTAAGTAACATCATTTCAGATCAAACACATGACATCTTGGTTTCAGGGGTAATACAAAATCTCCTGCCAAATAAGCAGTGAAGACTTGGTTATCATATGAAACACTCAAATGGATTGCTCTCTAAGATGTTTATTCACTCTCTGAGTCTAGGTAGAGGGAAATAACATATAGTTCTGTTGTTCTATACAACACAAGCACATCCGAATATACTGATGCCTACAACATATAAACTCAGTACAAATACATCTTTGCATTAATAACAATATCAAATTGATCTATCTACTCCAGTTCTTCGATACTCAAAGTCATTTACATACTTTGCATGTGTATCGCGAACAGCCTATATCAGGATATTCAAGGAAGCTCATTTATGTTAGAGTAGAGTAGTAATTAGGTTTCAGACTCAAGATTTATTCTTTTTGAAAACCAGTTGAAGGAGTGTTTCGCTTGGAGATACTTACAAAAGGTAAACTTTCTTGAAAATCCAACTAACTCAATAGCTCTTCATTAGCGTCTGCTAATACATCATCTTGACTAAGACAATGTAGAGAGGAAACAACCATTACTACGCTAGTAAAATGTGTTTTAGGAGAATATCTTGATCGCCTTGAAGTTGATCCACTATAATTGCATACATTAAGCCTCTCTTATATTTGCTCAAGTTTCAGTCACTGTTTGCCTTCAAACATACTAGCATATGCGATGCGATGTTTTGTCGATAGCAAATGCAATCAAAAAAGATGAATCATTTTATGCATAAGCTAAAAAAGAAAACTATGGATATAAATGGAAAAATTTTCTAGATGTGTAATGAGCATATTTTGCATGGATCAAATTTGGAGTTTGTTGGTTTTGCTAATGGCTCTATTACAGAATCAGTACTGGCCCAGGACACGTTCATTCGTAAATAGTTCTGCTAAACCTAACTTTGCATGCCTCATGTTTGATCGTTTTAACATTAAGACGCAGGTAAAAAACTAACATGTACCTGTTTTTATCTTTCATAAAGACCTAGAAAATGAATTGCATGCAGACAGACATTCACATGTGCACATATAGCTCAATGCATTATACTGCTTTCGCGTGTATCTTTATATTGGTGTTATGCATGTACTATCTATAAAGAAAAGAGTATGAGTGGCGTCGCACCTACACCTGCTTAATAGAAAACGAAAAGAAAAGGCGACATACTGCTATGAAACTAGATATGGTAAAAGATCGAGGAATGTTTTTGTGATATCAATGTTTTTGAACACTTTTAAGAAGCAATTTTGCTTCTTTGTTTCGTTTGAGATAGTTTCTTTTCTCAAGAGAGTACTTGTTGTATTTAGCCTGATTTCCTATTTTCCTTAATGTATGAGTCTATACATACATGTGCATATGTGCTTAGAATATAACCTGACCCTACATGAAGGTAATTCTGATTGTTAAACAGAGTTTAATGAAAGAAAATAGAAGGTATTGGGCACATAAAACACCAAAAGTAGATTTATACCCAACCTTATTGCTTCAGCTTATCAGCGGATTTGTATAGTCGTTTTGCTCGTAATCTTTTTAAGAGACATAAACAATCAAGACGATTTCATATTATCTACTTGGAAGAGAAGATTCTTTCAAATAGTTCCAGTTTATTTGCCTGTGGAATGTTTAGTCTTAAGTTTTCAGAGAATCAATATATAGTTTTTGAAATCGCTCTGTGAAGAACAAAAACCACTTTGTCGGTTCAAGAATCCTGCTTTGGAAATATTTTCTATACTAAATGAAACGCTGAATAAGGTAGTAAAAACTAAACGTATACAAAAAAGTGTTCACCGAATTTATTTTGGTTATCAGGGCTTATATTATCCAAGTTTGAAGCGTACTGATTTTTACATTGAACCGTATGTAGTTGCCCTTATTATCAGATCAAGTATCAGCGTATGCGCACTAGTGATTTGATGACAGAAGCACATATAAAATAAAAATCTTGAATGAAGAGAAAGGTATTGAGGAAACCAGCACGTCTTATCTGAGAAACCTTGCAAGAATTAGAGAGAAGGCGACAAAAGAGTGCAGAAAAAAGTAAGACAGAGACTCCTTTAAACAGAAAGTTTCTCTTTTCTATTTTATTCTTACGTCAAGCCTAGAAAGGTATATATTGGGCAGTAACGAACTGAAAGATCCAATGGAAATCCACTACAAAGCTCATTAAAAGTTAACAAGTAGAGAAAAGCAAAAATGCGGAAGTACTACAACAAAAGCATAAATAACTAATCAGTAACTGATGTTTTGAAAGCCCTCAAACAAGTGTCTGATGCTGCTGAGAGCTTGAAACTTAAGAGAGATGCATCGCGTTTCAAGCGAAGGCTCTCCAAGGACAAACTCTAGAAGAAGAAGCTTGGCTGAAGCGACCTTTTGAGACGATTTTGGGTGCTATCCATGCAAGAAGAGTGGTAAGCATTGAGCTTGAATAAGTAGCGATATCAAAGCAATGTAGAGTTCGAAGAGGAGCAAAAATCAAAGCGAGCAACAGGACCTCAAGGAATAAAGGACACTACTTTATAGCACTGTATGTTTTCTTGGTAACTTCTTTAGTTTGGACGATTAAGGTTCTTTATAGTATTTCTTGGTTTTGGTCTTCACATACACAAAGAAAGTGATGAATTGGTTATTATTAGAGTCCACATAGTATTTATTTTCCTCCTTTTTCACCAAAACTTAATTCTTTTGAACGACTGTAGCCATTTGACAGAGGTAAAACGAAGAAAGATATACTTTCCGAGTTAAATGACATTAAAGTTAGTGTTGACACAGGCTTATAACAATGTTCTCTTCTACCCTTTGAGGATTTTTTTTATAGCACTCTTACAATAAGTTTGACAGGATTTCGAACCAAACTACTCCTTCAATCCAAATATCCATATGCTAACGCGAAAAAGATTGCCTAAGCAATAATGTCTTGTATCTGCAAGTTAAGCGTGCTGAAAAATGATTTTTGACAAAAGCAAAGAATGGTATGACAACCTAGAGATTTACAATTTGACGCTGTGTTCACTTTGTGTATCATTGCTTTTCGATTTTGTCGATCCAAGTAATCAGTTAAACTGAATTGAGTAAAAACGATAACAACATATGTTTATACACACGCCCAGATTAAGTCAGACTAATGAATATAGGCATCTCATAGCTCAGGTGCGACTTTAAGGTTACAGTTTGATTACAACCTATTTATCCCTTCTATACCGGAAGAAAGCCTAGATGCTATCCGAAATGAAATTCATAAGAAGGGACTTTGAAACGAGGGAGCAGAATAAGGAAAGGAAAAAGAAGCGGAAGCCCTACATTCGTAGAATTGGCATCATAAAAATGTCAAACCAGTATTCATCCCTCTCCTTTACTGTCACTCCTGGCGAGCACTTACAAGCGAGATCTCCGAGATTAGGCTCCTAATGCATTCTCTTTGTGAACCATACTCCTTTTCTTGCAGTCGTTCATGCGCTTAAGTCTTGTGTCATGAGACATGTATGAAAAAAAGAGAACGCTTCCAATTCCGAGAAATCCAGATGCCACGCATATTGTTGATGAAGTAAACTCCAAAAAAAAAGCAGTTTTTTGCTGATCCTATTAATGTGCAAGCCTATCATGCATTGTTTTCTTTTCATACTACACTTATAAAACGATCGAAAAGGGAGGAATGAGGAGAAAAATAGGGGTGAAAAAAATCAGACTCATTTTGTTTGTTTATTTATTTTCTTTCTTTTCTCTGTATCCTCTCAATTTCACTTTTTTTTTCTCTTTTTTCTTGTCTTGATTCGTATTTCTTTTGTACCTGTCTAACTTGCGTGTGCATATTTAGAGCCATAGCATATTTATGTATAGTTTTTAATTTCTATTTCTTCTGTTCTTTTCTCCGTTTTCCTTTGCCTCTTTTTTTTTTTTTTGACACTCAGTCCTACGGAACAGCATAGATCAAATCTTTCTTTGCCGCCATAATTGTATTAATAAAGCAGAAGCACAGTGTAAATATCTTTTCTTCTCCAATAAGAAACGCACCTTTCATATAGTACTGAACACGCCTATTAAACATATAGCTGCAAAAAAAAAGATAAGACAACTTTCTATGAATTCAACTGCTTTATCAGAAAGCAGTATAGTAATGAATTGCTGTTGTTGCTGTTGCTATTACTGTTGCTCTCATCAATTTAAAACTCCTCTTTCATCATGGACAGTCAGTTTGGATTCATCTTGTTCTTGCTGTAGTTGTATATCAACAAACGATCAAGAGCAAGAGGTTCAAGATGCTTCAACTAAAGTGCTACAATCCTCTCGAGACACAATGTTGATCGACGATAAAAACATACAGCAAGAAAGCAATGAACCGGAAAAGATGCAAAAGAAGAAGCTTCTTGCAATTGAAGAACTACTTCAAACAGAATATGACTATGTGCAAGACTTGTTTTATTTAGTTCAAGTAAGTAAAGACTCAAAGAAAAAAAAAGTAATAAAGCCAAGGCTTTGTTTGTCTCTTTTTTGACGTTCAGTGCCTTACCTCCCTTCTTGTGAAACCAATTGCCTCAGGGAACTAATGATAATATATTAGGTTTGTTTAGAAACACTATCTCGTCAGCCATGGATAAGCCAAGAACATAAACAGATCATTGTTCGAAATGCACCCGATATTTTCAAATTTCACAAACAATTCATCGTATCATTTTCTGCAGGCAGCCTGACATATGACTTCAATTCTTCAATCGTTGCCAAAAAGTTTCTTGATCAGGTAAATTTCTTCTATTTAGTTTATGAAAAACTTTTTTTAACAGCTTCTAAAAAACAGATCAAGCAATTCTCGCTCTACAAGCATTACTGTGATATGCACGCAGACGCATGGGCCTTGTTTTCGGAATATCGAGATCGACCAGAATGGTCAAGCTTCTTAAAAGACTGTACAACATTAGATGCTTATATCGACAGTTTTAGAGTTATTCCGGATTCTATTTCACAACCTAAAAAGTTACAGTTTGAGGATTATTTGATCAAGGCAAGTTAGAATGAATTTCCTATACCTTTTCTTCTAAAAGCTGATTGGGGTTTTGTCTTGAAATTTGTTTCTGTATAGCCTGTACAGAGGATATGTCGTTACCACTTGTTGATCAGAGAAATCATTCGTTATACCTCTCCTCAGACTGCAGAATACGATTTATGGAATGTTGTGTTGAGCGAAATGCAAGATGTTGTCAGTGAAATCAATGATTTCAAACTGCAGCGCGATATGAAAGAACGTACAGAATTATTTATAAAGCGTTTGGATGAAGATTGGAGGATGAGTAAGCAGCACTTGACTCAGTTGGGTAATCTTTTGATTGCAGGTGGTATTGAAGTAACTTATTCTGCTTTGGGTCAAAGTGTTTCAAAGCCAAGATACCTTGGATGCTTTGTATTCAACACCTATATTATCATGGTCAGACCAAAAAAGGTAATCAGCTATGAACCAAAACATTGGTTTCCTCTTCACTTGACTGATTTTGAAGACCTGCCGAATATTGAAGGTAATGCGAGTGATTATTCATACATAGGGAAATCCCAACTTCTTTGTTTCCATAACTCACATGCAAAGACAAAAATCATGAATAGGTCAACGAGAGCATGCATTTATAGTCAGGTGCAAGAAACATACATTTGCTTTTAGCGCCAGTTGTGCTCAAGAAAAGCAAGCATGGATAAAGAAGATTCAAGAAGCCATTCACTATGCCAAAGACAGCTACAACAACTCAAGAGAGGGCATCATGATGTCGCACGACTTTATTGTATCTTCTTTGCCTGGGCTGAGCAATAAGCAACCATCCTCATTTCAAAAGTTACATCTCTCACGTTCCTTCAGCAGCCTACTTGATATGTCCGGAGGCTTACATAAAGTAAACGAAAGAGAAGCAATCAGCGATTCCCCTGTAGGCTCACACAAGGCGTTTCATAATGACTTGAAATCAAACAACAGCGATACTATAGTGTCCGACCAAACTTTCCTCAAGTCAATCTCAAACGAAGAAGCTATGAAAAAGGGACAGAGAGCCAATCATTCGAATTATATCAATCGACGTTCTCAAAGTAGTTTGCAGTTACATTTGGGAGCCCATTCGGACTTGGATGTCAGTACCGATTACATGGACAAACCAAACACTTGTCGTCGTCCAAGCTCACTTGAACTGCTTTCTTCCAACAGTAACATGATAGGCAAGATGTCCATGCAGTTCAAGAGCAACCAGCAAAACGCTTTTCGTATGACTGTAGACCATAAGTTGCGCGATGTGTGTACTCAGGAGTACCTGTCGTCAAGGGCATGGCATGTTAGAGATAAGGATCAGACCACAGGAGAGGGCATGACCGCAGAGAGCAATCTGCTAAAGAAACGTAAATCAACCTCATTCATTCGGACATCTGCTTCTAGTTTCTCGTTGATCAAACGGGCTACAACCGACTCTACCAAGTTGGCCTTGCAGACAGCGGATCTTGAAGATCCCTTGACAGGTTCTTATCCAAGCTCTATTGATCGCTCTGGATCACCTATTAACCACTTGCTTGACAAGATACAATTGGGAAGCTCTATGCAGGGCTCTTCTTCCAGTCAATTGCTTCGTGGCATGTCTTTCATTCGAGTTGATTCGCCACTTTCGTACGATAGTGAATCAAGCTTAAATAGCAATTCTTCACAAAAGCGAGTGGAACGAAAAGCTAGTCGAAGGCATGTCTTGGTGGATAAAGTGTTACGAAGGATTACGAGTGTACATCATAAACATCTCTCGTCAGAGCGTTCTTCTTTTGGTTTTGATGGTGATCATGAAGTATGTATGCACTTTTCCCTCTTTCCCCCCTTTTTATAAACATAACCGTACACTGACCTACTTTTTTTTCTTAAAAAAAAGCTCAAAAAGGCGGCTTCCATTGACGCAAAGATGAAACACGAGGAATCCAGCCATTTAGAAATCAATGATCGACCATCCGAGGAGACAGAAAATGCAAAAAAAGAAAGACAAATCGTTATTATGGGAGATCAAAACAACACATCAACCTGTTCTTTCTCTGCTTTTGCTTATGCATCTACGCCTATACCTGTAGAAGAAGAGCCTGTAAAGAAGAAGAAAAAATGGAAAACGAAGCTAAACCGAATGCGACCAACAAGCTTCTTAAAATTGGCAGCCAACTAGAATAGAATGTATCATAAATAATTTAAGCAGAATATTTCTTTTTTTGTGTGTGTGTGCAGAAACCTATTTATTATGATAGGTATAGAAAGAGAAAGCAAACTTTCTACTCCTTAATACCATACTCACTAATTACAAACAATAAATGGGGTCGATCCTTAATTTCTTTTTCTTCAATGAATTGCTATTTTCTCTTTCTTCTCTTATGTTTCGACATATTTCAAAACTAACAGCATCTAAGCTAAAGTTCTCAACTGTCAATGATGGTGGCACTGCCTATACAAGCCCTCGAATGATTGAAAGTTGGATTAAGGAAACTCAGATAGGCTTTGTACGTGTTTTTGTTGTTTTTAGAAAAAAAGTCTTCTAATGGTAAAATTAGGATGCTCTATTGAATGATCAATTCATACTAGCGGAAGATATATTTTTGGATAACCAAGATCAATTCAGCTGTAAAACCAGTAAATCCCCCTTTCATGCATTTGGGTATGCATTTCTGACCTACACGAAGGCCATGCTAGCCTTAGAGAGAAAGGAGATTGAAAAGACAACTGAGTGTATATCAAAGGTAGAGGGATTCCTCAAACAGAAGCTGAACAAGAACAGGACGAGAAACAGCATGATCAAGATTACCACGAATAAAGGCAACTTGCCGACCTCTTGCTCTATGCCATCCGATATCACAGAGCTAGTTCAAGATAGACTCCGACACCACCTTGAGTTACTTCAAGCCAATGTTGTCTTGATGTCAGCCACACTTCAGTTCTTGTTGAACAACTGGACCGACACCATCAAGGCAGGTTATGACCTCTATCGATCCTTTAGGATTTATGAACATCTGTTTGAAAATATGGTTGGTGTCAAACTCTCTGAGTACGAAACTTCCATCAGCCTCAATCAACAAAAAGTAGCCACCTTTTATCATTCAGATGGGTTGCTTTCTGATACACTTTGTTATGGTGCTTTTTTTGGGATAGGCTTATTTCATCTTTTCTTTTCGTTGTTACCTACAAAAGGTAGATCGATAGAGAGATGATTTCATTATTTTCTGACTTTCTCATCTCTTTTCTTTTAAAGTGGCAAAGATATTAAACAACCTTGGATTTCAGCCTTCTAGAACTATAGCTGTTCATTTATTAAATGAGTCGTGCAAGAATGAAACGATGTATGCATCACTTAGTTCGCTTGTACTCTTGACATTTTACACCAACGTCTCGGCCTATATTCAGCCACAGATCAATAGGTTTTTCTCATTTCAAGATGCGACGTGTGCTCTTGAATTTTTAAAGCACAAACATCCGAATGGCCGCATTTGGCAACTGATAGAAGGACAATTGAAGACACAGACTAATTGTTTAGACCAAAGCTTAATGCTTTTTAACCAAGCCAAAAGACCTGTAGGAGATCAAGTGATTCCTTCTCTCATGTACGATAAAGAAACTACTCCTATCCGAAGTCAATCCGTTATAGAATTTAATCAGTTCCGTGTTTTTGTTATCTATGAGATTGGCTGGTAAAAAAAAAAGGAGATTTAAAATTAGAAATACATCTCATCATTTCTTTTAGGGTACACATCTATACTGGTGATTATGCAAAAGCAACCGAAACTTTCTTTTGGTTAGAAAGTATGTGCAACTGGTCTCGTCTGTTCTATCATTATATATCCACATGTTGTATGATAGCAGACGGTCTGTACGATAAAGCCATTCTTGAAATTAAACAAATCAGAGAACTCTCTCATCAGAAACGCAAGACATCCAGTCGCCTCTCGAGCCATGAACACTATGCTGAATCCAAAGTACAGTCCTGGCTCGATGTATCAGAAAGCCAAGCCATCTCTTTACGAGAGACACTAGAACATCACATCATAAATCCTGTATGGGAGCTGGTCTATTTATGGAATGGGACACGACATTGGCAACACAAGGTGTTAGCGGATATTGAGCGGCGATTTCAGACGTGTCATCCCAAAGATCCTGTTTTGTGCCTTATCATGGGCGTCATTTACCGTGACATTCATCAGGATATTGAGTTGGCTTTGGAGTGCCTTAACCTAGCTTTGTTGGTCGAAGCCCATTGGACATCTCCTTATGCCATGTATGAGATAGCTGTGACCTATTGTACTCAACAACAAAAACGATCGGACATTCAGATCATTGTGTCGGACTGGATCCAATGCATTGAGAGGCACTATCAACAGCATAGTCAAGATACTGAATGGGAAGCACGTATGCAGATCAAATGTCAATTGTTATTAGAATCTTATTGTTTAGAGAAGTCTATCTGAAAATTTCTCCTCCTTTCTCTTATGTATACATTTTATTTCATTAATACAGTTAAATATCGGGTTAAAGAAAGTAATCTGGTAATGACTTCTTTTGTGCCACACCTCGGAAATCCTGCTATTAAAGAGAGTTAGATGCGACTTGTATGCCCTTACCATTCCTTTTATGTTACCTGAGGAGCAGCTTCAAAAAGCTTATATTTTTTAGTTAGATAGTCGTCTAATTCCAATATCGCAGCAATATTGCCACATCGATAACAATAGTTTGGTGCAGACCAAACTGTCACAATTGTATCATCAAACATTGGCTTATAACCTTCCATAACTAATTGATGTGCTCTTGCAATCAAATCAAGTCCATTTGCATGTAAGAACTATAGATACACAGAAACAAGTCAATTATCAGCACATGTATTCTGCAGGTATCACATACACCTTGAACAACATCAGCACCAAAAAGATAACCAGCACCTCTAGGACTATATCCCCAGCCATCAATTTCTAAAGGTCCCCACAAAAATGAGAAAAAATAATAATTAAGCGTTGTTTATATCCTTACCTTCTGGATCAGACCAAAGAAGATCACACATAGCACCATCATGAGGTACTTCTTGTTTTCTATCAATTGTTCTAATCTACAGAGCAAAAGTCATCAGTGAATCTCTTTTTTATGTAGGCACAATAGCATCTTACTTGATCCAGTGTGTTGATAGTAGGAGAAAGCCCACCATGAACACAGAACACTTTGTCATCGATGATAGCACTTAGACTTAGATAATCAAATACTTCGCAACAATATCGCCATACATTAGCTGATCCATATTTGCGCGTACATTCATCATAAAAACCATACACCTGTGTAATCTGCCTACTCTCATGGTTGCCTCTGATAAGTGTGATTCTGTCAGGGTATCTTACTTTCAATGCTAATAGTAACAAAAAGGTTTCTACAGAGTAATAGCCTCGATCCACAAAATCACCTAGATGGAAACAGAGATGAGACGCGCTTCCAAGTTTTTTCTTTCTTTCTTACCCATGAACAGATAGTTTGTTTCTGGACATTCACCACCTACTCGAAACAGTTCCTTCAAGTCATGAAATTGACCGTGAATATCACCACATATCTTTAAGAGAGAAAGAGAGTAAGATAAAAGAGAGGCATGAGTCAAGTCGGTTATTTACAGTAACAGGTGCATCCACTCGTTGGACATTGCTTTCTTCAATCAAGATCTCTCTTGCTTTTGAACATAGTTCTTTTACTTCTTGTTCAGTAATAATTTCACCTCTTCTTAACTGCTCTAGTTGTCTATTGATAGTGAACTTTTTCCCTTAGTCTATACTTTATCAAGTCTAAAGTCTATCTTGGTTTGTACCTATCGAGATCAGCCATTGTTATGTATATACAATAAGAAAAGAAAAGAAAAAAGCCAAAAAAATAAAATGACGCAAAATTTAAATTTAAATAATAATATGGGAATCATGAACAGTGTTTATTTCTTTTACGACTAATATTACAACTGTCGTTACCACAGCAACTGTGGCTCTCTGTATAGTTAAGCTCATTTTGACTATATGCTTCAATAATGGACCGCAGGGATTGTATTTCTTTAGTTTGTTTCGCCACAAGTGTCATAAGGGTATGGATTCTTTTGATATATTGTAATTCAGTAGGTGTTGGGGGTGGTCGTGTGTCCACTAGAGATTCTTGTGAAGCAGGTTTGCCATAATGATGTATATATTGTTGATAATTTGATAGTCTGTTACTTGTTGGATCACTAGTATCTACAATCATAGGGAATCTACCATCTTCAGGAGTGGCAGGTGTTCTTTTGTCGTCCAAAATGAAGTCAATTGTTTGCTTTTCTTGTTGTTGTGATGAACAGAGAGACATGGTATTATTGTTGTATATATTAATGCTTATAAATAAAGAAAGGAATTGAACTGTACAATGAGAGCTTATATATATATAGGGAAAGGCAAGGAGAATATATATATATAGATAGATGTGTGTGTGTATATAATACAATTATGTAGAAAATATATAAATAGGTTAGAAAAGGAAAGAAGAGAGAGAGAAAACTACAAAAGAAGAAAAGTAAGAGAGAGAAATAAAGAAAGGAGAAGTGATGATATTTATACAGTTGTCATTAAGCCTTTTTTTTATGGCTGAAAAAAATAAATAAATAAAGAATGAGGCTTTCAAAAAATATTATTATTTTAAAGCCCATTTTGTTGCTTGACGTTATAAAAGACAATAAGGTAAAAAAATCCATTTGATTTCTATCATATTTCTTGCCTTGAAGAAAAAATAAATAAAAAAGGTATGTCTTTAGTTCTCCTTTATGTACTTACATTATTCATTTGTCTTCATGAATTGAATTTTTATTATTTTATTTTGTGGTTTTTTTTAAGCTAGTTTCTCTTTTTTATTTTTTGCTAAGCCTATTTATTTAGTTAAACAGAAAACGCCACTGTTGTTGTGCTTCAAGAGAGAAAAACTTAAAAAAATTGTGTTACTTTGATAATAATAGTAAAAAAAAAATATTTTTTTCCAAGTGTAACCTATAGGATGCTATGTCTATTTTCAAATCAACACACTTTATCAAGTAAAGCTTAAAAAACTTTTTTTCTTTCAGTTACGCAACACTTACTGATGAACACAATTATTTTTAGAGAGGATGATCCCTTTCTCTTTCAATTGACTATTGTGTTCAAATCCTTTCTTTTCGAAAAAAAAGCCGTGTTGTGTTCATTTGAATTTTATTACTTTTTTTATCTCTATTTCCTTCCTTCTTATTGACAAGTGTTACCTTTGAACTTCTTTTTCTTGGGTCCCACGGAGTTTAAATGGAATAGAGAACAATAAACTCTTTTTTTAGTAATCTAACTATCATTCTTTGTACAAGCATGATAATGACTCAATGTCAATTCTTTCTATCTTATCAATCAAATCACGAATGCTATTGACTCTTGACTTAGATTGTTGGACAACATACATAAGTAGTGCTTTCTTCAATTCATCCTTAACTAAAAAAAGACAGAGAAACAAGTTGTACAAAATAGGCTTTGATCCTCTGTATTGAATGATACAACAGGTGATAGACAGATTCATGTTCTAATCAAGTTGTTACTGATATCATTCAAAAGAGAGAGATACTTGCTTATGGTTTCATTCAGTTCTTACTCTGTTTAATTTGCTTTATATGTTATGCTACTTCAATAGAGCATAGATTTCTTTATTTAGAAAGTAATTGGATGAAGAGAGATAAACTAATTTATCTTTATCTATCAAAGCGTAACATGGTCAGTGGGTTTTATGAGTATAAATCATTAACTTCTTAGACCATAATACTTGTATCACTATTCTCCTCTCAAGAAAGCGTACACCATGTATGCGTAAGCCTTCTTCCTATACCGTCATGAACTTTAATCTTAATCAGTCAGATGAAACTAACAATACACAAACAGACAGAAATTCCATACATACTATCGATTCCCATTACAAAAGAAACGTGGCTGACAAAAAAAATATGTCAAAACCTGAACATCATAGCTTACAACCCTCTCTTACAGTTACACACAAAAAACATTGACCATAAGGGTTCTAACCCTGTAATTAAGTTTAATCATTTCTTGCTAATACCAACACAGTAGGCCATTCTAGATTGACCACAGTGTTTTTATCTTTCACCTGCATGACCTGTACAATGTTGTCCATCAGTTGATCTACAGGATCTTGTTTCCCTTTATTCTCAGGGTCATTCATATAGTTGTTGTAAGGTGATGCTGTCTTGAGATAGTTACCCAACTCTTGTAGGCTCATTGAGTTACTCATCAATGAACAATCCAAGGGCTCGCTTAGATGAGTTTTATCTTCTGATGCAGGTGTAATGTACCATTGTTGGCATGAGAAGGGAAATGTGATATCGCGGTATAGGTTTCGCATAAATCGAATGTTCTGATTGGCATATCGATCAAAATCACCTTCCTGCAACTCTTTAAGTAATCGCGTTGCCTCAGGTTGATCTTGGATCACAGGGAAGAAATAGCCAAAGACAGCCAAGGTTCCTGTCTCTCGCTTGAGGACACGCTTGACTTCTCTAAAGAATGCAGAATGATCAAACCAGTGAAAGGCAGTGGCTACTGTGACCATATCGACTGAATGATCTTGAAAACGTGAAAGATCTTCAGCTGATCCTACTTGGTATACAATGTTGTCTCGAGCAAGACCATGATTGACTTGTTCTTCAAGAGGATCAAGGCCATAGACTTTTTTGAATGTCTTGCTGAGTTCAACAGCTACTTGGCCAGTGCCCGTGCCTACATCTACTGCCAGTTCATGGCCTCCTTGATGGAAACGGTAGATAAGAGAGTAAATCTGAGGGTGATAGGTTGGTCTTGCCTTAGCATAACTGGCACCAGAATAATTGATTGCGTTTGAAGAAGACATGTGATAAGCACTGCTTTTTGCTGTCTGTTTGAAATGGCTTATATAGCCCAAAGTAAAAGAGTAGAATGAGTCATTATGATCCAATATGAGTCATGAGAAAATAATGAAGGATTACTTTGGATACACCAAAAGAACAGTGAACATGTCAAACATGACCCTTGCTTTCATTAATTCATATAAGGACAATGGTTTGAATATTCAGTGAGGCTAAGCAAAACATGGGATTTTACCAGGCTCTGATTTAGCTACAAGTAAAAGTTAGTGTTCATTCATTGTCAACAAAGACCATTGACGTTTGTAACAAAGAAGGTTCCTTTTTCTTTGACGTAGTTAGTCTATTGAGCTTTAAAACAAATTGAAATCCAGAGTAAAGCAAAGATGGCTTTTTGTAAGCTTCTAGACCTTTATGCAAGGTGACAATATGTCCTCGCTTATGCTTAGAGCTATCAGACAAGGCTTATTGAGATCTCTTTGTTGGTCACTCATTCAGTCACTGTGTGTCAGTCTAAAGGTCTATGAAAAGAGAGAGTGTATGTGGTATTAACTGATGAAAGTGTTCGTTAATTCCACCAGAGGATCTCTTCTCTGGCAACATTCTGTTTTCTTCTTGTCAAGTCGAAGCCGAGGTCAACACTTGGGTCTCTTTTAGCTCTAACTAAAATGTGTTGATGCACTAGAAAACACTAGGCTATAATGCTTAACTCAGAGGAAAATGGGCTGATCTTTGACTCCTCCTTCAACTTGTTCCCACTAGAGAGGAAATAAAATCACTCTCTTCTGGGTTAAGTGGCGCTAAATCTGAGGACATCTAGTATTCAAAATAATTTGCAAGGCCTTGACCTTTGATTAATTCTCCAGTCAAATACATATAAACGCAATCAATTTGAACTGCTTGAAAAAAAGTCAAGTCCTCTTTGCTTTCTATCATTACTTAAAAGACAGCTCAAGCCAGAATGTTTGATGATTGTAAAGGGATATAGACTAATTAGAACAAACTAATACAAAAAAGTTCTTGTGTTGTAGAATTACTGTTCTTTAATAAAAGAAAAGAAGCCAAATAAAACCTTAAGCATAAGCTCATCTGGCTTTCTTTTCATAAAGCATATTTGCTTGTAACAACTTCACTTACCATTTGTTTTATTTCGAAAAAAAAAAAACTTAAGCCATACAATAGATCTTGAGTTTTTCTTTGTGAAAATTAAAACAAAGAGCTCTCTACCTAATGTTATTGAGCTCTTTCCTATTCTAGCATCTGATTGAAATTGACATACTAGACAGATACAACTCATGATGTATGCACTCTCTTGTAGTATTTTCAAGGTATCAATTATGATTTTTGGTTGGCATTTAGTTTTTCCTCTTTCAAACAGCTAACTAATCATATTGTCTTGCCTAAACAATTTGAATCGCTGCATCTTTGATTGACTGCCAAACATACGTAGGGCTCTTGTGCCTTTGCTTTTCTCTTTTGAGGCTCATCGGTTTTTAGATAGTTCCTGGTAACTGATAGGATGCCCTTGCTTATAAAACTATCAGCTAAATTGTCAAACTACACTGTTAGCCGAGAAAATAAACTCTTGTTGAAATGCCTGAAAAGAAGTGTATGGCATATCAAGGTCTTAGTGGTCAGTAATAAGAGAGATGGCTTTTTCGGCAACAAGTACGTCAATTGAACACATGAATTGAAAGAGGCTAACTTCATTCCTTTCAGCAAGAAAAAGAGGATGACATCCTGAGATCCAATGATTGGTTCATAGAGATATTTATAGTCATAGGTACTTTTGAGAAAATAGCTTTCAACTGATCTGCATTACGATGAAATGATTTGTCCTTTTCAACAAGCTGTACCTTTTTTTAGACTCCTTCTCTATCAAATTCCTTCAAGTCCTTACATCTCAATTCTAATTGGACAACACACTTTTCCATAAGTGTACAACCTTTTTTTTTTATCTTTTTTAGGCAATATCATTCTGGACCAAAAGTGATATGCCGACCAATGAACTGGCGCTCCATCTTTGATAACAAGCCCTTTTCTCCTACCGCTACCTTAAATACTATCAATAGACACCTTCATTTCCTTGACAACCAACGCTACATTTAGTTCACCAATAGTTTCCCTCGCCTCCTTTTACTATTTTTTTAATTTTATATATCCAGTCTTTTTCTTCCCTCTTCTGACATTTAAAGGACTTTAAATAAAACCGGACTTGTTCCCCTAAAAAAAAAAAGATATGCCGACCATCCAAACGCGTCCCTTTCCAAAAACGCGTTAGAAGCAATAAAGACAGACTTGAGCCTGATTGGTTCTTCGAACCCAGCGCTTTAAGCGGTGACTGTTATAACAATGACGTCTTGCGCAGTTATGATTGGTAGCTGGTTTTTTTTTTGAAGTGAGAAAGTTGCACTCTAAAGAACAAAGAGGGAGAGAAAAAAAAGAAAAAAATGCGGACACGAAAAGTTTTTCTTTTTTTTTTTGAACCTTTTTTCTTTGTAAAAAAAAAAAAAAACACTTTTTTCTTTCTTTTGTGTGTGTGTGTGTTTACTGTTTCTTTTTTTAGGTAGATAATCACTTACTACGTGTTTTTTTCTAAAGCGCGTTTACACTAAGTCTATTTTCCTCTCTAGTCATTCCCGAGAAAAACAAATGGACGCAACAACACTTTTAGCTAACACTTTATCTAACGGTAAGATAAACAAAAAAAAGAAGTGACCAAGATCTAACAGATTGAAATAGATCGCGCCTTGCGTGAGGATGCCACTCGTCAGTTGGAATTATTTGCTCAAGAGAACTATGTAAGGAAAAAAAGAAAAGAGATGGTAGCATGTTAACTGATCTGTCATTCTGTCTTTCTTTGTAGTCAAACTATATTGTTTCTCTATGTCAAATCCTTGCTAGTGAACAAGCAGATGATTCCATTCGTATGTCTGCTGCTCTTGCTGTTAAGAACAGTTTGACAGCCAAGGTAAAGGAGAGATTAAAGTTAAATCGACCAAGTGTGCTAAATAGGACATATAACTAGGAATATGCTCGTAAAGAAGAATTTGCCAAAAGATGGCTTTCATTAGGTGACGAACTTCGTCTTCAACTTAAGCAAGGTGTAAGTGATATTCTATGTACCTACAGAAATCCAGTAGCTTAACTCTATATAACTAGGTTCTTCAAGCTTTAGCTTCTCCCAAGAAGCCTGTCGGCAACATTTCTGGTCAGGTAAAGAAGAAAGTCAAATAAGAGGGATAAAGTGATACTTATATCTTTAATAGGTTGTTGCTGCTATTGCTGAAATTGAATTACCTATTGGTCAATGGCCTGATTTGATTCATGTCATGCTTGACAATATCAGAACTGAAGATGCCACCTTAAAGCAATCTACTCTTCAAGCTATTGGTTACGTGTGTGAAGCCACAGTAAAGTCAATTTGATGTTGAATTTCTCCTCTTTTTTTTTCTAAAATCATGCTTTTTTCTTTAAATAGGATCCTGTAGTACTTGCTACTCAATCCAACGATATCTTAACTGCTGTTGTTCAAGGTGCTCGTAAAGAAGAACCCAAGTAAGTGATAAACAGCGACAAGCAACATAAAATGTGTTTATTAACTTTGCCTGTGTATAGTCAAGAAGTACGTCTTGCTGCAATTAACGCCTTAATCAACTCACTTGATTTTATCAGAGAAAACTTTGAACGTGAGGTAAAGAAAGGAGAAGTGAGAGAGAGAAAGAAAGCTAAATTGGGATTGGATTAGGGTGAAAGAAATTTCATTATGCAAGTTGTTTGTGAGGCTACACAAAGCGAATCTAGTGATGTTCAAGTAGCTGCCTTCCAATGTCTTGTTCGTATTATGCAAACTTATTATGATAAAATGCGCCTTTATATGGAAAAGGCTTTGTTTGGTGTAAGTTATAGATTTCAAGAAAAAAAAATCAGATCGATTTTGGCTAATGAATTTCTTTCTATAGCTTACTGTCGCTGGTATGAACAATGAAGATGACCGTGTTGCATTGCAAGCCATTGAATTCTGGTCTACTGTATGTGATGAAGAAATGGAATTAAAGGAAGAGTTATTCGAAGTAAGTTGATAAAATCCCCACCTTTTTTTTTGCTTAAATGATGATGATTGATCTTATTTTAATTAGGCCCAAGAAGTAGGTGAAGCACCTGAACGTTTAAGTCACCACTTTGCTGAATTGGCCTTGAACGATATTGTTCCTGTCTTGTTATGGATCTTGACTAAGCAAGAAGAAGATTATGATGAAGATGAATGGACTGTCTCCATGGCTGCTGCTACCTGTCTTTCTTTGCTTGCTCAATGTGTCGGCAATGCAGTCATTCAGCCTGTTGTTCCCTTCATTGAAGCCAATATTCAGAACGAAAACTGGAGACACCGTGAAGCTGCTGTTATGGCCTTTGGTTCTATCCTAGAAGGTCCTGACCCAGCTGTTTTGAGCCCTTTTGTTGACCAAGCCTTGCCTGCTTTGATCGCCATGATGAAGGATAGTGTAGTTCATGTGAAGGACACAGTTGCCTGGACATTAGGTCGTATCTCTGAACTGTTGAGTGACTGCATTAAGCCCGAAGTTCACTTGAACGAATTGATTTCTGCTCTTGTCTTTGGTCTCCAAGACAGTCCTCGTATTGTTGGTAACTGCTGTTGGTCCTTGATCAACTTGGCTGAACAGCTCTGTCCTAGCTTAGGCGAGGAAGCACCTACCTCTGTTCTCTCTGTCTACTTTGAGGGTATCATCACTGCTCTCTTGCAATTCACAGATCGTGCTGATAACGAAGCCAACTGCAGAACATCCGCTTATGAAGCCATCTCCTCTTTGGCTATGTTCTCTGCCAATGACTGTATTCCTACTGTTCAACGTATTGTCCTGACCATCTTGGACCGTTTAGAGACCACAATGGCCATGGAAGCTCAAATTTTAGATGCCGATGACAGAGCCAGCCATTCTGAACTCCAATCCAGTCTATTGGGTGTCTTGACTAACTGTATTCGCCGTATTTCCCGTGATATCAGTCAAATTGCTGATCGTATCATGACTGTTGTTCTTCAACTTTTGAGCAACCAATCCAAGCAAGCTACTACTACTGAAGATGCCTTCTTGGCTATTGGTGCCATGACAAGTGCTCTTGAGGCTGACTTCAGCCGATACAGTGAGACATTCATGCCCATCCTTTGCAATGCCTTACAAAACCCTGCTGAATATCAACTGTGCTTTATCGCTGTTGGCCTGATCGGCGATATTTGTCGTGCTTTGGGCAAAGATGCCACACCTTACTGTAATAACCTGATGCAACTGTTGGTCTCGAATTTGCAATCTCCTGTTCTTCATCGTACTGTCAAGCCGGCCATCCTGTCATGTTTCGGTGATATTGCTTTGGCCATTGGTGATGGTTTCAGTGGTTATTTGGAAGTAGTCATGATGGTATTACAACAAGCTGGTAGCATGCGTGCTGATAGAGATAACTATGAAATGATTGACTATGTCAACACACTCTACGAAGGCTGTGTGGAAGCTTATGTTGGTATTGTTCAAGGCTTAAATGGTACACCTCAAGCTTCCATGTTGCTACCTTACTTGCCTCACATTATCGAATTTATTCATATGATTGCTATTGATGCCAACAAGACAGATTCTCTCACAAGATCCATTATTGGTTTATTAGGGTAAGTTTATTTGTTTTTATTAAGAAATGATGGGTACTTATGCTTCTCTATAGTGATCTTGCAGAAACATTTAATGTACAAATAAAGCCTCTCTTACAACAAGATTGGATTTCTACTTTGTTACGTGAAGCTAGAACAAGTCGCCACTATGGACAAAGCACAAAAGAAACATCACGCTGGGCTAAAGAGGTAAGATTGAAATGATTGACTATTGACCTGTACTCACATTCTATTGTTTCATTCTAGATGATTAAGCGCGCTATTCAGTAAAAGAATTATCATTTGCTTTCTCTTTTTCTCCTATATAACCTTTCTTTTTTAATTGTTTAATATTTCTCATATTTTTTTTTTGTATTCATAAATCTTTTATTTCTTATAGCACAACCACTACTTTCACACTTTACCCATTAACACACACACACACACACACACACACACACAATAGCTTCCCTCTAACTGTCTGTTCTCTCCCCCTCCCCTTTCACTCTTATTCTCTTTCCCCCCCTTCTCTCATACACCTTCCCCTCTTCTCTTATCCCCCTATTTCCCCACCCTCACTCACTCACTTTGTTTTTCTTAAAAGAACAAAGAAAAATAAATCAAAAATATCCCATCTCGCAACATTATTTTGACAGCTAATAAGATAATCGGCATAAAAATGCGTAGTATACGTGACCGGACTAATGACGAAATATTCAGCAAGTACCGCACTAACGAAAGAAATTATCAAGCAAAATAAAGAAGCACCTAGAAATTAGAGCTTACGCGTTCGTGTATGAGTGGGTAAAATAAAAATAACTTTGCTTTTTTTCTTTCTTTATCCTTTTTCCTCTCTTAAAACAACAATTCTACTTTTTTGAGACAGATGACTAACGATAACAAAAACAAGCTCATGTAAGTAAAGAAAGTGAAAAAGAGTGTGTCAGGCTATTTTACTGACCTTTATTTATTAAAGGCCTAACTCTGGTATTGAAGAGACAGAAGCCGATCCTAGCCACGACCCTGCCACTGCCATCTTGCGTCGTAAGGCTGCTCCCAACAAGTTAATTGTTGACGATTCCAACAACGACGATAACTCTATCATCACACTTTCTACTGAGACTATGGACAGACTTCAACTTTTCAGAGGTGATACAGTACTTGTCAAGGGAAAGAAGAGAAGAGATACTGTACTCATCGTATTGGCTGATGACGATCTTGAAGACAACAAGGCTAGAGTCAACAAGAGTAAAGTATACATATTGGGCATTAGAGAGAATGGGAAAGACTAATTTATCATCGCCACTTTCTTAGCTGTCCGTAACAACTTACGTATTCGTCTTGGTGATGTGATTACAGTTCATCCTTGTCCTGATATTAAATATGGTAAACGTATTCACGTTTTGCCTATTGATGATACCGTAGAAGGCTTGAGTGGAGATTACTTTGAACCTTTCTTGAAGCCTTATTTCTTAGAAGCATACAGACCTGTTCGTCAAGGTGATACCTTCCTTGTACGTGGTGGTATGAGAGCTATTGAATTCAAGGTGATTGAAACAGACCCTGCACCTTATTGTATTGTAAGTCAAAAGATATATACATACAAAGAATGAAATAGTATTGACACCATTCGTATAGGTGGCACAAGATACCATGGTTCATTTTGAAGGTGAACCTATCAAGCGTGAAGATGAAGAACAAAACTTGAACGAAGTTGGTTATGATGATATTGGTGGTTGTCGTAAGCAAATGGCTCAAATCCGTGAATTGGTCGAATTGCCTCTTCGTCACCCTCAATTGTTCAAGTCAATTGGTATCAAGCCTCCTCGTGGTATTTTGATGTTTGGTCCTCCTGGTACAGGTAAGACCTTGATTGCTAGAGCTGTGGCCAATGAAACAGGTGCCTTCTTCTTCTTGATCAACGGTCCTGAAATCATGTCCAAGATGGCTGGTGAATCAGAAAGTAACCTTCGTAAGGCCTTTGAAGAGGCTGAAAAGAATGCTCCTGCTATTATCTTTATTGATGAAATTGATGCTATTGCTCCTAAGCGTGAAAAGGTAAGCCAAAAAGAAATGATACGTAATAGATTGAAATTAATTACCCAATTGCTTAGACCAACGGTGAAGTAGAACGTCGTGTTGTGTCTCAATTGCTTACTTTGATGGATGGTATGAAGGCTCGTTCTAACGTAGTCGTCATTGCTGCTACCAACAGACCCAACTCCATTGATCCTGCCCTTCGTCGTTTCGGCCGTTTCGATCGTGAAGTAGACATTGGTATCCCTGATCCTACTGGTCGTCTTGAAGTTCTTCGTATTCACACCAAGAACATGAAGTTGGATGATGATGTCGATTTGGAACAAATCGCTTCTGAGACACACGGTTATGTTGGTGCTGATATTGCCTCCCTCTGTTCTGAAGCTGCCATGCAACAGATTCGTGAAAAGATGGATTTGATTGACTTGGAAGAAGAAACCATTGACGCTGAAGTGTTGGACTCTTTGGCTGTCACCATGGAGAACTTCCGTTATGCCTTGGGTGTCTCCAATCCCTCTGCTCTTCGTGAAACAGTGGTTGAAGTACCTACTGTCAAGTGGAGCGATATTGGTGGTCTCGAAAACGTCAAGCAAGAATTGCAAGAAACTGTTCAATACCCTGTTGAACATCCTGAAAAGTTCTTGAAGTTCGGTATGAGTCCTTCCAAGGGTGTTCTCTTCTATGGTCCTCCTGGTACCGGTAAGACTCTTTTGGCCAAGGCAATTGCTAATGAATGTCAAGCCAACTTCATTTCCATCAAGGGTCCTGAACTCTTGACCATGTGGTTCGGTGAATCTGAAGCCAATGTACGTGATGTCTTTGACAAGGCTCGTGCTGCTGCTCCTTGTGTTATGTTCTTTGATGAATTGGATTCCATTGCCAAGGCCCGTGGTAGCTCCGCTGGTGACGCTGGAGGTGCTGGTGACCGTGTTTTGAACCAGATTTTGACTGAAATGGATGGTATGAATGCAAAGAAGAACGTATTTGTCATTGGTGCCACCAACAGACCCGACCAAATTGATCCTGCCTTGTTGCGTCCTGGTCGTCTCGATCAACTGATCTATATTCCTCTTCCTGATGAAGCTTCTCGTAGATCCATCATGGAAGCTCAATTGCGCAAGTCACCTGTGGCTGCTGATGTAGATTTGTCTGTTATTGCCAAGCATACTCAAGGTTTCTCTGGTGCTGATCTTGCTGAAATCTGTCAACGTGCTGCTAAGCTTGCTATTCGTGAAGATATTGAAAAGGATATTGCCAGAGAAAGAGCACGCAAGGCTAGAGAAGAAGCAGGTGAAGATGTAGGCATGGACGAAGACGATGATGATGAATCAGTTCCTGAAATCACCCGCGCTCACTTTGAGGAAGCCATGCGTTTCGCTCGTCGTTCTGTAAGTGATGGTGATATCCGCCGTTATGAAGTCTTTGCCCAAAATCTTCAACAACAACGTGGTTTTGGTACTTTCAAGTTCCCTGAAGGTTCTTCTGGTGCTCAAGCCATGGATTCTACTGGCGGCGATACTGGCTTTGGCCAAGAAGGAGGTGATGATGATTTGTATGCATAAATTAAATATCTTTCATGTCGCATAATTTACTTTCTTTTTTTTTTAAACAGCATTTCAAATAAAATCATCATTTTTCTTTTATCTAATGAAAACTCTTAAATTTGGCAAGTTTGATATTTCACCTTTTGAAGTGTTTTATTCAAGTCAATATTGTTTGGGCTTAGTGAACTTGAAGCCTATTACACCGTAAACAAGTGCTCCCTTTTTTTTTATAGAACAAACAAGAGAACTTATGTTGAACTATTTAGAGGACGTAAGATCTTGACATGACCATTTTCTTTGTTTTCGCAAAACACTTGCTAATATAGTAATTTAGATGTTTTGGTAGTGCCTAGGCGTGTTGTACTTCGTTATGCATCACTAAGTACTGAAGAGGTAAAGTAGCTTTTCTTTTTCAGAAGAGAAAAAAATAGACTCATATGATAATGCTATATCCAAATTGGTTTGTTTAGGTAATTGATCTTACAAACACGGCTAGTCAAATATCCCAAGTTTTGAAACAACTGCATTCCGAGGATTTGATTTGGTTAATTCAAGATGGAAAAGAGGCTGGACAAACAGTAAGAGAATGAAATACGTCTGTCTAATTCTTGACTTACACAATTATACAAAGGTACCCCATGTTCATCTCCATATCATTCCAAAACGATTTTCTGAATGGGATTCAGTAGAAGACAGAGCGCCCAGAACTTTGGGGGACATGAAAGCTGAAGCTGAGCATTTGAAATCATTGCTTAATTGTCATACAACTTAGTTTTTTTTTTTAGCTCAAGACGATTAAACATTATGATTTAACAACTTTCTTTCCTTCTTTTCTTCTTTTCTCTTCTTCTCTCTCATAACATGAACTCTGATCAACTGGATAGACCTTTGAGTAGTCGATTTCAAGAACATTTCGACTATCAATTAGTACCACCCACTGAATTGCTCTCTGATAGTCCTTCCAAGGGGATCGAAAGTAATTCGGAAAAGAAGAAAAAGAGAAAATCAACGCCGCTATTTGCATTGAACACAACAGCCTCAATCACTCGGATTGATCCCCTGATCTCTTTGTCTTCGCAAATGCCTACTGTATCCAAGAGCACACCTACCAACAAGCCCATCAAACTATCCCATAGCAAAAGTCAACCTGTCATACAGGCACATCCACTCCCATCCCAGTCTACGACAAATGCAGTTAGCCCCAGACAAAAGAAGCATCAGCGTCATACCTCTTTAGCTACTGAACCCGTTCCGCCTTTACCTGCACTACCTAGTGGTCTAACTAGCCCTACTACGCCCACGAGTATCACCACTGCTCCCTTAACAGATTATGTACCTATCATGAGACGTGCGATTACGTCTAACCAGACAAGGAATCGAGCTGAAATCATCATCAAACGATATGAGAGTTGGAGCAAATTTATCGCAGCCCTGTCAAACTGGATATCCGGCCTGATCAAACAGAGCACACAATCAGAGCGTACATTTGAGCAGCTAAAACTGTTTCCTAGCAATTCAACAAATACAGGCAACCTGTCTATCAACCAAATCCATCAAGCGCTGTCCGATTTTACAACCGATTTGGCTACTCAGGAACGAGAATACGTGCAACAACTCAAAGGATTCTTGCCTGTTTTAGAGTCTTACCGAAAAGACTGTTTGTCTACCATCAAACAACTCAAGAACAGAAACGATCTCAATATGGAGGAGCTTGTCAAACGAGCTGGCTTGACAGGTAGTTTGATGGCTCAGTTGAAGAGAATCTGTCATGAAGCACACTTAGCATTTGAGAAAGGAATGCCAATCGCAAATGATCCTTGGTTAGCCAATCTTCGTAAGTGGGAAATCCTGTTTTTTTTTTGCTAAATAAATAAGGTTTATATAGCTTATTTTTTTGTCTAGATGTCTTGAGACAACTGAAAAAGGAAGTTGATGAAGAAAACAGACTAAGAGGTTTGATGATTCCTATTCAACAAGCCATATCCGATTTTGAGCAACGCTTATTGAAGTCTGTAGAACAAGCGATTAAGCTTTGTTTTGAAAAGTACAGTGCACTCCTAACTCAGGACAAACTAACAAGCCTTCAAAGTGTTCTTGATCATGCTGTTGCTGACAACTGGACTTCTTTTGTCCAAAAGAACAAGCGACAGTTAGTAGATGAACAGAATCCCACCAAACATTATCTCCATATAAACTATGTTTGCAAACAAGATCCTTTTGTTTTAACGCTTTTCAAAGGAGAAATTGAACGTCGATCCAGTGTTCTAGGCAAATACACTCCATGGTTCTTTGTCTTGACTGAATGTAAGTAAAACAAAGGTACATAAATATAATAGGTACACAGACCTAATGTGTTTCAAAGCCGGATTTCTCTATCAGTTCAAACTTAATGACAAGATTTCCCCTGAATCCTCCATTTATATTCCTAAGAGTACCATTGTACCCTGCTTTGACATCAATAGACCTATCAGCGAGCTAGAGCAGTACAATCAGCCATATTCCTTTGAGATTCAGCGTTGCGGTTCTGTATTACATCGTGACAAATCATCTGTCTTCCGTACTTCACATCTGGATAACATGATTACTTGGTGTAGACTGCTGAATCAGGTGGCTAACCGATCCCCAGGCTCAATTGTTAGACAAGAAACTACACCTCCGCCTTCACCTTTAGCACCACTTAAGATATCTAACGATATCATACCCTTATCTACACCAGAAGAAAGCCCTGTCAGCCTTAAACAGTTTCCATTAGAGCAAATTAGTCCAAATCATAAGCACTATGCTCCCCAACTGAATCTTGATTGAACGAATTATCTGAATAGTCGGCTCTATACATCTTATAAATATATATATACATATCATTTTATTTCAATTTTAAGTATACACCAATAAATATACTCTTCATCTCTTCTTTCCTCCTTTTAATCTGTATAGTGTGTCGCCTTATCTAAAAGGCATTTACGGTTATACAGAAACACCAAGCTGACTAAGACTGTATAGGCATTTTGGCTTTGAATCTTTGAAGCAAATCTTCTGCATCCACTTCCTGAAAACTTCAAGAAATTACCTTGAATGTATAGAGCTTTTTACCTTTTGCTAATAGATAGATTATCGAAGGTATTACTTTATTTGTACATTGAGACAAAATTCGACAGCCTGGTAATAATTAAGATAGTCTGCTTTGTGGTATTCACCACAGCTCATTTATATAATTTAAATACCGATCTGGTTAAGAAGAGTTTTTTATCGTGTCTGACACTTTTTCTCTTCACCTTAATAAAGGCCTATAATTTGTCTCACTTAACTTGCTAAGTTACAAAACCTTATTCAAAAGACAAATACAACATTTTTTTAAGTGAAGACACTATGAACAACAATTTCATCCCCCAAACACAAGATCAAGCCGTGGGTACGCGTGAAGCAGTCAACAAGGCTCTTAAGGCCTACCGCATGCTTCAGAAAAAGGCGAATGATCTTTGGGTATCGCACACGGAAGATGTGTTGAATGACTGTGTGGATGATGCCAAGGCTCAATTGCTCAACAAGGCTTGCCAGCAAGTTGAGGACTTCAGAAATGTTTGTGCCTCTCACTTCCCTCTGGTGAAGGAATTCTTCAAGGAGGTGGTTAACGCGGGAAAGCAGCTGAAGATTGGTGAAATGCCTTGTTTGATGGGACCCATCGAAAAACCTGAAGGTAAGCACGGTAGTGTTTATTGTAACGTCAAGTCTTTCGTTGAAAGTCTTGAGCGTTACTGCGCAAGCCAGGGTATCAACCTTGACTTTGAGCATGAGAAGTGCATGCCCTCATTGCTGGGTAAGCAATACAGGGTGCATTACGAAACCAAACTCGTGGCAACCTCTGGAACAGAGGAGTTAGTCACTTGGGAAATGGTAAAGGGATGGCTGGAACAGTACATCGACACGCCTAAGCAAAGAATTGCTAACATTAAGGTGTTGTTAAACCTCTCTCCCAGAGAAGGCGAAAACGGATGCGAATTCGTCGAGAGAGTGAGGGATGCTTTAGCATCTACAAATATGAAACAATTCACGGTTGATGAATTTTTCTTCGCTGCACTTTGTGGAAACCTCGGATTTGAGTGGAAGCACAAGGTCAGTGCTGCTGTGAACGGTAGTTCCAGCGATGTCATGAAAAAGGGCATCGACGAAATGCTTACGATGGTAAGTAATTTAGACTTGGTTGCTGAGCGTAAGCGTCGCTACGATCACAATCAAGGGGAGGGTGCTGGAAAGCGCAGATTTGTCTCGCCAAGCAACGGCACCGGCACTTCCAAGTGGGCTAAATCCGAAGGAAAAAGCCTGCCTGATTGCAGAAGATGCGGTCGCGTTTGGGTTCCTGGGCACAAGGAAGTATGCCCAAAATTGCAAAGAGGTAACGGCAGTCAGCCTCAAGTAAACAGAATGGCCAGCTTGGTCAAGCCTGCCGAAAATCCGTCAGAAACGGTTGGTAACGAAGACCTGGATCAGGTCATTGAGACCTTGGTGGATGACATGGAGATCTCCGATTTGGAGGATGACAAGATGTCATGTAAGCATAAGAAAAACAAAGAGAGAGAACTGGTTCATCTCATAGATGGGGAAACTGATGTGCCTATTTATGTAGAATCGGTGGCAATACGTGCTCTGGTGGACAGCGGAGCAAATTTCTCTTCTTTGAATAAATCTTTTTGCATCACCAATAACATACCTATTTTAAAGTATGTAGAAGGCAGACAGCCTATTATACGTTTAGCTTCGGCAGAATCCACTATTAAGTGTTATGGGTATACCCCAGAACTTAGATTGAAGTATAATGGGAAATCTTATACATTCAAATTTGAGGTTATGAATCTAGCCTTTGAAAAACCAATGTCTATTGGTACAGACTTGATGAAAGTGTTGGGTATCGGTTATTACGGACTAGCTACTTCGTGGGATCCACCTAGTATGGAGAAATTGGAAGAACCTTTTAAGGATTTACCAAAGCCAAATGAGGATCCATTTGGTACACCTTCGGAAAGAAACGCACTACTTGATGACATTCAGGAAAGTATTCAGGCAAATGAATCCATACCGTTTGGAACATTCTGCACCCATCTTGATGCAATTGTGTATTTGGACACTCCGGAATCGGCAGCTTGTTACAAATCACAATATCCTATAGCGGACATGCTTAAGCCAAAAGTACAAGAGACCGTGGAAAAATGGTTATCTGAAGGGATCATTACGGAAGTACCTTCGAATGTCGATAATAAGTGGAATAGTCCCTTGACGATGGCTCCTAAAAAAGACCTACAAGGAAACTACACTGACAAACGTCCGTGTCTGGATCCTAGACACATTAACAAGCTCTTGAAAGAGGACCGTATCCCTTTACCTAAGATCAGTGACATTTTTAAGGACCTGCAAGGTGCCAATATATTCATTACCTTAGATTTAAAGAACGCCTTTCATCGCTTTCCTATCTATGCACCACATCAGCATAAGACTGCATTTACATCGGTTGATGGCAAGCAGTATATGTTCAGAGGATGTCCTTTCGGGTTGAAACCGATATCCTCCAAATTTCAACGGGTAATGTCAAAGTTGTTCAAGGCTGCTCCATTTAGAAGCTATGTATCTACTTTTGTCGATGACATTGTTATATATAGTAGGGATATGCAGGAACATACAACGCATGTCAAGAGTGTCATCAACGAACTCACCCGGGTAAAATTGATATTGAATCCTACAAAATGTCACTTCGCGCAGCGAACCATTTATTTGTTGGGTTTCTGTGTATCAGCCAACGGACAAACGTATTTAGATCCTAGAAAAGTTGCCAATACTATGGAGTGGCCCACACCACGTACTGGCAAGGATATACAACGTTTCCTGGGATTGGTTAATTATTTTAGAGAATACGTTCCTAAGATATCCATATTAACAGCGAAGCTGGATGGCTTGCGTAATCATACTGGCAATCTCGGCTCCTTATGGACAGAGAAGCATGATCAAGCTTTTCACAACCTGAAGCAGGCTCTGCTTCATGCACCGATATTGCAACCACCTAACTTGGATTTACCTTTCCAGGTTGCAACAGATGCTTCGGATGTAGGCATTGGGGCTGTTTTATATCAGCAGGAATCTTCGATGAAGAAGCCTCAGTACATCGGCTTTATGGCACGTTCTTTGACGAAGTCGGAACGAAATTATGGTACTACCAAGCGGGAGCTGCTAGCCATTGTTTTTGCACTGCAGAAATTCCACACGTATCTGTGGGGGCGTCATTTTATACTACGTACTGATCACAAAGCTCTGGTCTTTATACATACACAAAAAGATCTGAACGCCATGTTAGCCAACTGGTTCGATACGATCTTCAACTACACTTTTACGGTGGTACATTTACCAGGTATTGATAATGTTCTACCTGACAGTTTATCCCGTCTTTTTCATAGTAAAAAAGAACTGGGGGAGGGTAATGTGGATAAGTTTCACTCCTCACAATATGTCATGAGAAAGATTGACAGAGCTAACAGAAAAGCTACCATCGCTTACTTAGCGGAAAACATGCTAGAACCTCCGACGGAGGAGAAAAAGCAGGAGATTTTGGAGAAAGCGCATCTCTTCGGGCACTTTGGAGCAGAGGCCATGGTAAAAGCGATACACAACAATGGAATGCATTGGCCTAAATTAATGGAACAAGCACTAGCGGTTGCTAAAAAGTGTTCCCAATGTCAAAAGTTCAACATTGTAAAAACAGGTTATAACCCTCATAGACCGGTCAGGTCATCCTTACCTGGAGATCATTGGGCGATAGACTTAGCGGGACCTCTACCATTGACGGAAAGGAACAACAGGTACATGTTGGTCATGATAGATATATGCTCAAGATTTGTCATCCTAAGACCTATACCGAACAAAACAGCGGAAGCTGTGGTAAAAGCTCTGATACCTGTATTTTGCGACTTTGGGATACCTAGAATAGTCCAATCAGACAATGGCAAAGAATTTGCTAATCAAGTCATGGAAAGATTTAGAAAATCGGCTGGCTTTGATCATCGCTTGATTACCCCCTATTATCCACAAGCTAATGGTGCTGCAGAAAGAACTGTAGGCACAGCGATGAATGCCTTAAAAAAGGTAGTGGAGGGTGTCACAGGTGAATGGGATCTATTCATCTACTCCGTGCAATTGGCGCTCAACAACAAAGTATCAAAAAGGTTGAATACACCCCCTTTCAACGTTATGTTTGGAAGGAAATTGAATGACTTTAAGAATTACAACGAGGAAACAGGTACAACTACACCTTTGACAAAGGAGCAAGTTGATCAAAGAATCAGGCAATTGCAAGATGTAGTGTTTCCGGCTATTGAAGAAAGGACTACGCGTGCGGTGGAAAAACAAAAGGGAAACTTTGACAAAACGCATTTACAGAGAAGCCTTCCTGTGAACAGTCTAGTTAGGATAAGGATACCAACTAACTTCAGAGCAAAAATGGACCCAATTTACGAAGGGCCATACACTATTGTGAGGAAAACACAACAGGGCACATATGTACTTAAAGATACTACGGGCGAAAATCTAGCTAATAGTTATACTATATCTCAGTTGAAACCCGTCATAAGTGATCACACACTGGATCCAGAAAGCACCAAAGAAGTGGAAGCTATCTTAGGTCATTACTTAGACGAGGAAACCAACAAATATGTTTATTTTGTTAAATGGAAAAACATGGAAGATTCCTTCAACCAATGGGTTAAAGCGGAAGACTTTTACTCACAAGGAATTATTCAAGAATACTGGAACAGTATGGAGCCTAGTGTCATCAGCAACACAATGACAAAGAAGTCACAAGGCAAAAGGGGCAGACCTAGAAAGTATGCGGAGCATACGGTCAACCAAAAGCAGTTTTCTGGAAAAAGAAAAAATAATGCTACAAACAGTTTCGGAACAAAGAAACGGAAATCCAAATAAGACGTCTTTGCACAATGCATAAAGAGTCTGGAGGGGAGTAATGTGGTATTCACCACAGCTCATTTATATAATTTAAATACCGATCTGGTTAAGAAGAGTTTTTTATCGTGTCTGACACTTTTTCTCTTCACCTTAATAAAGGCCTATAATTTGTCTCACTTAACTTGCTAAGTTACAAAACCTTATTCAAAAGACAAATACAACATGCTTTAAAGATTAGAAAAGCTCATACTTTCTGGTTTTCTACACAGTGATGAAAGCACGAAACATAGCTTCTTACACCGATTAACTCAGAGGGGAGTGAGTTCTTTTTCTCCCCTCTGGGTTAACCGATGTTATGTGAGATACATATAAATGTACAACTTCTAGCCCATTAACAGATACCTAAAGAAGATCCTTTTTTATGAACTTTTTCTGTTTCCTTTTATTGTTTTTAACATTTTGACACTACAAAAAAGCACACAGTAGAGTAGGGACAAGAAATGTTTACTTCTGATAACAACTCACGATATTTTTAGATCATAAAATATGCATTGTGAGGTGTTAATTTATATTGTAAATGTGAGTGTAGTTGCGATAATTTTCAATATATCGGTCATCTTAAAGGTACGTGCTCTTAAGTTTTGCAAATCCTTAAATCGAGCAATTACTGTGCAATTTCAAGCCTGCCTATCACCTTCCAAATCAAAACTCTCATACCTTTTTAAAAAAATGAAGAGTTTTCAAGTAATATGAAGCTGGAGAACCTTCCAAGAAAAAAAAAGTACATCGCTTCTTTTGTAGATCTACTGCAATTGCAGTTTAAAGAAGCTTAAGACTTAGTACCAGGTACCTATAGGCTTAGTTTCTTGTTGTTCTGCAATATTGTTCGATTAATTTTTTGCAATGTCTTGGAGCACAATGTCGTTATAGTGAGATTTGCCTAGTTGAATAAACTTCTAACGACATGATGTTACGCACAGGATTTTTTCTGATTTCTATTCTCTGCTGTGAACTCAAGCTGTGTTAGTATCTGGTCTATTTGACAGTTCCTCTTGATCTCTTACTGCATAACATTTTGGTTGAACCCTTCTCTAATTTTCCATTCATGACGATTAAAACTTTTGAACATGTATCAATAATTCGTTACATGGCGACTCATTAACTTGACTGTTCAAATTATTAGTTTCCAAGTCCAACATGACTTCTTTTAGGACAGTATATAAACCTTTTAAATCTTACACTTGGTTATGATTTGACATATATTTACTACCTAAATCCACTTATCTGATTAGTTCCCTTGATACTTATTACAGATCATTGTATTCTCTTATTACATCTCTTCTTTATATTTGTTTACTCTTTTATCTTACTTTACTTTACGGTTTGTTACCTAAACAATGTGGTGCTCATTACATATAACCTCGCTGCCTGATTGCTCCGCTATATCTCTTTGATTCTCTTTTACAAGTTACTGCAAAAACTATCCTTTCTCCTGTTTCAACCGACATGTAACTTTTAAATAAAAATCCCAAAAAAGAATGCGCGGTCGGGGAATCGAACCCCGGCCCTTCGCGTGGCAGGCGAAGATTATACCACTTAACCAACCGCGCTTCGATATTAAATTTAAATGTTTTGTTAAATATATATGTAAACCACAAAATTCTGTCCGGGAAAAGTCCGGAATAAGTCCGACTATTGTCCGGCAATTATGGAAATTCACATATCTGTAGTCTTTTAATGCCTACTTATACCTACTAGAGATGCTCTATATCTACTTTGATGACCTTTTCACCTTACTTTTGATCTCCTATATGGTTTAAACATGGCTATCTCTTTTTCTATTAAAACAGCATGAAGAAGGCATCTAAAAAATATGCTATATAATAGTCGCTGTTTTATAGAACGGCAGAATTATATGTTATTCCCCTCTACTTACATTGGGAAAGTGAATAAACATCTCATAAAGTAATGCATTCGAGTGTCTGATATGATAGTTAAGTATTCACTGCTTATTTGGCAGGAGATTTAGTATTACTCTTGAATTCAAGATGTCATGCATTTTGTATGGTGTTATGTAACGTGTATATTTTTTGATAGATGATGTATAATAAAGACTATTGAGTACTTTTTGAGACTGTTAGTAGCTTTATTAAAACTTCAGAGAGAGAAGAAGGATTTATAATACACGTCTAATTGCTACAGGGATAATAGTTGAGGATTCCTCATTAGGAGATTCGTAATACATTGGGTGAACACCTCTTGTGGAGGTTAAAGGGATATTTAAATATAAGATAATCAAGAGATTAGGACCGTTCTATAACATATGGAAGTGATGTTACTTAAGGTCTTATCTGTACCATAAGGAACTCTGTAGTAGTTTTTTTTTGTATAGCAATGTAAGAGTCATAAATTTGGTCTGCTATAGTTAAATGCTTAGAGATATATAACATAAGATGTGACCGAAGATCAGACATTGTGCATCGTGGACCAAGTCTTTTCTCATAGCCAAATCAAAGAATATAAATAGAGACATGCTTTGTTTAGTTAAAGAGGAAGAAAAACTCTTATTTTTCATACAATCAACTTGATCGAGTACTATTTGTACTTTCCTGCTTTTTTTTTGTCGCTTCTGATAAAGCACCTAATTATACAACAAGAAGATCATTCAAATGCATAACATTAAAAAGCATCTCAATATTTCCAATTGAATATGCTAGATATGACCCTTCCGCCTTCTTAGTAGCTACAAAGCCCATCTTCAAATCCTAAAAACAGCTACAATGGATAGCTAGGGCTAGTTGGAAAGTTGTCAATGCAAATGATCTCAAGTTTTTAGAACCGCTTGTTTAGTTGACTTTTTACTTTTGAGTCTTCTAGACAACAAAAATTTATCTTTTAGTATCTTCTCTGCTGTTCCGCTATTTTTGTTTCTCTTCTTTTTTGAACTCGCAAAAAGCATTTTTAGCAAATCTTTCTAACAATCGAATCTACCTTTCCGCTACTACCATTGCTTGTTGAAAATGACCGTGAACCGGATAAGAAAAAAGAATAAGATGATTTTTTACCAGATGAACAAGTTTCATGTTAAATGTGGTTAGATTCCGTATATTCAGTAATGCTCTCTCTACCATCGTTGTATCCGTACTATATCAGAAGAAAAAGATAAAGCTTAGATAAGCATACATCCCAATCAAAGCATTGTCATTAGCGAACATATCTCTACAGCAGTTAAATCTCTTGTCTTACATTTCAGTCAGTATTATTGAAATACAGTTGGCAGCTTCCATTAATCCATATTTTTTTGTTTCTTTTTTTCTATCTTTCTGATGATTTTGTGCTGCTCAGTCAAAACATATCTGATGTCATCATCCAAGCTCTTCTTGATCTCTTAATTTTGTTGCTCAGTATTGAGTGATTTCAATTGAAGACAATTGTTAAATCTGCAACGCCCCAAACATCTCTTCGACCAACTTCTTTTTTTCCTACTTCTTACAGAAATCACATACACTGGTTGGTGGTGGGCAACTTATGTAGCTGTCGCAGTCAAAGCAAATAATACAGTTTAGATTCAGCCTATTAAAATCTTACTACTAGTCATTGATGCCTCAGGATGCACACGCTTCAGTAGAATCAACTCTTGATATCTAAGAGCATTAGAGGTTTTTTACAGACTGACCAAAATCCATTGATTTCATTGTCTTCATTTTTTCGATAACACCATGGAATTTGGTCTTGACCTCTTCATAATCGTTGTTTTCTGAATATAATAAAGTAAGTTAGATATCAACCAAATTCCATATATAATGCAATTTGTTTTACTAAAACAAAGTCAAATGTAATGATTAATAGGCAATTATACTGTGAACCAAGCTTTGATTTCGAAAACAGGATCAAGGTTTCTGCTAAGCTCTACTTTTGCCATGATTCAGTATGTCACACTATACAAAGACACATCTTTAAAATCTCATAACTTAAGTCTCTTTTTCAGAGTAAGACTGCTGAATAGTTTGGACTTCAGTTCTTATAGGTGGCTCTTTACAAAAATATGTCGAGCCTCATTAATGGCCGCAAAACATTCAAGTCAATGATCGAAAGAAGAGTTCTGAACCGCAAAAGAAATACGCATATTTATAAATCGTTCTAGCAAATAAAATCAAAGGGCAACATGCTGATTTACACTGTTATGTTTATAACTAACACTTTTATTTCCAACATTCGGATCAACTTGCTTTTACTTATTTTTTATGTCATTGAATAGAGAATACATTCAATGCGATTACATCAACAAACAAGGCAAATAGAACTATTAAGAAAAAAACTTTGCTTTTCTGGTTTTGAGACGAGAGCCATTGGTTGAAAGAGAAATTTCCTCTCGTTTGGTTGACACAAATGTACAGGTGACTTGAACTACAAACCTTATTTCTTCTGAATAATTTATTGCAACTTTAGAAGATTGACCATTGTTGTGTATGACCTCAAATGAATGCTCTTACGCTTATCAATCATTATGAAGAAGATACGCAAGTAAAAGAGAAAACCAACAAGCGTTCTAACCAGGCAGTGAGTGGATTCATTTTTTTTATCGCTGGAGGGCACACAACTAATTAAGCATTTCAAGTAATTCAAATGTTAATACGATGCCTAAAGCTGTGGTCAGTAATCTACACAAGAGAATGTAGTTGAGACACTAATCAGTACCTTCTTTTGACGCCAGAAATCTAAATGGTACAAGTGCTTTTTTTCTTTCGATTTACTTCTTTGGTAAGGAATAAGATAAAGAAGGAGTAACTCATCCAGCAAGTACTACTCTAAATTCAATGCAGACAATTACATGAGCATCCAGATTGCATTAGGAGATATACATCAATCTGAAGCCGCAATTCTAACATCTCATAAAGGATTTTTTTGTCATGTATTCTTGCAAGAATGAAGTCCATGTCAATAAAGCATTTACTTCAAGCTTTCGATGACTTCATATTCAATAGAGATTTTTGTGTGAGTCAACAACTCAAATTATATTAGTTTTAATGTTGGGAACACAACGAGAAGTTGTAAAGAGAGTAGTCAAATTATTGACTTTGCGCTAAGACATCATAATCAACAACAATTTATAGGATGTGAGCCTGGTCTACCCTCATTGCAGACATTGTATAAGATACTGCAGTAAAGAGAAAAAATGTCTTTTCGTTTTGGATCTTGTTGAATTCACGACAGATGTTAAAAGTCATCGAATCTTTTTCTTTCAGCAAAACATACGTATGTAAATCGTAGCTTAATTTCGCTTTATCATTTATCAGTTCTTTCCCTTCCAAGGTATTTCGTATTAATTTATTAATAAAACGTGTGCGTGTATTGATAGCATATAAAGTTGTAAATAGTTAAAAAAAAAGGTATTGTCACATGTATAGTACAAGTTTGTTACAAGAGAATCGTTTCAAAGACAAATGAAAAGAAAACGGAACTAGTGTTTGTATTTCAGCCAAATACTAACACTATCAGGGCCTACCAAGTCCCGGATAGTAGCAACCAGCAGTTCTATCTCTACCGCAAGTTGTTCGGAACTCATCAAATAAGAGCTATAGTACGTATATTCACGTTCACCTATATTTTGGAATTGAAATATTGGTAATTTGCGAGCTTTGTTTGTTAAAATTCGTCTGGCTTTTGTAGGACGAATGACATAGGGCGGTATTGGAGATTTGTTGATTAATGCAAAAGAGCCCAAATGCAATGCAATCAAATAAGATGAGATCTATATCAGGGTATATATATGATGTAAGTTTGCTGCTTTATATCTTTGGTTACCCGCTTTACCCACCATTTCCTTTCTCTCCCTCCATGTATCTTTGACAACCGCCATTCGCCAATCATAAGGTATTTTGCCCATAGCAAACTCCATTTCCACAATCAAGCTCAGAATGTTTTCCAGAATTTGCAATATATGCAGGTATTTATCCTCTGGAAAGACACCCCGTAATGCTGGCTCAAAGCGACTCTGCTCCAATAAAACACGTTCACCTTGAATTTGAGATCGGATAACCTTAGCAACAGAATCAAAGAGTTTATGATTGTCTTCTACCAACTGCTCAGTTTCAGGGGCGTTCTTTAGCAAAAGTGATAGAAAAGATGAATATAAAGCACCAATTTCTCCCAGAGTTTGTGATATACGTCGTCTGAGAATAACACGGCCCGTGCGAGGGAAGGGAAATATGCTAATGATGAGCGCTGCTGTTACACCTGTTAAAACAGCAAGCATTCTCTGTAAAGATTGTCAGTCTATATATCCCAAATATACTTTTTCTTGTTCTCATTTTTGGCTTACCTCCAGAGTTACTAGATAAACTGAGACGTGCTGTCCGTTAGGTTTATATCCATATGCATAGCCGATAACTGCAAGAAAGCTATTAGTCTTGTGGCATAAAAAGACAACCATGATAACTTACTGATAGAGACTGTCACTAAGGCGAACATACCAGTAGCCTTCCAAAATTTACCATGAATGTATACCAGCCACCAAGGTAAATTGAACACGAAGGACAAGATAATAAGGCCCTGGGCTGTTCCTCTTCCGGCTTCCCAAATAATAATGGCTTGTATTGCACCAATAATTGTACCAACTGTGCGAGTCATGGTTCTAAAAAAGACTCAATGAGTCACGTATGCTTACAAAAATGAGGTACTTTTTCTTTTTCTGTTCTTGAATATACCCAAAAAAGTTACTGCCTACAAGAGGTCCCATCCAAATCAAGGCAACAACCACAGCCCATTGGCCACGTACCGTGTTGTACCACTGAACGCTATCCTCTAAAAAGCCTGGAAGTGATAGTAAGGCTACTACAATTGCTGCACGGAAAGCAAACGCAACATCAGTGGTATACAGACGATTATGTAGTATTCTATAAACCGAGTAGAAGAATTTTTGTGTAGGTGTAGTAGGATAAGCAACATCAGGATCATGATAATCCAGTGGATCAAGCTCATTTTGTCTCCATGGACTGACATGTTCTCTTAAATTGTCTTTTTTGTGAATATAATCATAGTGTTGACTAGCAGTGCGTGCTCGGCCTCTTTCTGGGGTGTTGAGTCGATAAAGAACACGGCTGTTTTGCGCTTCCAAATCGCCAGCAGGCCTAGGGCTCAAAATAGAGGAAATAACTGTTGCTCTTCTTGATAGGCTTCGTTGTAGAGAAACAGAGGCATTAGCATTGGCTATTGCAGCTGAGTTTTCAGGCCCTACCTCATCTGATGGATCACCATAGCTCTGGAACAAATACTTTCGCAACGATATATGAGGCCATCGCAATTTATACTTCGTTCGAGTTTTCTCCAATTCATAAACATGCGAAGTGAAGGTGTACACTTGTTCTGCATAAGTATGTAAGTTCAATTGAAAAGTCAACAACAAGAATAAAATGCGTCGTGGTACCCCTGATTTGGTAAAAAGGCGATCAAGTCCAATCAAACGATGCTCCTGAAACTTTTGAATGGCTTTGAATAGAGGTATAGATGGGTCGTGATTAGGATCATACTCATAGGCTTTAGCTTCTTCTTTTTCTCTGTCAGCCCCTACTTTCCAGCGGTAGTAGTACTTGTAGAAAAATGGCTTGTTCTCGTACCGAGGATCAAGAGATTGGAGTTTCCTCAAACGTTTGATAGCTTCTCGAATAGCTATTGCACATGCTTCGCTTAGGTCGAAATATGTCGGCTTGACAATGCTGAGTATCTCGTCGTAATCTTCTCGCCAGTATGTCATGACTTTCATGTTGTCTTCCCATCGTACCTTATGACGCCTGGATTGTTTTCCTGATAGGTTTTCTGCTGATGAGTGCATACTATCTGTGAAATAGGATGACGAAGTGGCAGTACTAGTAGCCGAAGGCGATTGAGAACTAAGTGGACTGATGGGCTCGTCATCTGTTGTGAATGCTTCATCGACTTCTTCATCATCTGTGCCTCCATAATAACTTCGAGGTCGATCGGCTAAAGCTGATGGCGGGAAACCGGGGTTTTCTGCTGCCTCATAAAAAAGATTATCTACCGGATCACTGGATTGTGTTCGAACTGCTTCAACATGATGGTCGTGACTATCCTGAAGCACCACTTCTTCTGCTTTACGCATGTTTTCTTCCATAGCACGACTTAAGGCTAAGCCTTGTAATGGTATTCGTAGCTTTTTTATTAAAGCAGTCATCTCGCTTATGTCTGTCGGTGCCAACAAGTTGAAAGAGAGTTCCCTTCGTACCATTCGCTTTTTCTGTACCAATGTTGTGATATAGGTATCTACAGCTTGATTGACTTTTGCAACAGACTCGATGGAATCGTAAGGAGCACTGAGTTTTCTAGAACTGTCTCTAAGGAATGCTGATACTTGTTGCTGAGCAAAACCATCAAAAGCTTCACATAATTTGATCAGATTCAAGACATAAACTGTCGTGCTGTTTTCTGGAAAAACAATCAAGAACATGGCAAGTATGAGTGCAAATCCAACAAGGATGGACCCAAGTTCTTGTAGCTATTATATATGTATAGTTTAGTAGCTATTTATGCGAAGGGAAATGTGCCGTCAACATCATTATCTCGAAAAACCAACTTACAACAGGCACAGCTGTAAATTCTCTTTCCTGTACAGCTGAAGTGATACCAATTGCCATGATAGTGCCTGCCAACATAGCACCAACATTTGCTTGCTCTACTTTTACCCGAAACAGATTAAGAAAGAAACATCCTACAATAAGAAAACATGCTAGGATAGCACATACAGCAGGTTGTGCCATGGTCGCATCCAATGGATTTCTTACTAAAGAAGCTAAATAGATAGCTAGAATAGACCATGCAGCAGAGATGGCACACATGACAGATCCAAATAGTACGTCTTCTGCTAATAAGCCATATGATTTTGTTGGGTGTACAAATTCGACAGCAACACTAGCCAAAATACCACTGATACCTGACTTGTGTCCCACTGGATTCACTAGCAAAAGTCCGAGAGCGATTGTAACAGCAATATTGGCTTTTATAACTTTGACAAATACTGGCCATGTCAATGATTGCCACAGTCCCAAAAGCCGTTGCTTAATTGTCTGTAAAGGGATAATACTTCCCGAAGTAGGCGAAAGACGAAATCGAGCAGGTGCATTTGCTTCTTTATCTTTCCTAGCCGAACTCTTTCGTGACTTTTTCTCCATTTCAACAAAACAGAAGATCAAGTAAATAAAAAAAAGGGGGAAGGGAAAAAGAAAAGTGTTGAAAAGGGAATAAAAGTGTCAAAATAAGAACTTAGCTCTTATCCATCGGCTATATGTTTCACGATGATTCCATCATCGTCTTTCTTTTTTCCTGGATGTAAACGGACTTTAAATGGTTGCATTGCCCATTCAAAGTATACATCATTTTTGGATTAGACTTTTCTTATCTTGATATGGTTGAGCAATAGGTGAAGGAATAGGTATTCTAACAAAAAATACTGTCTTTGGGGGTTTTTTTTTAAAACACACACACAACATATTGATATTTAGTTTCTTAACCATAATATTTGCATTGTGTCATAATAAATGAAGCTTTAATGTACTTGCGATCTATAGCAGTCAGTGCTACCCTTTCTTCAATGCTCCTCATAATTAGTAAATAGCAGAGAAGCCATTTCACTATAACGGTTGCACCTGTAGCATATAATGAACGGATTCTAGCCCTGAAACAAAATGAAATTTAATCGTTTCGTTTGGCTGTAAATAGTAAGCCACAGCAGACTTCAGCTGATTGATAATGTTAGACAAATCATGATCCAAATCAAATATGCCCAAACTTCTTTTATAAATCGATTGCAGTCTCAGTGTCCACAGACTAGAATCTTGTTGAAACGACAAAGCCAGCTGTCACTTGTTTCTGTGTACTTAAAAAACGAAATTCCGCCGTCAATGACAGAATAATTACTAGACAAAAGCAATCAAGCAAGATCAGTCCGAAAAGAAAGCAAGGATTGATTGTTAGCAACCGATTTTTGTCTTTTAACTTGTGCAACTAATTGATCATCACTATAACACACCAGATTCTGCATAAAGCATTACCTCTCCTTTAGAGCCGACGACAAAAAAACAAAAATGTCTGACGGAGATCTTTAATCAACACTTTTTGGCTCTAATGACGAAATAAAGTAAGCTACAATCAACAACATTGTACTATTCCTTTATTCATGGTGAAAGTCGGCTTATACGGCAAACAATTTATGCTGGAAAGCAGTTTGTTGTAAAAACCTCTAGTCAACCCATAACAGAAACATTCGTCAGCCTATCTAATGCAGGTTTTGGTTGAAGAATTTGAACTTGGATTTTCTGATCCATAAACATCATAGACAAATATCTATGAGATGGTTGGCAGAGATGACACTCCTATTAGCCTAAGATGAATGTTTTTCTATTGTTTTATTACTAACTTCTACTGAAAGAAATCAACTGAAAGCAGGTTGTGTCTTTCACTTGTGAAACATATATACATAAATTGTACTGAGGTTCTGCTTCCTTCAAAATGCATCTTCCTTTTTGCCATATATGTATAATGCCAAGTTGTACGAAATTGCTACTTGAGTAAAACAATATCTCTGCTTGAATGATGCTTGTTCTTTCAAATGATACCAACTCTGTTGATAAATTCGACCATATAAAAGACAGGAGATATGGTGAGAAGAAGATCACCTCAAAAAACTGGAAATATGTTCCCTGCGCAAAATGATTTGTTTTGCAAGCTATGAAAGAGGAGAATGAGGTTACTCAAAACCAAGTAAGATTTAATTTTGTGGCATATTTTATATCTATGCATCACAAGCAAAAATAAAATTAATAGGAATAATAAGAGACATTCTATTTGATATATGTATAGGTGTGTATGCATGTATGTGTATGTATGTGATAACAGTAAACTAAAGAAGAGAAGATACAAGAAGCAAAAAGAAAGAAAGAAAGAAAAAAGATATACGAACACTCGCATTAAGGCTTTCCGTGATCTTTGACAGCATCTGCATTGCTTTGACTGGAAGAAGACATTGGGATGATATCTTTGTTTGTATTGGCTGTCTTGTTAGCGGTCGTCTTGGCAATAGAATATACTATACCAGCAATAAAGCCTATTTGTAAATAACAAAAAACAATATCAATAAGCGCGCACATACACACACATATATACAAAAGTAGACATTACCAACAACAATAGCAGATACATTGCCGAATGTGGCAGGATCGTCAAAGAACAAAATACCAGAAGCGGCAATAGGCAATTTGTTCAAAGCGCCTACCATAGAATACGTGGTAGATGATGTAGTACGCACACACCAGGCAGAAGCATAAGACATGGCAAAAGCAGAAACACCGGAGAATATCATGGCTATCAACATAGACTGACGCACTTCGACAGGGAAGTTCTTTGACAATCCTTCTGCACTCCAATCCTCAAAGATAAAGCTAGGGATAATCAACATAGGAATTGAAACCAAGTTGTTGTAGTAAACTGTATCAAAATCTTTAAAGTTTGTGAGCTTAATACGTTTGCGCATGTAAAGAACAAAAGCAGCTGAAGCAAGGCAATTAGAAGCCATCCAAAAATATCCCAATACGGTTGTATCAAATTCAACAATCTGAGTAACAGTTTCACTAATATCTGCCCATCCAGCAATAACAGATGAAAACACCTAATACCGTTCCAAGTTAGCCAACTTTGTTTTTATCAATTTGACAACATACCATCAAACCAAAAGAAACCAACATGAAGCGAGTGACATTACCACCAAACCAGAGTACTTCACCATAAGCAATAAGGATGATAGTTAGGTTTTTGAAAATAGTATAGATAGGAATACGAAGGAACTGAAGAGCTTTTGAACCAGTGTAAATCATAGCAACAAGTGATAATGCAATAGGAGACCATTTACGAGCTTCATCACTATCAAAATCACGAAATTTGATAAGATTGAGGAACTTGAAAGATTGTAACAAAACAACACAGGTCAAGTTCTATGAACAAGAGAGGAAGTTAGTTTAGGCTGTTTACGTCGCATAGTTGTTATTTACTTGAATAGTTAATAGCAAAAAGTTCATGTTGAAGTCATAGCCACTGAGAACATATTTGTTGGTTACGGTCATAAGGATGGAAGCACCACAGTAGCTTGCGATGGGAAGAATAGCTCTCATTCCAGGAGAAAGCTTAATACCAGAAGGAGCTACAACAGTGTTCTGTTGTCTCTTTTGGTGATCAGGCTCTTGGTCAATCACTACACTGTAGTCTGGTTTGGTTTCGCCCATCCTAATTCAAAGATGAATAGATAGAAAAAGAGAAAGAGAGAGAGCTAAAAAAAAAAAAGGAAAAAGAGAAAAAAAAATTAGAGTCTGGGTCTGAATCTTGTCTTTAACATGAAGATCCCTCTCTTTTTTAAGAAATAATTAAAATACTCTATCTTCAGCCATAACAATAGTACCACTCTGGTATTTTATACTTATTGTATTTGATCCTAGGACTAAGCAATTTTTGCGCTTGTTGAAGCATCCCTTCTTTAAATTGCTCAAGTTATTGTTGTGCTAGTTTTGAACCATCGTATCTAGAGTCCAAAAATAACCCCTAGACAAAAGAGCCCCATTTATCCGGGACAAAAAATCCCTATTACTCTTGGGTATCTTGTGATACCTGTTAGCTCGACTGTGAGTAACAATAATCAAGAACATAATGAAACAGTGTCAAGTAGCCACCGCTTTCTAAAAGATTGAGTTATCCAGTTTGTTTTGGCTTGATCAAACTACTTTTTTGTTTACCTTTAAACCTTAAGTTAAACAGAGCTGGCTCAGTTATGTTGTGTCACTATAACTAATCAATATTGACAGTTAAGCCAGTTTTGCTGTGTTAGGCGTCTATCTCTAGTTGTGAAAAATCAAAGGTCTGTCAAAAAGAAATAAAACAAACAGCATGCTCTGCTCAGATCCAAAGCCCTGCGCCTAGTTTATATTTAATCAAGACACATCTAATTATTGCACGAAAATATGTACCTTCCTTTTTGTTATTTTGAAGTTTAAGCATAACCATAATCAAAACTTGTCATTCCGTGTAAACAATCTGAATAAATACTTACATCATGTAGTTCAAAGTCCGTTAAGGTCGGTATGAACGCGCATTTGACTTGTCTCTTTCTCTCGCTATCTATTTTTTCTTCTTTTTGAATCTACCATGAGCACCTTTGTCGGTGAGCAAGTCAAACGTTTAGACGCGATCTTGAGCCAGTCTTTCGAGCAAAAACTAGAAGAAAATGGCACAGTCAAAAACTTCAGTTCACTCAACAGAAAGGACCAGTTCTTGTTTGAAGCAACACAGACACTTAGTCTGACAGGCAACACACTTCCCTCTTTCGAAAAAGTCCAACAATGTCTCGAAAAGTATCATGAGGAACATTCAGCAAACATCTCAGAGGCTGCTGATACAGAGCTTGAATCACTCTTTTTGGCCAAGTGTACTATTGCAGTCTATGGACAAGTTTTTTCAAAACTGCTTAATTTAACTTTGCCTGTTTCAGAGTCCATTGATTATTGGAATCATATTCATGGCAGCACCACTCGAGAGATATACTATGGATTGCAAAGTAAGTGTTTGACTAAACCTCCCGAATATATGTAGGAAGGATAAGAGATAGAGAGCCAGATCAAAGAGCCAAAAAAAAAACATTGACATGTTCTTTCTTTTCATTTCTACAAAAAAGCTGCTCCTCAACGTATCTTTAACTTGTTGAAGAGAACTATAGAACAAATAGCCAATTCTAACTACACATTACAAGAAGCAAGACCATTGATTACATCATCAGATTATATTCTTACTAGCTTATTCCCCATCCACAATACCAAATCAGTCAAACAGAAACAACCTTTTGATGCTATTAAATTTTTTACTCTCTCGTCATTACATAGACGTCCCTTGATTCTTGAAATGCTAAGCGACGAAATCAGTCTCAAGAAGCAATCGTTGCAAGGATTTCGAACTGAACAAGCTGCTGCTTTAGGTGTGCTACTCTTAAGTCCTCCTCAATTTAAATACGAAGCTACTACAAACGATCGGATTCATGGAATGGCAAATGAAATGAAAAAATGTATTGAGATAATCAAATATGTCATGAAGCCCTCTAGCCTAGAAAGTGGTCGAGTTGAAAAGAACTTATTTCACTTTCAGTCTCAATTGAATGTTCAAGATGCTAACATCAGCACAAGAGACATTTCGACCGAATTGTATCAACTGACGAAAGACTGTTCAGAGACTTACGATTTACATATGGAAGTTGTACAATCATCCTATGGTGTTCCTTCGAAACTAACACGCTACTGGATACCGGCCATTGTATCCTATGTTGCTGCTAGCTGGACAATCAATTATGGACTTGAACGCAAAGAAGATATTGCACATGCACTCGAAGAACTTGGCAAGACTGCACATGATTTCGTTCTTAATTGGATTTGGGAACCCTTTAGAAAAGTGTATTATACCATTCGTCTTAAAGATCAACGACTGAGTCTCTTAAGTAAAGAAGGTCTTTCCAGTGATTTGGATGTAAGTTTGTATTATATTTTTCTCTTCTTAAATCAATCCTTCTTATTAATTTTTTTCTCTCTCTCAATCAAACAAAGTCTCTTGAGAGAATGGTAGTAGGCTTTGCCAAAGAAAAGCTGCACATGTCAGATGCTGATCTTATGAGGATTGCAGCTGACGTTCGAGAAGGCGACATGTCCGTCCTGTTAAAGGAGTATGAGAAAGAGATTAAGAGCCCTTTGAAAAATGTTATTGTGGGAGATTTGTTACGAACAATTCTTATTCAAGTTCAAAAGACAAAAGTCGATGTAGATCTGGCTATGACCGCCTTGGACAAACTGCTGAAATCAAATGAACTCAACTTTGCATTTCTAGGTAAATATTGCTTCTATTGTTGAGATTTTATTTTGAAAAGCTAATTACGGTTTGAATTTTAAAGCTGTTGCACCTTCAATGCTGTTGAGTTGGGCATCTGTCTCTTGGTTCAAACACACTCTTCAAGGTAAATCAAGACAGAAAATGAAAAAGGTTGGATTACCTATCAAGGAAACATTAAGGTAACTTTTTTTTAAAGGGAAACAAGTAAATATAAGCTTGAAATGAATTCATTCGTTTTCTCTAGACGCATTGAAAGACAGTTGACTGTGAATGAACCTATCCATAGAGGAGAAGCAAATGAATGGAAGTTAGCAAATGTACAAGGTGAAACAAATACTCACCAAATTGAGTGTGAAACGCAAGGCATTTTGCTATGTGAAGTTCATCTGTTGCGAGCTTATGCTCGATTACTACCTCGTCAAAATTCAATCCAAGCACGCTTCTTGGAAGACGTTCGGGACTTAGAGAACCCTAATTTAACAAACGAACAGAAAGTAAAAACAGTTGCTCGTATTGTTCGATTTTGGCAATTTTCATAAAATAAAAACCTACCAATTGTGCACGGATCTCTGTCTGTACTCCTACTCTAAATAATTGTTTAAAAGAAAGGAATTCTAACATCCTTATCTTTATTCGCAATGTCTAAAGACAACAGCCTTCTATAGCACCAAGCCAAGTTATATCTCAATTCAAAAAGACAATACATGCATCAACTAAAGGAGGTTTTGTCTGTTCGAACTAGAAAATGAGTATCTAATTGTAATTGAAGAAAGTCGTTTATGCAAACAGTTTGATCAGAGTCTGAACCGGATATTTAAAGTCCGAACCGGAATATTAAAATTGCCATTCCGTGATATTCAAAATATTGGTCAAGTTTAATATGTGCTCGTTTAGCTCAGGTGAAACATTATATTTTATTATATACAACAATTCTTTGGGCAACTCTATGGAGCATAAGCCGAATTGGATGAACTAAACTAAATAAAAGAGTGGGAAAAAGTACAAAAAACCCAGCAGAAAAACGAACAAAAGGGAAAAGAGGAAACAGAAGGACAGGAAGAGAGAGCAACAGAGTACTGAGACAACTTTAGAGCCCAAAGGCAGCACCAACGGATGGGAACTTTGATAATCACTTACCACCGTGGTTGCGCAGTGAGCAGGCTAAAGAGGTCATTTTGTCTATGGAGAGATCGGAGGAGAAGGAGGAGGAGGAGGAGGAGGAGGAGGAAGCCATGATCCATTTGGATCAGGTTCTGGAGCGATGGTAGCAAGAGGATGCACCAGAGAGTCTATTGCATGAAGCAATTGGAGAAGAGAGGACCAAAAAGGAGGGGGACCAGTGGAAGCCTTTACAGGCAGAGAGTTGAGGGCATGGTCGATCGGATGAACGCCAGCCGGAGGAGAAGGGAGGTCGAAAAAGAGGGATGGATCAAGTGCACTACAAGACAAGAAATGATCTCTTGAAATGTAGGCACCGGAGAGGCAGGGACATTCTTCACGAAGATTCGCAAAGCGACCAAGACGCCAACGAACAAGCCTACTGCGAGCAGTAGTTGTCATTGGGAGGTAGAGGATTGGATCCGGCTTTGAAGTGCACGGACGACAGGCACGCAAGAGGACAGCACGGCCACGAGAAGCTTGAGTTGCCATTTGGCGGTTGAACTGATCCTGCCAATATCGCCTAAAGTGAGCACGAAGCTCAACATTAGAGACAGGCGGTGGATCAGGGAGAGAGAGGTAGAGAGCATTCTGTTGAAGAAGCTTAGTAAGGCGAGGGTACCGCAGTTGATCACGTAAGAGCACAAGCAAGCAGTCATCAGGGAGGTATTGTACACGAAGAACGTATCTTGTGACAAGGACATTGTACCTATGAATCATAGCAGGCAGGCAAGTGATGTGTTTTGCTACTTGAAACCAAGAGCCACCAATGAACATACGGACCAGCCGGTTTTGAAGGTCATCGAGCTGTTTCATGTCTGTTGAAGAGAGACGGGCAATAGCCAGGCCATACTCTATCTTGGGACGGATAAAGCAGGCATACAGTCGAGAGGACAGGAGGAGAGAGAAGCCGTTACGGTGGACACCTACTGAGACCAGCAGGGCCATGGTCTTGACAGCCTTAGCTGCACGAAAAGAGACAATATCGGGACCAGAAATGCCCTTTGAGCGAAAAGGTACACCGAGGTATACAAATTCGTCAACGAGCGGTAACGGTTCATCGTACAACGTCAATCGTGGGCCATCAGGTCGTGCGTTGAGGACAGCACATTTAGACGGACTCCAGCGATATCCGAGGGAGCGAGAATGCTCAGCGGCAATGTTCAGCATCCGTTGGACCTGACTACGAGAGCCAATGATCGCAACGTCGTCCGCAAAAAGAAGACAATTCAGAGGAATTGGAGAGGTAGAAGGCGAACCAGGTGGACATACCGAAGTAGTACCATCCGAGGCAGCAGCGCGGAGAGCAGAGGGAAGCGAGTTGATGTACAAAGAGTACAGATGCGGGGAGAGAACAGAGCCTTGTAGAACACCAGTGACAGGAGTAAAAGGCGCAGAGGAATGATTAGCGATCAGCACCGAAATCTGAACGTCATCAAACAAGTTGATGAGCAATCCAAGAAGTGGGCGGGGTAGAGAAGAATCAGCCAGAGCATTCCAGATGACACGTCGGTCAACTGTGTCATAAGCAGCCTTGATGTCAAGAAAAGCAACCACAGGACGGCAATGATTGGTAAGCAGGTAGTCATGCATCAAGTCATGCAAGCAGAGGGCTTGATCCAGAGGGCTACGCTGCGGACGGAAACCACCTTGCGCAATGTCAAGTGGAGGCGAGTGTTCATAGAGACAGTCAGAGATGGCAAACTCAAAGAGCTTACGCATAACCGAAGTCAGAGAGATTGGCCGATAGTTTGCAGGATCAGAGGGATCGTTTTTCTTGTGTATCGGAAATACACTGGCTAGACGCCAGAGAGAAGGAGTGTAAGACCATTGATAACACAGAGAGAAGAAGAGAGAGAGGAGCGGGGCAAGGTCCGTTGCAACGGCCTTCAGCATTTCTGCTTTCAGGTGATCGCTACCCGGTGCCTTGCGTAGAGGTAACCGCTTGATGTGATCCATGATAGCATCTACAGAGAAAATGTCCAAATCATCAGGCAGAGCAAAAGGAAGCAAACTATCGTGAGGTGATGGAGCAGAAGGGCGAGCGTCAGGCGCAGGCAAAAGGGAACCATTGTAGACAGTGGCCAAGTGAGAGGCCATGGTATCCACTGATGCAGCAGGACCGTCAGGATGAGCATAGGTTGATGAGCAGTCACGACGCCTTTTTATCCTTGAAAGAGTGGCCGTAGCTTTAGAGAAATCTTTTTCAAGTTGGGCACAGAAATTCTTCCAAGAGAGACGTTTTGCCTTTGATACCAAACGACGGAACGAACGATGAGCATCAAGATGCAACGACCACCAGTACGCTTTGTCAACACCTAGGGCGTGACGCCACATACTATAACAGCGATCGCGTTCACGAGCAGCAGACTCGATTTCCGAAGTCCAGTATTTCTTCCACCACTTACCAGACCGAGGTGCTCTCACACCAACCGATCCATCCAAGGAATCGTAGAAGCACTCATTAAGAGTAGCATTCAGACCATCAATGTCAGGGCGGCATGTAGGAGGAGAAGCAACCAGAGCGGACAGCGCATCACCCAAGGGCGAGACACTAGTCCTAAACCTGGACCTAAACAGAGCTAGCGGTTCCGTGTCTTGCAAGCGAGACAGGTTCCAAAGCCGTCTAGGAGCCAAGGTTGGCGCCGAAGCACCAGCAGCCACAGACGCATAGTCGAAAGACAGAGTCAACAATCTATGGTCAGAGCCAAGAGACAAGTCAGATTCTACCACGATCTGAGCCGAACGCATATCCTTTTCAGGTATATTTGTTACGAACAGATCGATGATGCTACTCACTTCCCTTTCACGCCGAAACGTAGAAAAGGTAGCAACACCTGGAGAAAGAGACGAGTTAAGCACAGCCAACCCACATTGTTCAAGCCATGTTGCCATAGCAAGTCCACGGGGATTGGTAGCGGAATCACCGGTAAGAGCACCAAAACGAGCATTGAAGTCACCACAGATAATGGAGTCAGAGTGAAGGGGGATTTGTTGTAAAGCGGATAACACCAGATCATTAGAGATACTGGGTGGAAAATAAACACAATGCACATTGACCTTATCAATTTTCAGTGAAAGAGTGTATGCATTGAGGGAGGGAAGTTGAGAGACAGAGTGTTGGCAATGAGGAGAGATGAGTGCCGAAACACCACCAGAACCACGGTTGTTTGCGTTTATTAGCTTCTTGCCATAGAGATGGTACTGAGACCACTCAACTGGAAGAAAGCCAGATGTGAGCCAAGTTTCTGTCACAAAGAGGACATCGGTGTGGAGGACATGGGATAGGACATCGTGGATGGTTGAGGCCCGAAGGCCATTAGCATTCCAGATGCTTAGAGAGAAGGAGCGGAGAGGGGTGGGTATAGAGAAAGGATCTGTAAGAGGACTCATTAAAGAGACATTACAGAATCACTATCGTCAGAGCCGGTCTTTGAGAAAGCAAAGGACTTGGCACGGGGATCTTGAGCCTGTTGGCGAGAGTGAGCAGCGGCGACAGCAGAACGGAGATCGGTGTCATCGATCCATCCCCAATCCAAAAAGGAACGGGCAACAGAACCGACAACAACAGGACGAAGGAAAGAGAGAGTGTCAAGAGCACGACCGTTAACCAGCTCATGCATTTGAGCGGCACGTTGGTCGACCGACAGAGAGGCAAACTTGGGATCAGCAAGGTTGGATGGATCCAAAGGATCGAAATCCTTCACAAGCTCAGCGCCAGCCTTCTGCATGACAGCAGTGAATTGCTCCACATACTGCACATGCATCAGGACACCGAGAACACCAGAAGCAGGAAAAGAAATGTCAAGGACACGGCCGGTATTGTTGTGT